>CM040477.1:2469865-2554265 GCA_022758105.1 Pangasianodon gigas
CATGAAGACATGGTGTGTGAAGGTTGGAGTGGAAGAACTCGAGTGTCCTGCACAGAGCCCTGACCTCAACCCCACTGAACACCTTTGGGATGAACTGGAACACTGACTGCACCCCAGACCTCCTCACCCAACATCAGCGCCTGACCTCACTAATGCTCTTGTAGCTGAATGAACACAAATCCCCACAGCCACGCTCCAAACTCTAGTGAAAAGCCTTTTCAGAAGATTGGAGCTTCTTATACCAGCAAGGGGGAATAAATCTGGAATGGGATGTTCAACAAGCATATATTGGTGTGATGGTCAGGTGTTCCCACGTACACCATCTTGTCATTTGTTCACAAACATCTATAAAAGTTTCCTCTCTAGTTCCAGCAATATGGATCACCTTGGGCTCTCACCACATTAATCATTTGGTGAAGTAATGTGGTGCCATTTTCCATAAACCCAAATGGCCCAACAGAGTGGAGTATAATGTATATTTTTCCTCCAATTTCAACAGTTTTCAAGTTTTTAACCAATAGCTCATTGTTTGGGTTGCGAAATATCAGCATCAACAAAAAAGTCATGTCTGAGCAAGCTGCATCTCCTGAGAATCTAATGAATACCTGAAGTCCCTGTTAGACCAGGTCCTAATGGTCGTAATGATGTTTTCTGAGGTTTCGATCACTATAACTCATGGGGGGAAAAGTAATGCATTATGCTGCGTGAAGATAAGGTAGAGCCTGTGCCTAATTCTTGGTCAATAATACCATAAAAGATCAAATATATATTTTATAGCATTTTCATGATTTTTGTGAAGCTCTTAAACTCAGTGTTGCTGTAACATTACTTTGCTCTTCAGCTCTTTCACTACAGCATTGAGAGTTTTAGGTTGAAATAATGGCGCTTTATACAACACCACCCTCTTGTGGTCAACGGCGGTATGACAAGCTGTAATATTACATTAAAAAAACAGGCTATTTACTTTGCTCTTATAAGATAATAAAATCTAAAATAGGTATACTGTGTTTAAAAAGTGACTTAATCCACCATTACAAGTATATTTTTGTGTGTGTTGTCTGTGTGTTGACTAAAAAGTGAAAGAAAACTGATAATACCAACCACCATAGTACAATAAATTGTCATCCGTCTTGTTTTATAAGATACAAAAACACAAATAGCAAATAGGAAATTGAATATTAAGTAACAAAAAAGTAACAAATGGAACATGAAAATCAACCAATCAATACTTCACATTATTTAAAGGCCAAAATTTTTTTTTTTTACAAAATTCTTACATTCATATATATTTAGATATAGTACAAAAATAATAAATAACACTCAAACGGCTAAGTCCATTTTTCTCCCAACAGTGCCTGAGTAGGGAAAAAAAAAATACAATACAATTCCATCAAATATATTTACATTAAAAATCCATATACAATAAAGCACTGCAGTAGATCTTGTGCTTGTTTTCAGTCTTCTTCATATCTGAAGTAGCCACAATCGATGGCTCTTGCGACGATGTTTTCTGCAGACAGCCTCTGGTTCAGACTAAGCAGGGCCTCGATGAGGCTCATAAAATTGGCCTTCATGCCTTCTTTCTCCATCCAGATCTTCAGCAGCTCGTACACTCTGTCCTCGGGTGAAGAACAAGACACCTCGGCGGACCTTATGGCGTTGTCGCTCAGGCCTAGGAGCCTGAAGAAGCGGTTGTGGTAGTTCAGGTCTATCTCTCCGAACAGGTCGAAGCTTTTCCTCAGAGATTCATCTCCTGAGAAAAAAAAAAGGGGAAGAAACCAGAGGTCACACGCTGTGCAGGAATGACACAGTATGACACGACTGAAGTATTTATTACATGAAGGAGGACAAGAACATACCGTTTAAAGGAACGAGGCTTCGTAGTTTTTCAATTTCCTGGTATGGAGAGAAAGTGGGAAAATACTCATTAATACAAACATGATTTCTTACTGAATGCTTACTGAAGCTTGGATGATGCTGTGGTTTCAGCTCCAGATGGCGCTCCATAGTGACGTGTCACTCTCTGATTCGGCTCTTTTATGTGAACATTGAGAACTGATTCGCACAGGAGAGTCATTTGCTCCCATTTTTCTTTACTCCTGCAGGATATTTTAATCCAAATGCTTCAACATGAATGAGGAATGAGGAACACGCAGGTGTAAAATCTGAGGAAACCGAGCAAAATAAAGTGCAGCGTAAAGCCATCATGTCATTCTCCTGCTTACTACACACAGGTAAACAGAGTGAGATAAAAATAAAATCCCCCACCCAAGCTGTCATGAGGAAGAAACCTGTTCCCCATGCATTCTGAAGCCATTGAGTGATTTCATTCTTTACTGACTGAAGCTGTGAAGTTGCGAGTTGATGATTACGTATATGACACCACATCCTGTTTGGGCATTTAAATGCACAAGTTTCTGTTTTACAACACTAAGTGAGAAATGCGACGAGGGAGGTGTGGCTGTGCTACAGTACACAAGACCAAAAAAGAGGACAAAGAGCAAAACAATGAACTTACGAGCAAAAGCTTGCGATAAAGCTGGTCTTTTTTTTTTAAAGCAGAGATGTAAAGGGTTGAATTAAACGGCAAACAAACACACAAGCATGCACACACACACACACAGCTGTGCTAGCGTCACTTAATGCTGCTAGAGCCTGACTGATTGATATTACCATACAGTTGAGGAATATTATGGTTCCAAGATGATATAAATAAATAAAAGAAATATTCATTATTTCTTTGTGTTAAATATCAACACTTTGTTTTATTATTAATGTATTAGAATGAACGTTTTAATTAAACTCGCGATTTGCAGCTACACTACTGTCAGAGCTGCTGTTGTAGAAAATGGATCAACACCTTCTGACCAATCAGAGTAGAGAATTTAACAGCGCTGTGGTATAAAGCATCGATTTTTAGATGCCTTTCTAGAGAAAAACATTATATAATATTCATCAGTGTGATTTTGAATCACCAAACCCACTATACTGTATGTCATTAGATGGCGCTAAATCACTAAATATTGCAATATTCTACAAAGACTTGAGAACAGAAATTGATTTTGGGTTAATTTTGTGTGTGTGTGAGGTATTTTTGTTTGGTGAATCTGAGCAAACTATAATTTTCTTTTTTTTTCCTTTTATTTCAGAAAGGCTGATTTTTGGATTTACGTTAAGACTGCTTATATAAGTCTGACATTTGAAATCGACTCAATTTGTCTCGGCTCAATTTCTGTTCCATTTCATTAGCTTTTGAAACTTCAGCGAAAAGTTTCATATCAGTCAGGCTCATGTGAACATAACCACATTCTTGTGGTAAAGCACAAGAATATGTAAATATCTGTTAGCACAATATTCCCCGGTGTCTGCATGCATCAAACTTCCTGTGTTAAAAAAAAAAAAAGTAACTGATCCAAGATGACATCACTTCCTCTGACTCGTGTACAATATTTCATTTGCTTGCAGTAGCTCCTTTTGTATCTGTACTTGGTTTAGACAGCGTGCTAGAATGATGTGTTTTTTCTTACATGATCAATAAAGGATCGATCTGTCTGTCTGTTCTCTCTCCCACGCTCCTACTTCCACACAAACCAATCCCTTATTCTCCTTGAATTCTCTTTTTCTATCATTTCTAGTGTTTTATTTATTCATCTGACCTTATCCTAGTAATCTTGTCATTTATATACGAGTAGATAAAGAGGAAAGAGCTCCTTCGTTCATCCATCAATGTCACCCTCCAGCTTCCAGTCTCTATTCTCGTGATTCTTCCTTTTCTTTGGTCTTGTCTTTCTTCACAAGATTAAAAATAATTACAAATGTAATTGCAAGAGTCTTGCTTTTAAATGTAAATGATACTGTATGTTTCTGTCCATCTATCCCTCCATTCTATCAGTGCATTCTATTCACCCATTTAACCATCCTATAAACCTTTCATATACCTACTCATCTGCGCGTCTATATCCACCCATCCGCTGATTCATTTGTCCATCTGTCCATTCTTCTATCCATCCATCTGTCCATACATCTACCCATCCACTGTTTTATAAATCTATCCATCTACCATTTCACCCATCCATTGTTTCCATCTATTCAACCATCTATCCATCCAGCATAACCTGTCCCTTCCCTGCCATTTCTGCCTTTAAAAATGTGTTTCCTTCCTTTTACCTTCTCTATTTTTCATTCCATCCACAAGACTCGTCATGTATTGACATAACACTAGCTCTACTCTGACTGCGAGCTGTGTTTGATGCCTGCATGCACTGGAGCTGCGACTCTCACCAGAGTGTTAAGCGGCTGAGGCAGTGAGCGGCTGAGGCAGTACTCGCTTGTCAGTGTGCACACAGGCAGGCTGGTCTGGGACGAAGCCGTGGTGTTGGGGAGGCTTGGGCCGAGCCCTTTATCCTCCTCGTCCTCTGCCATGTCTTCACCCACCGGCTGAGTCAGGATCTGTGCTCCTTCCTCCAGTGTGCCGTTCACAGCGTTCTGCTTTGACTCCACCAAATCACTGCCATTTTCCTAAAATGGAAAAAATAACGTATTCTGTGGTGAAAATCCCCATCTCTTTCTCTCTCTCTCTCACACACACACCCCAAAGCATTGGAAGAGCTTTTCCATAAACTTAAATTACTTACTATGCACGTTTTCAACATTCCTCTCGGCCATCTTGACGCCACTGAAATTACACAGAGGAGTGAAAATATTGGCGCTGGTGAAAATATTTCAGAACTGAGGTATAAACCTGTGTGGAGCCCATTTCTTACCCGGGTTCTTACATTGAGCTGATGTTCTCCAGTACAGGACACACCCGATGATCACGATTATCATGATGAAGGCCACGACTGAGACGACTGCCGCTGCATTTCCAAACACAAGTTACACACATTTCCATCACGATGAGTACCTAATCATGGTTCACATCATCATCGGGATAGTTTTGTCTACCTTTTTTAATTCTTCCAGAACTGAAAATTGTCCGTTGAATAGAATTACGAGATGTTATGTGATGTTATGCAACCCTCCTTCAAACTGCACTACTGTCCGATCTGCTGTTATAGAAAACTAATCAACACCTTCTGACCAATCAGAATTGAGCAGCGCTGTAGTATATTATGTATAGTAAACAATTCGCTCACGCAAAACGCACAGGAATTCGAAAAAACTGACATCACATGATCAAGTGTGTGATTGGCTGATCTAATTTAAATTAAGCTCCGCCTTTGTTGACCAAAGAATGTGTGCGATACTGTACAAAATCATGACGCGTTACAAATTCCACCCTTAACTATTGATAATTTAACAAACAAAGTTTGCTTGTACGACTTGGCCATACTGGGACTACATGAGGTAAGATGGTGTGTGTGTGTGTATGCAATGTGTTGGAGTGTATATGGCTACCTGTCGATGTGCTAGCGGAGATGGAGCCACTTTTTCGGCAGATGGTGTTTGAGTGGGCTGTGCAGCTCTCCACCATCTCCTCGTCTTCTTTACATCTAGAGATATCAAACGACATGAGAATCAGAATCAGCTTTAATCGCCAAAGCAAGATTCACGTCCACGGTGTCTGACTTGTGAGAACTGATATTAGGTTACACAATACGTGTCGACATTGTAAACACAATACAATATTTTCGGCAAATCAAAAAACCTGTGTAAGCGTATCGTGACTGCTTGTGACACACAATATATACACACTCATATTTGAATTCACACTTTCACCCACGTTCACTCCCAGATTCACACACACACAAACCCAAAACCATACTCAATGCAGAGGTGTGAGTGTGAACATACTTCCTGCAAATCTTGCAGACCTCACAGGCTTGATCTGGCAAACAGAAGGAACCTGCTTTACACTGACAGCGTGTGTTTCTGGTGCTGTTGCATCGCTCCACAAGCTCCTGATCTACAGATATTGATAAAGATAAAGAGATTGGCATCAGAATCAGAACGCTGTGAATGGAAATGTAGAAACACTGAACGAGACGTTCCACAACATTAATTGTAACTAGAACTTGATAAAAAAGTATGTTTAATTTAAAAAAATTGGAGGAATAAAACACTCCAGGGCATGCTGTTATAGGAAAATAATCACCTTTGGGATGGTAACAGTAATTCTGCATGATTAACCCTTAACTTCTCAGAGCTCAATTTCAATTATGAACCTTTTTCCTGATAGAGAGAGTGTTCAGTTTAATGCTCGCTCTACCATTTAGCTATGCTCTTTGTGCTTGGATTGTATTCTACCTCACTATTAAGTCATTTCCGATACACACTTCAAATGGTGTGATTTTGTAGCACTTAGTTGAGTACCTGGGCGACACTTGGTACACATCAAACACTTGAGAAGTCCATTATCATGCTCGGTGTAGGTGTCAAAGTCGCACTGCTGACACACACCTCTCTCAAACGCTGTGCTGCACACCTCGTTGACAAAAGTACCTGCAAAAAAATAAATGTTAAAAATCACCCAATGAATCAATCTGCCAAAGAAAATCCAATCCTTGAAGATCCAGAACATTCATCATGCTCGTGTGAAACTCTTCCCAGGCGTGCATTATGGGAACCGTGACTCTCACCAGCTGGACAGTTGAGGCAGCAGATGTCGTTGGATTCGTACCCCATGCCGTCCCTGCACACAATGTCTCGCTCCGTTCGGCTCCCGCTCGAGCTCCAGGCCCAAATCCATAACATCAGCTAGAAAACACAGATGCAGAAAATAATAATTGACATTTACATGAACATGCTGATGCACATTTTCTGAGTTCTGTTCTATTTGGACTCCTTAGTGAAGGAACTTTAACCACTGGAATGTAGCCATTTTTGAGAAAAATGCTAATAAAATGTGGAAGCCAAACGTAGCTTCCCAAACTGAACCAAAATTGGCTATAGATAGTAAGCCGTATTTTTTTTCTGTATGATGAAATAAGCCCTACTTCTAAACATGTCAGGAACTGATGACAAAATAAGGCCTATTTCTAAAAATAGCAGACCTATTTTTATCATCACTTCCTATCACAAGTTATACAAATTGCTCAATGCAAGTCTCCTCACAGTCTCAGGAAACAACTCAGGGAATAAAATTGCTGTAGCATTCTTGCCCCACCTGCTGGTAACACTTCTAACTTCAGTGTTAAATTTGACTCGCAGTTTGCATTTCTTTGAAGTACCACATAGACACGAAGATGACTTTGAAGCATGTTAGTCAAAAGATGAGAAACACTCATCTGAAACCCTGAACATGATGATTCAAATATTAACTCATGTCGGGTCGCTTCAGTTTCTTTTCGGTTCACACTTTTTGCAGCCAGGAATCTTCCATACAGATGTATTTTTATGGACTACTGAAATATTAGGCTCTTTATAGATCACAGATCATGATATAGATCATTTGATAGATCATATATTTAAAAAAAAATGCTGTAGAGCTTTTATTCTTGAACTTTCCATCGAGAGAACACATGAAGTCCAAGCAGAAATATGATTTACAGACCTACATGTTTTTCAGTTATTAAGATTGACCATTTTTAAATATAAAACATATATATACCATGTATTAACACATACAACTGAATGTATGGCAACATATGCTGGGTTGTTTTTGAATCGAAACAATTGGCCATTATTTTAATACAGCCAAAGCCATTTTGTGCTCTGCAAATTAAGTCATTTTATTGTAGCATATTTAATTTACATGCAGCGAGTATAAATTTAGTCAGCTATGCAATGAACTGGTTTAACGTAAACTTAAATACTGTTTGAATCAATGAAATTTTATTTGTTTGTTTGTTTGTTTGTTTGAGCAATGTGCATAAATAACGATATCTATCATCCACTCAATCATTCTCAAGCACTTTTTCCCTGGTCAGGGTCGCGGTGGATCCGGGAACACTGGACATGAGACGGGAATACACCCTGAATGGGATGCCAGTCCATCGCATGGCACCACACACACACACACACACACACACTCACACACACACACTCACACCTAGGTGCAATTTATCTCAGCTAATCCACCTACTGTATGTTTCGGGAGGTGGAAGGACACCCATGCGGTCAGGGAAAGAACACACACGCGGACAGTAACCCAAGCTCAGGATCGAACCGGGGACCCTGGAGCTCTGAGGTGGCAAAAGTTCACCATGCTACCCATACCCATCATCCACATACGCAATTATTATAAATTTATAAATATAATATTCCCATAAATTGTATCTATAGACGTGTTTGTTACAGATATGTCTTTTCCTACAAGTTCTTCAATTTGGGAACATCAGTAAGCAAAAAAAAAAAAAAACAACAAAACATCAACAACAAACAAACAAAAAAAAAACACAATAAAACTAACTTTAACCCTTAGAAAGGCTTAGAAATCAGAAATAATGATTTCTACAGTAAATACAGGAATGGTTTCAAGTGATTTGAAGTTTATTTACATCTTTTTTTTTCCATTTTCTAAAAACAGCTTTAAATTGAGTGTTTATGTGTGTACATGAAAGGGTTAATTTAATGTTAATTTACCTTAATCCCAAATCCCATGTGTTCTGTAGGTTAATATTTCTGGAATAAGCTCTCTGGCTTCAATAAACAGCCCAAATATTAGTGTTAAAGGTATAAATATTGAGCTTAGGTTATATTCAGAGAGAGAGAGAGAGAGAGAGAGAGAGAGAGAGAGAGATCTGTGAAGTGTGCTTTGCAGTTAAATAGATTCCTGGCTGCTGTGTAAAACTATTCTGTGATTTACTAAAGCGAGTTTCGACGCGTTTACATTGGAAAAGTTTTTTATTTTTATTTTTTTTAAATTGTTTTTAGTTAAGCACCAGACTCACCAGGCTGACAAAGTGTCTCATGATGATCCTTCAGCAGTCACAGAGAAACCTGAGGTGAATGAGCTCCACACCGCGACATTTGTGAGCACTTTCATTCCGGAACAGCGTCGAACAATTCACAGCAGTTCTTTAACTACACACTTGATATTGTGTTCAAAGCTCCTCCCTCTTCACCTGCTTCATTCACTGCCTCGGGCTCACTTCCAATCCACTCTTCAGTGCACACTCGACGACTTCCCCTTGATTGCTTAAATCATGGTTGCCATTTAAGGAAATGTGTGGGGGAGGGTTTGCCTCTTTCTCTCTCTCTCTCTCTCTCTCTCTCTCTCTCTCTCTCTCTCTCTCTCTCTCTCAAAAAGACTTGCTTACATTTGATTCTTTCAAATGATTCTTTTCTTTTCAGTGAGTCAGATCATTTGACTCCCAAATCCCAATGCCTCTTTTTCCTTCTTTGCCTGACAGTTTCCTAAAATAACCTAACAAAATAACATCACTGTGTACTGCAAGGCACTTACAAATGTGCACTGACAAATACAGTAAGCACTAATTCATTCACTGATTCATTCATTGATTCACTGATTCATTGATTGATTCATTCATTCAGTAAGCACTTTATCTGAGTAAGGGTGGCGGAAGATCTGGAGTCCATCCCAGGAATACACAGTCTGAATGGGATGCCGGTACATCACAGGGCGCTATGCACACACACACACACACACACACACACACACACACATATTCACACCCACGCTCAGAAAACAAAGAGTACTAATCTGCACCTTTCCTTGTCACTCTAAAGGTGCACATTCAAATGTACATCTTTCTACCTTTAGTGTGAATGTAGTAACCTTTAATGATACATAACTAGATCTTAAGCTGCACTCTTTTACACACTAAAGGTACAAAAGGTACCTGTTTTTGGCAGGAAACCAGAGAAAGACAAGTGAAGAAAACCCTCACAGACAAGTGTAACTGCATATAACACATATGAGATAACTCTGACTGTTTTTTAGTCAATGTCCTACTAGTCAAATGTGACAGTGTAGTTTAAAAAAATGCATAAACCACGACTTCACCTAATGTTTTCAGTTTGACCGTGCATAGTCTGCTAATGTGTGTTGCGCAACATTAAATCTCAAGGGGTGAAAAAGTTTGGGGAATACCAAAATTCTCGACCTGTTCTGGAAACTGCTATCTTGGCAAGTGATACATTTATTCCATAAACTCATTTCTTTAAAAAAAACAACATTGCCTGATTATAGAACAGGACTTCAGAGTTTAATAAGCTTATATTGGTTTTTTATCATAATTTCATGATGAGAAATATTAGATAAATTTGACTGTATTCAAGAAACTGGTGCTTGATATCATGCTAGCTGCTTCAGTTTTGGAGTTTTTCTTCTTGCTCAAGCACAGCATTCATTTTATTTAGGAACCCTCTCACAAACACTGCATCACACACTCCCACACCCACACACACACACACACACACACACACACACACACACTGGTGTGAGGTCGGCACTATCAGAGTGACGCCTAGCTGCCTGCACCGCACTGATAACCTCGATGCTGCATGTACGGCAAGGCTGAATGCCAAATCCCTCCCTGCTCCCTACCTAGGGTACGAAATAACGTCTTCTACCAACAATTATATTACAATAAATATCTAAATGTGAGCCTTTTTGGATTAAGCTCCTTGGATTAAGTGTGTAAGTGCACTAGATACAGTATGGCATGAAGGCTTTTACACTACACAAAGTGCACTATATCTCCAATATCCATTTGGGATACGGTCTAGACTGCTGTCAGTTCGCAGGAAAGCGGGAGGAGCCGATCCAGTTTAGTGAGTCATTGACTTTTCTAAGGGGAATTTCACGGTCATGTGCTAAAATTCAGGCCTACAGGTTACTCATGAGGGCTGAATCCTAAAAAAATGGCTTCCGCTTGGGCGTATAGTGAACTATAAAGTGAGCAAAATAGTATAGAGAGAATAATCAAATAATAAAATAGAGAAATTAGTCCAGTGGTATATACATATAACAGGCAATAATGTTCGTAATTTTGTTTGTAGCGCAACACATGTTGTTTGACACATACAAAATGGACAGACTGGACTTTTATTCCTAGCGATTAACTTCCCTTACTTGTTAACAATATTAGTATTGTAGATCCAGTGCAAAACTACAAGAGGAAAATTAAGCACCAAACATCTCCCTGCATGATCGAATACATCATAGGGCAAAGAGAACTTTGCTTCGCTTTCATTTCTGGCCATTTGTAAAGAGTTGATTTCTTTTCAGTCGAGTCTTTACTAAAAGTGGTCTTGTGGGGAATTTATGAAATTCTGAAATATCTTAAGTAGAATGAATGCTGTGATGTCAATGTGACAGTCATACCAGATCTGCACAGATCGATTAGTCATCGATAACAAGGAGCGAAAACATCCCCCAGCAGTGCAAACTTCCTGTTGCACAACCACCACCTTGGTGACTCAGACAACTCACACAACCCATTTCCTCTCGACTCGACTGTAATTTATTTTTGTAGATTAAGGTTACTAAGGTTATGCCAGGTTCAGCAGACCTGGCGTGATTGACTGGCATCACCGCATTTAGCTACAGTTAGAAGTGGTGAAGTGCAAAAAATTGCTAATACACAGCTAAAACCAGAGAAGGAAGTCTGCACCTCAGGTCACACAATGATTTTGTTTTTTTGTTTGTTTTGAACATGAGCTCATATTAACTAATTTTAATAAACAATAGCTAACGGCTCTAGTTTTCAGGCTAACACTTATGCTGCATTCAACTAATGCTCATAACTGAAAACAAAGAAAACACCTCCTTAAGTCAGAATTCCTACTCTGAAAGTCTCGATGGTCTCCTCAACCCTGAGTTCAGCAAGTGACATCAAATCAGCATGGCTCAATCATAGCAAATTATTGTTGCTAACAATAGATGAACAGAGGCATCCATGTTTTTTTCCTCCCCAGTTTGTAGCTCGAGTGCACAGAGGTAGAAAATGATGTAATTCCTGACTTCTGAGTTCTGACTTCAGTGAATCCAAGATGTACGTAGTGACACAGATACTTGTAGCGATAGATATCGTGACTTTTATTTATTTATTTGTTTGTTTGTTTTTACATTTTAGGTAGAAGTTCTTCTCTATTTAACTTCTTTTACATAAAAAGTGCCTACTTTTTTTTTTTTAAGTTTTGATTTAAAATTGACTTCTTTCACTTTGACTCTTTTACTTTTTAGATGCCTTGTCCCTCAGAGCCACTGTCAAATCTATAAAGGCTTGAAAAAAATAAGCACTCAAACTACAAACACTACAAATATAAGATTAAAAAAAAAAAGAATGGAAAAGAATAAGGTATATGGTAAAAGGATGCGGCACTTCTGTCCACTCAGAGTTTGGTAGTTTGTTTAAATAAACTAACGCTTAAAATGTGTCTTGAAAGTTTGCCTATATAAAGTTGTGATTTCCCTCTAAACATAAGGCAGTGTTTCTCTGCATCCTGTTTATTTACAGACCTGCCGTGCTGAAAATATGGCAAAAAAATTTATCTGACAATGCAACATGGTGTTATGATAGGTGTATTATTTTTCCACCAATGTACAGCCTCTGTTATGACTCATGATTATCACAAAAACTGAAATTAAACCAGTACAACAACCCAGGTTTGTGGTTTTTCACTGTAACTATGTCTATACATAACACAATGACTACGAAGGAACGTTTGTGTGGTTTGTATGCTAATCTGGCAAAGAGTCATCATGTTTTTTATGACTGGGCTGCAATTACTTCACAATGGATTACTTTCTATATACTACTTGTATTTCAGTCTTCAACTAAAATTCTTCTGAACCTTTATATCGTGTGTGTGTGTGTGTGTGTGTGTGTGTGCCTCTCTTTTCTTGCTCTCTCTCCCTCTCTCTTGTTGCCTCTCTGTCTCCTCTGATAATGTGCCGCTCGTGTGAGATAAGAAAACATTTGAACTTTGCGTCTGAAATGTCGGCACACAAAAAGAAATTGACAGCCGCTGGTTTTTTTTTGTTGTTTTTTTTTTTCCCTTGATCTTTACTTTGATGCTGCAGTAAATGTTTAAAATGTGAGTTTGGTTAATGATACACGGCTTCATTTGTCCTCACTTCTTTAACATGGGATTTGCAAAAATAAAGTTTTTGAGAGATTAGATGTGCGCTAGAAGTCAAATTTTGGACGCTGTAGCCTAAAAATATTTGTTCAGTGTCTTAAAGCCATATTAATAAAGGCTTCTGGATGAAATTGTAAATAGTGAAGGTAATGGCCATGTATGAATTTATTTCTGAATCAAAAAGTCATTTTAATGAAATTAAATTAATTGTTGTCCCACATGAGCAGCTTTCATGCAGAACCCCATGATCCCCATGAATCTCATTCATGAAATCTCCTCATGAAGCTGGTTAAGAAAATGCAGAGAGCATCAAAAGTGTTATTAAGAATTCTGTTAAGAATTCAAAATATAAAATAGTTTGGATTTGTTTAAAGTCGTTATCGTTTCTATAGTCACAACTCTTATTTATTGACTTGTATGGCAGACTGCACATAATCGAAGCCTAATATTAAACTGATTAAAAAAAACATGTTGTATTGTTCAACAACGAAAAAAGAAAACAGTATAATTGTTAATTGGAGATGTTTATGTAACATTTATGGAAGGAGTCTCCAGTGTTGGTGCTTTCTAACGGTCAGTGTGTTTCCAGACACAGGAAAGTCTTCAGGACAGAGGAATTTGTGTTTCTGGTTTATCAGTAACATGGCCGTGATTTTTGTCTCATTAACTTCAAGAGAGAGAGAGAGAGAGAGAGAGAGAGAGAGAGAAGGAGCATCTGTTTATAATGTAAGCTAACAGGAACTAACTTGTCTTGTGGACATTCCACAACATTAAATGTAACTGTAAACTGTTAGAAAGTGCAATGCATCATTCACGGATATATTACAAATTGTAATTGTTGTCAAATTGCTGTGGTATAAAAGGAATAACACACTTAAGATCATGCTGTTATATGAAAAATAATCCATTAAAGCATTAACCACTAACCACTGGAACCATACAGTAAAGAAAAACAAATACCGGCACCCTAAATATTGTTACCCACGTGATTACTAGTGTTTTTTTTTTTTTTTTTTTTAATTAATTAATTTTTTATGCAACAACGTTTCAAAATTTTATCAGATCGTGCAAATGATCTGAAGCAAGGTTCTTCTTTCTCTACCTTTCCATTTTAGTCCTCCATTAATTATGACTCTTCTGCTATGAGACATGACTGGACATGCCTTTATAGCATGACACAACAGATCTGCATTGAAATTTTTTTTTTTTAAACTTTTGTAGTTTTTACTTCAGCAGCATCTCTAGATCTATTAAATCTCATGGAAATGAAAATGTCACGGCTTTCTGAACAAGTTAACGTTGGTTACTTTCCAATGTGCGCAGGTAATTCAGCAAAAGTTTCCTTTTATGACAAAGTGAGCAATGCTTGCGTAAGCTTTGCCCACACCTACTTACATGGCTGATGTCATTTGTTGTTCCCACACAGTTTAAACTTGGGCGTTGTCTTCAAGCCTGAGCGTCCTAGCAATTACACTGTACAGTCGATTAAGCATGTTTATTGGAATTTAGACCACACACTTCTGAGATCAGCCAGTTTAGCTGGTGTTTGAGCAGCATCTTATTATATCTCTGTCTTGTTTTGTTGAGTCACACTTTGGTGGATCTTTACTATAACACTCAAGTTAATATAGCATTAATATTTTATACTATGGAAGCTGCACTCATATTTGGTCATTAGTTTTCAATTCCCTTTTGAGGAATATAATTCGTTTATGTAGGGCATGATCCTGGATCATCATAGATTTCATTATTCCTAGAACAACATTCCTATTAACCAGTCACTCCCATTTGATGTCATCATATTGGAATGCCACCTCTTACACGTTCAGATCCCCATTGCATGTTTCTGAAATTTCCTCCAGACACACCTGTGTGCTGGCTTTCACATGACAAAAGGCACTTTTGCATGTCCGTACAAATTGTTGATTTGTTAAAAAAAAAAAATAGCTGAAGGTGATTATTCAAGCCCATACAGTATAAGCACTCGTAGGAGTTTGTATGCACAGCAAGGTAACAAGAGCTGAGCTCTTGTTAAAAAAAAATCTCTCCAACATATGCGTTTAAAAAAAATGAAGAAAAAAAGTGTGACTCCAAATTTCACCTCTTTCATCGCTCTTTTAAACGTGGACTCATTACATTACAGAGGTGTGAACCCTTGACATGTGACATATGGCCTGAATCAGGGTACCAGTTTGATAACTTCAGGCGTGACCGAACAAATTCTCAAGAAGTCAAAAGAAAGTGTTTGATTTAAACACTGACTTGAATTTCATATCTCAAAAGTCCCCACTTGGGAGGTATGACAGTGTTGAAATAAAGATAAACAAAGCAGGCTGGGGAAAAAAATACAAGTATTAGCAGCTTCAATTACAAAGCAAACACTGTTTAAAAAAAAAAGCAACCAATGGAAGTAGAAACCCTGGATTGGTAACTATTAATAGATATTAAACAGATAAAGTGTGATGTTGACGTTACCTCATTTGGCCACAGGATACAACTGAGCAGTTTAATGCTAGGATTTGAACTCATGACCTTCTGATTAGTAGTGGAAAACCTTAACCACTGACCTACCACTTCCCTTCAATGTGAAAGTCAGTGACTAAAACTCATCCTGAGTGTCTGATTAAGTGATGAAATCAAACAGTTCTTTGGGGTGCAGTCAGAATTTCAGACACTCCTGCAGTAACACTCGGTAGAAATATCGTTGCCTGAAGCCTCTCGTTCTTCACGCTGCTTTATCTGCTCTGTCGGTGTGTGTGATAATGAGAGTGGCTCCTGGGACAGGAAGGTTTATGGTGCTTGAAGTCATTAGTGAGAGAATGAGAGCGAGCGCTGTGTCCTGACGGCTGTCCCATTGACCTGGGCCATCTCCTTAAATTTTATAGCAGCGCTGCCGCATTTATTTTACAGGCCCCATTATATCTTATCTTCATCTCCCTGATGATCAGTATAAACAATAATGATGGATACGGAGCCGTAATACTGATCGGGGATCTACCTAAAGGTGTGTGGGAATGAAAATATATAAGGGAATGGGGCAGTCAGTAAAGCTTCTTTTTTGGATTGGTTTTAAACACTTTTACGCCTTTATTTCACTGTGTTCCTCTTAAAAATGATATAAATCTAATGTGCAATTGTAGCAAAAACAGGAAATCACTTTTAGTAAGAACATGATATATTGTATATTCTGGCATGAACTGAACATTAGGGTCTGGCAAAATATGTGAGCTAATAAAAAAGTCCCATTATATTATCACTATAGGAGGTTAATAATAAGGGGGAAAAAGAGGAAGAAACTCATAGAAAGCCCATATTTTGTGCCACCTACTGGTGAATGAGTATAAAACACTGAGGAAAGAAGACATATATAGATATAATAAGCGCCGTTATTGGCCATAACACTTCACCACCAAGCTCCACGTTGCTCCTTAGTGAAAAGTGCTAGCTGTGAAGCCATTTTTTACTCATACAAGGTATAAAAATCGTGGGAAATGTCGATGTGTGCAGTTGAGATGAATGAAGCACTTCAGTAAGGAGCTGAGATGAGAAAAGAGAAAAAAAAAATCTCACGTGAGGATTTTGTGAGGAGATTTAACGTTAGCCTCAGTGCTAGTCGCTAACATCGAAAAAAGGGAAAACACTGCTCATGTCTCAGCACTTTTAACTCATGAAAAGAGCAGAAGAATGCGTTAACATTCAAATTTAAAGAAAAAATTCGACCAAAAATGACATTTCCAAAACTTTTCCTCATCACTCCAAAGGTAGTCAAGTAGGTAAGATGTGTGAGCTCTGAAGTTTGCTACTTTAGCTACAAGGCTAATGCTGCTTTAACACTTGGAGTTTTTTTCTTACACATAAATCTGTCTGTAGTGATTTTATTACTATATATATATATATATATATATATATATATATATATATATATATATATATATATACATTGTATATATATGTATATGAAAGTGTCTAATTGTGTCAGTGGTCATAATGTATCCATATCAACACTCTTACCATTCCTAGCTAACATCGGCTAACTAACTACAACTAAACAAGTATGAAAGCTACTCTGTAATGAAAGTTTATAGCTAGCTTAGTTGTGCAAACTGCAGGTCTGAATCAACACACACATGATTTAATCAGTACCTCAGACTTGTTTATGTGACACCATGTGACACAATTCTCTATAAAAACAGGACAAAATGACATCACACAGTTAAAACCAGTCATAACTCCGTTTTGAATGTGAATCACTTTCTAACCCACAGAGTTTGTTAGGGGGGGCACGGCCGAAAGTTTTAAAATGGAGATCGTATGCTTGAAGAGATTTAGATGATCATATAGTTTATGTTTGACTTCATTAAAAGAACAAATATCTTGTGCAATTTTATGAAACCACATATGTAGAAATGTCCTTCAGACCCAAATGATGTTTTTTTGAGGTGAGTGTATGATGACATGTTAAACTGGCTTGTGTTAGCCATGTAGCTCCATTACAAAACTGAAGAAGCAAACATCAGACACCAAAATTAAGATGGTTCAATAACACAGGCATGGGAAAAAAAAAATCTATTTTGGTAAGTTGTGTCCACGTACCCCTTTCCATTTTTCCCCTCTTCCACTCCTGGCCACGGATGGCTCTGGCATCTTCAGGATTCAAACTCCCAATCTCTAGATGATAGGGTGAAAGCTTTTCTGGTGTGCCACTGGGGAATGAAATCATATCCACTCTTGATATGAAGATTCGAGGAGTAAACAATGTAGAAAAATGGAAATGATGAAAAAAAAAGAGCAACTGAATGAGTATCAAGTGTGATTATGACAAGATAACAAGTTAGCATTAGTAAATGTACGTGTGTTAGCATTTCAATGAACTATATAGTCACAATAATATGTTAAAAAAAAAAATAAAAAAATGAATGAAATCAGAATCATTAGAAAAGAATTCTAGATTTCAATTTCACCTGGAGTACTGAAATGATGCAACGGGTTATTTGTCTTATTAGTCACATCAGTAAGTTACATGGGACTCACTAAACAGCATTTTAATCACATGCATCACTCTGGAATGTGCAGGAGTGGCTTTCACCTTGAATGGCAGCCCTGATAGTGATATCTTCGGTTAGATTAATTGAGCGGAAGTTTTGCCATAGCATTTATAATTTTGATCCCTACTGCAGTAAGGGAGATGCCTGAAAACTAGCAGTGTTCAGATCAAACACCTGGCAGAAAAGCTGATTCACTGAAGGGGAAAGGACATGGGATGTGAAAGACATGCATTTGTGAGCCAAGAACAAAAAAAAAAAAGGGCGGAACTGTGGTCTCTGGACGGAAAAGAAAAATGGAGGCAGTGATTATATTAACTCCACCAGACTTTTGGCTTGTTTTTTCTTACTGTTGCTTAACTAACATCTGGAAAAAATTCCCTCCTGTCCATCAACATACGCTTGATTTGTTGTGTTAAAATTAATTTTTTTCCCTCTCCACCTGCTAGGATTTTCTTCTTAGCAGTGTCCCTAAATGCTTCATTATGTTGGTTTTTGCATTGTTTCGACTGAAGCATGTAAAGTTTTCAGCTTTCAGTCACTTTCTTCACTGAACTCTTCCTTTATGAATGAAGAAACAATTCCTGAAGAAGTCCATAATTCAAAAAGTCCTGCTTGAACGTTGAAAGACATCTCGAGACGTTCATGCTAACTGGATAACATCTTTCACTGTTAATGACCACCAGGCCGTGTCTTTCTCAGAGTGAACCCTATTAAAAATTGCCAGAAATGAGCCCCATGGAGGGAGCGGATTAATGAAGGTGATGATTTGGAAAAGGCGGACATGGTGTCGCACTGCCGTATCCATCTCCGGTCTGACAACCTTTTCCACTCGGCTCTTTCTCTCTCCTGTTACATCTATCTCGCTGGCACGTGCTCCTCTATTGTGGCCGAGTTTGGTCAGAGCAGATAAGAGGCCTTTTTTTGTTCCAAAGCTTTCTTGGGAGACTGCTCTTTTTTTTCTTTTTTCGATTGATTCTAAAGGAAGCTGGCAGGAACAGATGGCTGTGTGCTCGCTCCATATTGGCTATATTAACCCTTGAAACCTGAGTGAATTCCTAAGCTCTTTCACTTCCTGCATTAGTTTAAAAACTGTTATTACAGGAGATTAGTGCACTGTATGGTGTAGAAGCCATTAGGTTGACTTCTATCTATGGCATTTTAAGTGAAAAACTATGGACATACCATTCCCACCTTTTATTTATTTGTTTGTTTGTTTGTTTATTTTTGCATTTTCAGTTTTCAGGTAAGGAATAAAGACTTTGGGATGTGTTGTAGCAAAAAAAGTAGTGTTGTAGCACTACTGTCAGAGAAGAATTCGACAGTGCCGTGGTGTAAGATAATTTAAGCCCTGTGTCGTGTTAAGCAACATTACACATTTTCACACAACACAGGGCTTAAATGATCTCCCAAACTCTCAGAGAGTCTTGGTAATTTATGGGGAAAGTGTTGACTGGGAACTGGTGTAGAAGTTTGAGGAACAGGAATGATCATGTGACTGGGAAATGGCGTTTGTGTGTTTTCATGGCATAAATTGTGTGTATTGAATTAGTAAATAAAATCATAACCTCTTTCCATTTAACTTTATTGGATAAACTGTTTGTCAATACATTAAAATCTTGTGGAAAAAAAAAATCAAGCGGAAACATTTTTGCCAGGAAAAATCCTGCAATTATGCATATATTTATTGTCATGTGGCTGGATTTTCATCAGCAGCAGGAGGAGAGCTGAGCTGAGGAGAAGACCAGAATAATTTAGGTTAATTCAGGAAAAATCAGTTTCACATTTGATGGGAAAATATGACATTAAAAGGGCAGTTTCATATAATTCCTTTCTTCATTGTGTTGTCATCTTTAGGATGTTGATCACTATGGAGACAAAAACTGACGGATATTAATCAGTCGCTTATAGATTCTGTCCGTTGTGTTTCTGTCACCCAAAACAAGAGAAAAATGTACATAATTCACTTTATATATGAAACTCTTCAGGAAAACATGTCAGATGAAGAAAAAAAAAACAAAACACGCAACAGCAGCAACATGGTGGATTAACAAAATGTTAATCCCGTTCTAAAAGCGGCTTTTCACCTCAGTTTCCTCTCTCAACTGACGCCATACTGGAAGAGGCTTAATATCTTCCACTGCTGTATCAGTTGCAGGAAATGAGGCATCTTTCAGATTGAGGCTTTTTTTAAAAGCTGATTTTGGGCTCGTGTTAATTATCTGACTGTAACTGTCTCAACAGTGCAACGTCCTCTGTGCACAGACGACCGCAGTAACTGCTGTTGTTATCTAAGAGAAACACATTGGAGCTGTTGTGTTGATGTTCAACCCGAGACCCGAGCTTACGCTCCCCCCCCACCTCTGCTTACACATCTTAAAAACAACATTAAACAGAAAAGCACATATTTTATTCATCTGCGTCCCAGTCGCTGCTTTTACAATGCCTCCCTACCGGCAACACAAAACGTCGCAGTACACAGTGTGCGGAAAAACTGATCCTCACTCACAAAGGGGAAACCACGTCGCTTCTTTTGAAACGCGCCACATATTTGACCTCTACAATGCTTTATAGTGCAACCAAACCACGAAATAAGTAAGTAGTAGCACACTGAAGCGTTAAAGGTCCATGCTGCCTGTGAACCAGTGGTGAAGCTTAAAAGGAAAAAGGAAATGTTTAAGAAGGTTTATGACCCGAGCTGACTCTCATAATGATGGTACAGCTGAGGCAGAACTTTCCTCAAGTGCTCTCCTCTTCTTTTTTTAAAGCGGTGCATCCTTTTACTCTGTCGTTACACACTCCTCATGTTCACGTCTCTCTCTTTCTCTTTCTCTGGAGCCGGACGTGAGCACTCACGTCATGAGTTTACAGACAGATCGTGTTCGCATCTCTCCGTCACTGATTGTAGTCTGGCTGCGTCTCGCTTGGGCTCTGGACCGAGCTTTTTGAGTGGATCTTGCTGATCTCCTCGAGGGCGCTGGCCAGTGAGTCCAGGTCTCCGGAGGCCTGGTGCCGAGCCTCCCACAGGCTGAGGATGACTCCGGACGGGCTGCGCTGCGAAGCGAAATACGACAGGTTCCTGAGGAAGGGGACAAAATGACAAGAGATAAATGTTGACTCTGGCCAACTAGAAATCTACAGAGGGTTACTGTATTGTATTGTATTATGATTTGATAATAATAATAATAATAATAATAATAATAGCAAGTGGTTATTTATTTATTTATTTATTTATTTATATTCTAGTAATAATAATCACATTAATACTAATAGTAACACTTTACACTAAAGATATGCTAAGTAAGGAATAAAACACTTGAGGGTGTGCTGTTATAATAAATTAATCCATGTTGTGTTTTATTTCTCTTACACAACCCTGATTTGCCAATGATTACAACTTTGAATTTAACAACAATGAATTTAACAGCAAAGTCCTGGAGACTTTGTCCAAAGCGCTGACATTAGAGACTCCTTCCATAAATGTTACATAAACATCTGACAGCAAACTTCATATCACCGATTCTATTTTTTTATTTGTTAAATAACAAGCCTTATATGTAGCGCGTCCGCCGTACAAGTCCCTGTGCGAGAGTTGTTACTATAGAAACAATAACATATTAGAACAAGTGCATTAATATCAATTTTTCATTTGTGTTACAGCTCAAACTACTGTCAGAGCTGCTGTTATTGAAAATAATCGCCACCTTCTGACCAATTAGAATCAAGAAATGAACAAAAAGTGTGTTATAATACTATTATATAAGTTTATAATTTAGTGCTAATTAAAATGTAAAAGTTGTATAAAATGTTGCTATTTGTGACTTTTCCTCCACTCCTGTGCCCTTACTCCCTTCATCTTTTCTCTGCTGAGCCATTTATCAGTCTGATGTTCCGACATCTGGCTCTGATAAGAGAGAGTAAGAGGGAAAACCAGCACTGAGTCATTTACAAGGAACGACAAACAGGCTACTTTAGATTTATTTCTAAAATAAATGATCATACATTATCTTGTTTAGAATTACACATATTAAAAGCCAGTTTAGGGTTTTGCATTGAGTGTTTGCATTAATCCTGTGCTCATATTTACGGCCACTTGATGGCAGTGTTTCAACATGTTTGGGCATTTAAACACCAAACAATAAGCAGTTATTTGCCCCGAGTAGTAAATTATCTGAAAAGCCCTCAGCGTTCATGAAATAATAACGTTCCTTAATAAAGCTGAACAACTACAGAGCCCGGACCTAAAACATCAGATGCTTCCCTTCTTGAGAAATGACATGCTTAGCATGCATAAGTTATTAAATATTGCAGAACATGCATAATGTATAGCATATATGCTATAACAGCATGATTATTTAAAGAGTTTCGTGTCGTATCATAGCACAGCAGAGCGTGCGTCAATGTTAAGTGGAAGAAGTGAAGGCAAAGCGGAGGCTTCTTAAAAAAAATAAATAACACGGTAACTTGTGACGCTGAGTAAGTTAAGCTGAACAAAGACGGCATGTTTGTGTAAGGCTTTTACCTCTGAATGTGGAGTTTCTGAGCGAGGAGCTGCCAGTCCTTGCCCTTGGCATTGGCAGTGTCGAAGGTGGCGCAGATGCGCTGCCGAATGGACGGAGGGATTTTGAAGGCTTTAGCGCCCGTCTGGGAGGTGACCGTGCAGTCGGTCTGCATAAAAAATGGGAGCGTCTCCTTCTCCTTCTGGAAAAACATCAAAAGGCAAACGTCACGCAGCGAGCTCTGCTGAACTGAAGATACACAAGTGTTGTGACTCATAATGATCATGTAACGTGAACGTATTTCTGATCAGGTCACCCACGAAACAAGAACTGACCTCCTCCACACAGGTATAGACCTGCAGGATCTGCTCGTGACCTTTGACCTGGCGCACGCTGATCTTGCAGGAGAGCTGCATGGTGCCGACGTTGAAGCGCTCCAGAGAGAAGGCACAGTGCAGAGGCTGCTGGTTACTGCTCCATACCTGCGAGAAGGAGAACTCCTGCAACACACACACAGAAAAGAGGAGAGAGAGAGGAGATGAGACAGAGATAACAGACGTGTGGGGCGTAAAGAAAGATGGAAATGGAAAAAGAATGGGGAGAAAGAGGAGAAGGAGATGAAAAACATGGGGAAAGAGAAATAGAGAAAGAGTAGGAAGGAAGGAAAAAGTGGAAGGAGACAGAAAGGAAAGAGAGAGAGGAGCAAGAGAACGCAAGAGGGGACAGAGAGACACAGCATGGAAGAAGAGAGAGGAGGGAGAAAGAGAACAAAGGGAAGAAGAGAGGGGAGAGAGAAATAGAGACAACGTGGGGAAAGAGATACAGAGTAAGAGTAGGAAGAAAGGAAGGTATTAAAAGGGGGGAGAGAAATAGAGACGAAAAGGGAGAGAGAGAGTGAGACAAATAGAGACCAAATGGAAGACAGAGAGGGTAGATGAAGAAGGGAGAGATGAGTGAGATGAAGACCAAATGAAAGAGAGAGGGAAGAAGAGATTAAGAAAACATGGGGGAAATATAGAGAAACAGTAGGAAGAAAGGAAAGGATTAGAAGAAAGAATGGAGAGAAATAGAGACAAAAAGGGAGAGAGGAGAGAGAGAAATAGAGACCGAATGGAAGACAGAGGGAAGGATGAAGAAGGAGGTAGAAAAGTAGGAGAGACGAGTGAGATGGAGACCAAATGGAAGAGATGGCAGAAGAAATTAAGAAAACCTGGGGGAAATACAGAGAAAGAGTAGGAAGAAAGGACAGGGGGATATCAAGAAAGAGGGTGGGAAAGAAGACAAAAAAAAAGGAAAAGGGGAAGGGATATAGAAACACAAGTGAGAGGAGAGAAAGATTAGGAAGAAAATAAAGAGGGAGATAGAAAATGAGTGGAGGGAGAAACAGAAAAAGGAGATAAGAGAGGAAAAAAGCACGAGGGAAGAGGAGGAAAAAAACGAGGAAAAAAAGAAGAGAGAATGGAAGAGATGGGAGAGGAAGATAGAGAAAACATGGGGAAAGAGATATAGAGAAAAAGTAGAAAGAAAGGAAAAGGAGATAAAGGAAGAGTGGATGGAGAGATAGGACATATGGAGGAGAGGGGGGAGAAGGAGACAGTAGGAAAGAGAGAGGGAGAAAGGAAGAAAAAAGACAGAAGAGAAAGGGAAGATGCATGTAGAGGAGGAATGTGATGAAGATTTATAGAGAGATGAGAGTAGGGGAGAGAGATGAAGAGAGGAGAGACACGGTGTTCACTGATGTGAGTAAAGTCACTGACTCAGCACTGCTACTCAGCTAAAAGAGCTGTATTTGAGAAGTTCAGGACAAAACCAGGCTCGGACCCAAATCCCTGTTAATTCCAGCAGTCAGGTCGCTCTCGGTTTAAGCCTCACGCACAGTACATGAATGCCGGAGAGCAACGTCAGCTTTGATGTCGAATTAATTTCAGCAATGAGGCACAAGAGCAGTGAGCGTCCTTGACTTCCCGCAACCCGCAGTCATGAGAGGCTGTTTTTCATGGAGGGACAGAAGAGGTACATAATGGGACTGTAGTCTAGCGTCTAGCCTTCTCACTTCCCACTGGAAAACTTTCGTCGAGCAGTCAAACTTTCAGATCCCTTTATCTCGATATATACCGACGGTCCTCTATTTCTAGGATCAGCTTCTCTCTTGCTTCCTCCAAACCCTAATCCAACAAACATCCTCAGAGCTGATTCCAGATCAGTGTAAAAAAGGAGAAGACAGGCAAGAGATTAAATCCAGCCTAGCGGGACCCTACCACACCTGACTCGACTTGTCTGCTGATTAACAAGCCTTCATGATGTTCGCAAGGTGTTAGATCATCATCATCTCCTCTCTGGTGTGAGCGGAATCTGACCGCTCCTTAGCAGTTAATGCTAAGGTGTTGCCTGGAAAAAGAGCCAAAGCCATTTCCTGAAAAAACAAATCTCGTTGTGCGGACACTTGATGATGTGTCTTTCTTTAATAAATTTCTTAAAAAATTATAGCATTGGCAAACTGCTATGATACAAGAGGAATAAAACACTTTGGGACATGCTATTATTGGAAAATAATCAACTTCGGGGTGCTAACAGTAACTCTGCTTCATGTTGATCATTTTCCTATAACATCATGTCCCCAAGTGTTTTATTCCTTAATTAATATCCAAGTAAGAACTATCTTCCAAAATGAACAAATATGTATATTTTTCTCTCATGATATCATTTTTCCATGATAGCTAGCAACCCTGGAATGCCAAGGCTAACCCTCATTTCCCCTGACACACACAGCGCCAGCTGTGAACTGGCCAAATGCTAACAATCCCGTTCTGAATACATCTCATAACAAACGCCTGCAATTATCAAGTGTCTGATAGTTCTGAGTGATGGAAGGTCATCCTACCCACATACTCTCCATCTTGAGAATCTCAGGAGATCGACATCCAAGTAGAAATATCTTTTCTACATAAAGCAGAATGATGACAAGTATCTGCAGTACTTCTACAGCAGGACACTGGGCTTGTGGAATGTAAGAAATAAACTGAATAAAGATCCTCACCTGACAGGTGCTAAAGGGTTTGATGCTCCATGGGAACTGGGGTAGATCCTGGATGGAGACCTGTAGACTGTAGGTGTTCCCTTTAAACAGAAGAGTCTTGGGTTCCTCCAGGAGCAAGCCATGTCTGTTGCTCTCTGCAGTCACCACTCCCTGTAGCAAGGCATAAAAAGGCATTCAATTATATAAAGAGCTCTAACTGGTCTCTTTATGCAACTCTCAAGGGTTCTTTGGCTGATTGCCACAACCTTTAAAGGGTTCCCCAAAGGCTCAAACCAAAGACGATCTAACAAAACTGCTGGACTGGTGTTATACTGAAGATGTCTGCTCCTTCCTAGTTCTTTATCAGTTCCACTGCAGAGTAGGAAAGTTCCTGAAACCCCTACATGTGATTCACACTGGTGATGTCATGAACCTTGCAAAGATCACACTATCCTCTGAGGTGTGATTTAGTGTGAAACCACAGAGGTGAAGATGTTAGGATGGTGGTGTGTGTAGTTGATAATGAGATGTCAGAGATGGTCTGCTCTAGTTTGTTATAGAGAGCTTCTATACTTTCAAGGAGTCTCAAGAAGGAACTGTCCCCAAACGTTTTGACCTGAGGAGGTCCTGTGTTGGAAAATGACACGGGACAGCTGGTTGATATTGTTGAGATGAACAAGACTTGGACTACTTGATGCACTTAAAAAGGCTTGCTCAAAGGTTATCTGAATGATCAATAATATCTTTCAAAAAGGTTTCTACATAGAACCTTTAAGGGTTACCACAGAGGGCCAGTTAGATCGATTTAACCTTTTCCGCAAACCATGAATGGCTAGAAATCTTCATGCTCCATCTCCTCATTTAACAACACAGATGTTACTCTTTCAGATTATGAACCCTTACATATTGTTCAAGTTTGCATTGTTGCAAGTCATTGTGGATATCAGTGTCTGTATGTGTGCACCTGATCATCACACCCATATGTGCTTGTTGAACATCCCATTCCAGATTTAGTCCCCCTTTGCTGTTATGATAACCTCCACTCTTCTGAGAAGGCTTTCCACTAGATTTTGGAGCGTGGCTGTGGGGATTTATGTTCATTCAGCCACAAGACCATTACTGAGGTCAGGCACTGAGGAGGTCTGGGGTGCAGTCGGTGTTCCAGTTCATCCCAAAGGTGTTCAGTGGGGTTGAGGTCAGGGCTCTGTGCAGCACACTCAAGTTCTTCTACTCCAACCGTAACAGGTTGCTGCTGTAACAGGTTTGGGCCTCTTAGTTCCAGTGAAGGGAAATTGAAATTCTACAGCAAACAAAGACATCCTATAAAATTCTGTGCTTCCAACTTTGTGGCAACAGTTTGGTGAAGAACCACATATGGGTGTTAAAGTCAGGTGTCCACAAACTTTTGGCCATATAGTGTATATGTATGTTGGGAAAACCTGATGGAGGTGGCTGAATTCTGGCAAACAGCCAACAACGATGAACAATCTGACTTTGACCAAAATCCAGTTTGACATTGACACCTCAACTTCAAGAAATCATAAATATATTTCACCAAACCAGCAATAAAAACAGTCAGCCTGACTATCGAGGCCATTCCATCAATCGTCGCATCATCATTAAAACAAAGAAGAGCGCTTACACACTCTGTACAGAAGCCATCGGACAAAATTTTAAAATGTTTCAATGATGAAATTAAAAAGAGAACAGGACAGAAGTAAGTGAATGAATCAGCTTTTGTTGGCATGAACAGAGATCAGAGTGAAGAGGCGATGATGAGGCTCGGGTTTAAACGTTTTGCGTGACTTACCTCAGGTGATGAGACAGAAACTGATGTGGATGATGATAATCAAAGTGAGAACTCATTTTGTGTTGTAAAATGATAATTCTTTACAATGTCAAGAATGTTGTTCCTCCATGAGTAGATTTGGTTATAAATGTAGAGGTGTTTCAGTGGAACTGGAATGAACTTTTCAACCTTTTCACTTTAAAATGGTTGAGCTGGCTAAAAAAAGAAAAAAAACATTTCAGTTCAGGATAGTTTTAGGAACTATTTATAGTAGAAAATGTCAGAATTTGACTTCTGAAAATGTCAGAATTTTCCCTTTCCACCACACATGTTCATAAAGCAACAACTTTAGTGTCACTGAGTTTCCATATGAATGGTGCATCAGATCATCTTCTGATTGAAGATAATTATTTCATTCTTCTGTCCAGAATGTCTTTTATACTCTATATAACTTTGGCTCATTTCCCACCATCCAGTAAAACCAACAAACAAACTTTGCATGAGTGGAAAAACACATTCTTGATTAAAGTTGCCTTGACACATTACTACAGGACATTTCGCAGCTGAATGAAAATGAAATGAATGTAGGTTCAGATCCTAGGCCAGGAAGCGAGAATACTTGTTTAGTTGATGTAAAGACTAAACGTTACACTCTTAATAAACACAATTAAACTGTATCCATCATTAGTGCTATATCCATCATTAAATCCCTCATGTAAAAATAAAAAAAAAACGGAATCAACATTACTGCAGTGTGTGAGTCACAGATTTAATGGTCGATGGTCAGGGGGAAAAAACTGGCATCAGCATATCCACTTTTAGAAAGTGTTGGAATCCTCAGAGAATCCTTGCTTTTCCCGGCTCAGATGAAAAATGGTGATGGCAATGCAAAAACAGAGCAAAACACAAACCAATACACACACAAACACACACATACATACATTAAAAAAAAAAAAAACAGAATCAGCGTGAACCTTAGAAAAGTAAATTGAATTTAAATTGATTAACGGCTGCCTTGCTTTCAGGTGTAGCACTGTTCATCTGTCATAACTGCTTTGTGTCTCACTGGCTTTCTCAGATACGCGTGTGTGTGTGTGTGTGTGTGTGTGTGTGTGTGAGAACAGCATCTATTCTGAGCATTCTCAATTTCTCCCTGCTTACTGCTAGCAGTGTGAACACTCATGCAACACTACAGTGATTGATTCTGACGTGTGTGTGTGTGAGAGAGATGAAGAAAGAGAAACAGCAATGTTGACAGCTATATGAAAATACAAACTGTAATCATGCAGTGCGACATCAGCTCTTTACTGAAAACAAAACTTGTGGGTTGCTTTTTGTCACCTTTCGTTTTTTTAACCACATCACACTTTCAGAATGAAACGTGATGCAAATATGAAAAAAAATGAGTGTAACGTCCGCCAACAAACACAGCATACTTAATTTTGTCCCAACCTGCATTAGGAATTAGACTTATGCTAATCCAATGCAACATTTGGAGTATTTTGTTTTATAGTTACAGGTAAATGAGCATGGTATCTGCCAGGGTTGCAGTGGTTTGGAACCTATTTGGGGATGCCAGTACATCACAGAGCTCCATGCACACACACATTCTCACCTCAGATCAATTTAGAGTACCCAGTCCACCTAACAGCATGTTTTTGGGAGGTGGGAGGAAACCAGAGAACCCAGAGAAAACATACACAGACATGGGGAGAACATGCAAAACTCCACACACACAATAACCTGAGCTCAGGATTAAATCCTGGACCCTGGAGCTGTGAGGTGGCAATGCTACCTGCTTTAGCACAAAAGTATAAGACTTATCTCAAATGGAAGTGGGAGAGTAAAGAAGAAGTGGGATCAGAGACATCATAGGGAAGGCAGTGTGAAAGGAAATCCTGGAACATGTGACTTAAGGTAGAGATAATAGGAGTAGGGTACTATAGATCAGTAGAGTGTGATGGTGGGATTTCTAGTTTTGCACTAGATGGAGTGACTGTTCAGTCAGTCTCAATGATCCTGAAAGATTTGGCTCCACTTTGGTGCACACTAGGTCTGGATTTACCTCCTGCAATAGCAAATGTACAAGCACAAAACCACATTATAATCAGTATGAATGAAAGAACAGTGGATTTTGAGAGCCTCAGCACTGGGCAGTACTTTACATTTATCTATTCCGACAGATGTTTTTGTATAAAGTGACTTCTAGAGTTTAGGGTCTTGCTGGAAAGCCTGGAAGTTCTGTCCTAGCTCTCAGAACCTTCTGAACCCTTTACAGCTAGCATTATCCTCTTAGTGTAAGCCCTCTCTGCTCTAGTCCTCCAAAGTCTAGATGGCATTTTGGTTTATATCTGGATTTGCTGCACTATCATCCGTCGCCTATTTGAAATAAACGGATTACTCAGCCAAAAATAACTTCTTTCACACGGGAAACACTCAACTACCAGCAGCTCATGAACACATCTTCAATCTCCACTGAAACAACTCATTCCATTAGCCACCTGCAGCTGAGCACCTGTGATCTCTAATTAATATTCCCACTCCATTCCAATGACACTGCAAACAAACCTAACAAGAATTGTTATATATAGTACCTTATTAAAAAAGGCTGCCAAGATGCTATTTTTTGCACTTGATCCTGGAGTCCACTGACCAATCATATCTACTGAACCTTATCCCATTTATTACCTTTCCAAACTAGACTGGTTTGCACAATCAGCCTTTGATTTAGAAAGAAGTGTTAACTGAAGGCAGGTGGCTGTAATCTGTGGTCATTGAGGTATAAAGTGCATGATAGCAAAACCAAAAACACAACACATTTGGAAACATGACAGCAAAACCAAAAACATAACAGCAAAAAAACCAAACAAACATACAAACAAACACAACAGCAAAACCAAGCACATAACGACAACACCAAAAACATGACAGCAAAACCAAAACCATGACACCAAAACCAAAAACACAACAGCAAAACTAAAACACAACAAAATGAGAAACATGACAGTAAAACCAAAAACCTGACAACAAAACCAAAAACACAACAGCAAAACTAAAACACAACAAAATGAGAAACATGACAGCAAAACCAAAACCATGACACCAAAACCAAAAACACAACAGCAAAACTAAAACACAACAAAATGAGAAACATGACAGCAAAACCAAAACCATGACACCAAAACCAAAAACATTACAGCAAAACTAAGCATGACGACAAAAAAAACCCCCAAAAATATTAAAGCAAAACCAAAAAAAACACAAAAAAACAAGCACATACAACAGTGATTCGCTGTTGCGTTTTTGTTTTTGCTGTTGCATTTTCTGATGTGTTGTGTTTTCGGTTTCTTAATGTGTTTTGCACTTACAGGTCAAGCTTACCGCTCATTAGATGCCAGTCCTCATGCACACCTCCAGTCTTAACCAGATGCCATGTGAAGCTTTCAGGCAATCTTTCCAAAAAACATTAACAGTGCACATCCTATTTGTGTCTGTATCCGTTTAGAACACTGTTCATTCCGAATAATGCGTTCGTATTCAGTTACATCCTTAAAACACACACACACACACACACACACATACAGAGACATACAGAAACTCAGTGACCCTCTTCATTTCCTGGCTTGTTAACACAGCAAGTCTGCTCCTCCAAGCGATGAGTCACGAGTCATGAGCTTGAATGGCTTAGATGTCATGAGTCCAAACATCATCATGGACAAGATGCGTGTGTGTGAGCTCATTTGCCTGTGGTTATGGTAGTCAGTGCCAGACGTGATGGCTCCAGCATCTCAGACACAGCTGGCCTTCTGGGGTTTTCACACACTGCAGTCTCTGGGGTTTACTGAGACCGGTGTAATAAACAACACTAAACGTCGAGCATTGGACCGTGTGGGCGAAAAACAGAGTGTTAATGAGAGAGGTCAGAGATGGATAGACTCGTTCCAGCTAACAGACAGGAGACAAATACTCCGATAAAAAAACAATGGTTCAGCAGGACAGCATCTCTCACACATGGACATGTACTGAACTCTAATTGCTGAATTTTTATTTAATGTTGTTATCGTATAAAACAATGCCGGAATGTAGTTTTTTTCCTTATTGATGAGTAAATGGCATGGATGGTAGGTAGTTAGCGTATATAGTTAGAGTATGTGAAGTTTACAGCAAATACACAATGCTCTAATCTTAAACTAGAGATTAAATTAGAGATTAAAGAAAATCTCTAATCTTAAAAGTATGAGCACCTACTAGACATCTATCCAAACAAGATTTGTTTTGAGAGGATATTAACAGATCTATTTCAACAACTATTTGATTAACACTATTTATATTATACTACATTTATATTAACTATTTATTCCTTATGCACTTCTTGTTCTTGTTTTGACAAATCATCAGCCCTAAAGAGAGGCCTCAGTGGGCTCACTCAAACTAGTCTGAAGAACTTCTCCTGCAGCATGCGGATAGTAAGGGTCATGACATGAACAACACAAATCCATGCCTCCATCTTGCCATGTGTCCGCTGATTGTGTAATGATGTAGGAAAATAACACGTTATGCCACACAACAATTGAGCATCATTTGAACGCTAAAGTGTTTGGGACTATGTACATCCCTTTATGCCACTTAACACCAGTTGACCATCATTTGACTGCCACAGTGTCAGGGACCATGTGCATCCCTTTATAGCCTGTGAACTCGTTTTAAATGGATTCTTCCAGCAGCATCACATCACAAGCTGATCTACAAATAACATCAGTTTACTGTAATGACCAACAATCCACAGATGTCAGTCCAGTGTGACACCTCTGGGGAACTGTAGAATGGATGGTTCAGAGCATTAAAACATGGCTTTAATTATCTGAAGAAATTGTGGTATCCTGGACCAAAATTCCTGAGGAAGTTTTCTGGCACCTTGGTGCGTCCATGCCGTAAAAATTTTAGGTCTGGGGTGCAAAGAATATGGCACGTCTGTTGGTTAGGTCCGGGAGTTAAACATGAGCACCCCCCCCCCAAACCCCAAATAAATGCCACGCCTGTTTGAGGCAGTTCTAGAAGTAAAAACTGTCCTGTCTGATATGAGGATAAAGAATTTTGATCATTTTGGTTTGAATGATAATGTTCTCAACATCACCCAAAGCTGATGGAACTGATGGTGATTGGTCTGGAAAATAACGATAGATTGGCTTTGTACATGGTTTCAAATTCCAACTCTAGCCATCTGAAGCTCAGTGATACATTTACTGGATTGAGAATTTATAGAGTGACTCAGTTAGAGTGGTATGATTATGTGCTTGTGTGTAGCTCCAGACAGAAAGCACAGAGATAGTGGCAACGTAACGCAGCCACATTTATGCCTGTTTGTTCGTGTAGACACTTTTGGCTGAGTCTGAGATGAGGCAGAATCCAATATACAGGTACACACAACTTTACTAAATGATAGATAAATGAGGCCCAATGTGAAAGTGAAATCTGAATACATTTTTCTTCCGCAATGTGACATACTCCTAGTGAAGCAGCATAATTTGGCGGGAGAGACTTTGGTTTCATCTGTCAGAATTTGGCTTATGAAAAGTAGGTGTTCCGTAACAAACATGAAGTCAGAGCAAGACGCTAGCCTGCAGTCAATCACCGGTACGCTAATTAGAGGAGGCGGATGAAATCCGGCTATTGCAGGAAGATGGAAATTGTGTCCCAGGAGTGAGGCTGTATGTATTTGAGCTAGAAGGGAGATAGTGATTTGAATGCCGAGCTCACCCCCACAAGCATCTTAACGTGTCTTTGCTGATTGGTTATTATTATTTTTATCCCATTAACAACTTTCACAGTAAAGTAGCCACAAATCAGAGGCAGTTTAGAGAAGCTGCTGCACTTTTACAGACAAAGACGAATTTTGTCTTTGAAATGTGAATCTTGCACATCTGAATAAGGACATGATCTAATAAGGCAAGCTTTGATTTCAGGTTGTCTTTAAACCTCAACATGAGTGGAATTAAAATCGTAAAATACTCATGGCCAACTCTATTCTCACTGAAATAGCTGCATGCATGACACTGACTTGTTCATTTAGTCCTAAATGCAGTCGGAGGCACTGCAATGCTTCATTTATTTTATGCATTTGAAAGAATTCCTTTCATGCATTTTTTATGAACAGAGTCCACACACACACAGCGTTAACCATACAACTCAATATAACAGTCACGGAACATCTTTGTATCTGCTTAAACTTCATATTTTCAAAAAGGATGATCCCATGCCATATAACACTATAGCTGCAATGCAGTTTGAATTATTCAGCACTATGGAAACTGCTAGAATATATTTTAAAATTGACTTGTTTGCAGAAGGTTTCAAGAGTTTATCTATAATCATTTGAGATTTCCCCATTATGGCATTCCTGCACACCCACACATCATCGCACCACTAATGTATAACACAGTGCGTAATTTGCAGCCATTATGTTACTCGAACACACACTCGTGGTGCTGACCTGAAAGGCGTGAGGTGTGTCGTCTACGCAGTACACTCGCAGGCTGTAGCTCATAGAGGAGTGTGAGCTGCCGAACACGGCCACCTTCAGCCTCTTGGTGGCGCCGTCGCTCAGTGGTTCACCTACGAGGGCGTACGAGCCCGGCTCGCTCAGCAACAGGTGGCACCTTCCAGAGTCCAGGAGGCAGTAACAGGAAGTCGAATCGTCCTCTGCTGACATCACTTCCTGTGGATGGAGGAGAAAGAAGGTTTAGTGCAGGCACGTACAGACAATACCACCTTTAGTAAGGAATGTATCAAAGTTTACTGCAAATGCACTAATGTATGCTTGGAGAGAATTCCCCTATGTGTACAAGTACAAAAACTTGTAATTATACTTGAAGAAAAGTTTCGTATGTTAAAAATACTAGCACTTCTTAAGTATACTTGAAGAGAAGTGTACTAGTGTACTTTTGATATGCTAGCATTTGTAATTGTACTCAAAGTACACTAGTTTACTTTTTATATACTTGCATTTCAAAGTATACTCAAAAAGATATACTAGCATATGCAAGTATACCTGAACAACACCTGTTTACTTTGATATACTAGCATTTTAAGTATACTCAAAGAGAAGCACACTGACTACTTTTGATATACATTTGTGAGAGAAGTACACTGGAGTACTTTTTATATACTATATTTATACTTGTTCAAACTTTTGTATGAACATTCAGTCCAAACCAAGTACAAAACTAGTGAATGCTAGAAATGTGGTAAATCTTTAGCGTGCTTTCAGTATACTGTGACTATATGCACTAAATGCACTTACAGTATACCTCTAATGTCTTTTTTGTAAAGGAAAAATACTACTTGTAGCATGAATTAAATCCCGCCTCTAATTTAGCACTGCCGCATATTTAATCATCTTAGATTCTCTTCTACCATGCACAGCTGTTTATGAAGCGATGGTGGTTATATGTGTGTAAAATGACTATGGGTGATAAGACGTTAATTCTGAGGCATGCACCGAAAGCAATTTATTGTCTCCATCTGCTGAGATGCCTACTGCTATTTCCCCCTTTAAATATGAAAGCTTTGTCCAGCTGCTATATACAGCAGGAGCTACACTCGCTTTTTTTTAGAACGAATCGCTTCACCAAAGCCAAGGTCATATCTCTAAAGAATAACAGGGCTATGCTTATGAGGCATGTACATACAGCAATACTGCTTCTTTTCAATATCATTTCTTAGGCTGAATCCAGACTACAAGTGTACAGTGAAGTGAGGACAAAGGACTCGACCTGAGCCGGGATGAAACGATGATGTAAAAGTGTGAATCGAGGTGAAGAGCAAGCTGTTTACAGAGGTGAACTGACACCACCACCGGCTCTCTGTGCCTTACCAGAGAAGGTCATTGATTCGTTCTCACTACGCTGACGTTGATGGATCCAGGGCTGGCACAGAGACTCTCGCTTTCAGTGAGGCGAAAAAGTCAATTTGCTTCTAAAACTGGAATGTTTGTTAGATCACTACTGAGGATTGATGCAATGTGCTGAAACAATTTAAGATCTTAATTCTAAAAAAATAAAAAGCACAAGGACAGCTAGCATCTGAACAATGCAGTCTTTCTCAAGAACCTGTAAACGCTATATATATATATGTATATACACACATATGCATACATAAAACCACCTGCCTAATGTGTAGGTTTCCCATGTCGACAAAACAGCTCTGACCCATCGAGGTATGGACTCCAGAAGAACTCTGAAGGTGTGCTGTTGTATCTGGCACCAAGACATTAGCAGCAGATCCTTTAAGTCCTGTAAGTTGTGACATGGGGCCTCCATGGATTGGACTTGTTAGTTCAGCACATCCCACAGATGCTCGACTGGACTCAGGTCTGGGGAATTTGGAGGCCACATCAACACCTTGAACTTTGTCATGCTCCTCAAACCATTCCTGAACAATTTTTGCAGTGTGGCAGGGCGCATTATCCTGCTGAAAGAGGCCACTGCCATTAAGGAATACCGTTGCCATGAAGGGGTGTACTTGGTCTGCAGCAATGTTTAGGTAGGTTGTACATGTCAAAGTAACATCCACATGAATGCTAGGAGCCAAAGTTTCCCAGCAGAACATTCCCCAGAGCATCACACTGCCTCCGCCGGTTGGCTTCTTCCCATAGTGCATCCTGGCGCCTTCTCTTCCCCAGGTATGAGATGCACACGCACCCGGCCGTGCATACAGCTTTACAACTTTGGGATATAAAAGAAAATGAGATTCATCAGACCAGGCCACCTTCTTCCACTGCTCCATGGTCCAATTCTGATGCTCACCTGTCCATTGTAGGCGCTTTCGGAGGTGGACAGGGGTCAGCATGGGCACTCTGACCGGTCTGCGGTTACGCAGCCCCCATACGGAGCAAGCTGCAATGCACTTTGTGTTATGACACCTTTTATTACAGCCCGCATTGAACTTATATATATATATGTTTATATTTTTTTGTTTCAATCCTCAGTATGGTCTATGGAGAAAATTATCCAGTTTTTATACTGATTAATAATTCAAAAAATAATTAATATCTCGCTGAACCATGCTGACATCCTGCAAACATTATCTCTGAAATGTAGCAGAGGTGTGAGGTCTTGTTAAGCGTTTGATTTAGCACTGAATGAGTGACCAGGTCAGGAGTGACACCTTCTACAGGGCTCTTTCTCAGATTGCTTCACATCGCCAATATTTTCAGGTTGTTTTCCCCAGTGGAGTCGGATCGATAGCAGCTGTGTTTGATGGCCCTTTGGCCCGGAGGTCTTCTCTGTTTGACAGTTCTTTTGGCCTCCCTGTTATTACATGGCAAAATTGTCTTGTTTTCGTTTTTCCTGTACCATTTTCTCACACATCACCACCTTGTTTTCCTCTTGCTGCATTCAGAAAGTCTCAGCTTTTTTTCCCCCCCTTCATGCTAGCCTCACACAACACAGGGTGGAATAGTTAAATCTTAATAGTAGCGACATTGAGTAATAGTTGTACTATTATCTACTACAAATATGCAACATGTGCCGCTACAATCAGAAATGAAATTTATTTATTTATTTGAATTTGTAAGTGAAGTTTGTAGTTGAATTAGATCAAACTGAAATTGTATTCCACAAATTCAGATTCAAATTTCAGAATAATTCACCCAGAGACTTAGGCTTAAAACTAACCAATGATCCTGAATGACTCAGATGTGTATCAGCAGTTAGCTAGTAGCTAGCGTAAGGTCCACTGTGCCACCAAAAATTTAATTTAAATTTACTACATCTGATAATACATTCTATATTCTATACATTTAGGTTCTCTGACCAGTTTATGGCTAAGTCCTCTACAGCTAAGTCTATCTAATTTGGAGCAAAGTTCCCAGACTGGTTCAAAGCTGTTTATTCTGCTAGTTCTTTTAACAGTTAGAGAACTTGGATTCGATTCCCTCCAGTAAATTCCCTCTACTGTTATTGTGCCCTTGAGAAATGACCCTAAACTTCTCCCTCCACTGGCCTCTGTGAGACACTCTGGCTTCACATTACATAACAGAACCTCTATCTCCATTTCGCTTCATCTATGTGACAGGAAACAAGCTCTCTGCTTTGTGAACTGGAGATGTACACACATTTCTTTTTGCAGTGTTTTTTAAAGATAACCTGAACCTTGTACAGCGCGAGAGGCGGGATGATAAATCAAAGACAGCCACTCCGCTCGCCAATCTGAATTTCAAATGAAGCCGAGGTCGAGAGAGGAGAGAGGGGAAGACGCCTCGTACCTCCCACTCGTCGTCCTTCGTTTTCTTCTTCAGGCGAACGCTCCAGTTCTCATCGATGACCTCGGCACAGTGGGCTATCGTCATGGCAACTGGGGAGGTCAGGCTCAGGCCTGGGGGGCCGTACGTGACCTCTGGCCCCAGCAGGATTTCGCATCTCTCTAATGATGGTGCGCTGCAGATATGAAAAATGACAAGGCAAAGTTTTCACTAAAAAAAAAAAATCCAAGGTTCAGCATTGTTAAAAATTCCAGAGATCATCATTATGATTGTAACAAAGTGAAATAAAAGTGTTAAAAATGCCCCATGTTTGTAAATCTGAAACAAAAGCCTAGTGTTAGTGGCTGTCCCGTATGCTCTATGTCTATCAGGAGGTTCATCAAGCATGAGAAAGGATTGTGATCATCTATTTCTATTAATCTCATTATACTGCGAACAATGAATGTTGTTATAAAATCTAAATATAATCTGGGTCATTGCGGCATCCTTTGCTAAATAGTGTGCCTAATCAGAGGGTTAAAAAGAGCATTAACGAGCATTTAAGTTTTGCAGACGACTTTACGATTTCACATTCTCCCATCTGGCTGGATTTAACAATCAGGTAACATAAAACAAATCAGGACTGTTTTTGTGCGAACAAACCGCATGATCCTACACAAACAATTACCCCAACTGCCAAGTTAGCAGTCTTGGAAATCATTAAAGGAAGCATGTTTTTTTCTGAGAGGTCCACAATTCTGCAGAAAGAAAAAAAAAAGCAAAAAAAAAAAAAAGCTGCTGATTCTCGAAGGGCACCTGGGAGCAAGTCATTTACTGGCTGCTGCATATTCATAAGACTCTGTGTATAATTTCTAGCCTATTATCATCACTTTCCGTCTTTTCCTTGTGACTGTGCATGAAACACAACACAAAGCCCATTAAGGACGAGTTAACGAAGGCTCACGTCCGTCATGAAATTTCGAGTCAAAGGGATGTGAGGAGATCTTGTAGTATTCTTAGTAAACTTTTTTTTGTCTTGATTTTGTCTTGTTTATATTACAATTCTTATTAATTAAAGGATGCATGGAGCATGTTTCCAAATGGACACTTTGAAAGAGTTAGAAAGAAACAGCATGCCAAGTAATTAACTTTAGATTTTTTTATTTTTTATTTTTATATCCTCTTTGACCTCTGTTAACAAGAAAATATTTGGCAAGGCAAACACCCATTAAATATCCGAATTTATATAATATCTTATTAGCACTAACTTTCTAAGTTCTCTAGGTTGTATCTGAAGCATAAAAGGCTTTTCAGAATTCACTGCTGAAATGTAATTCAATGTCTCCTGAGAGGGAACAAGGACCATAACTGTCAATCAGCCTATTCATCTCTGCCCACTCACTTATATTAACAATTTCATACTTCATGCATGATGGCTTCCTGAAGAAACCGCTCATTATTTCAGGTGTTTTTTTTTTTTTTTTTTTAAAAAGAAACCTCTAGCTTGACTTTATTCAATCACTGAGAGCTCCTGAGCCTGGATGGCACTTCACATATCCTCGTTCAGTGCGATTGTCATCGGTTTAAGGACCAGAGATGCCAAGGAGAACTTGTCAGCACACTTGGATGGATGCATGAATAATACCTCTTCAAAGTAAAGACAAAATTCCACATACTAAATATTTTAATACTGTGCATTAGAATGTTTATTTACACCTACAAATAGCCCTACAATGGATCTTTCCCCCATTTTCTCCCACCCACCAGCCAGTTCTTCCCTGTTATATGACAGCTACCTACTGGGGAGGGTGAAGGCTAACATGTGCTTACTCCAAGACACGTGAAGCCAGCCAACAGCATCTTTTCGAACCGCAGTGTAACACACTCAGAGGAAAGGGCAATCTGCCCTCTTCCGCATACATGAGCTTACAGGTTCCCACAATTGGCTAGTATCACTGTAATGGACAGGTGAGAGAGAGAGAGAACATGCCCCTCCTACTCAGACAGGACAGCCAGTTTTGCTCCCTCAGCTCCTGGCCACGGATGTATGTGGCATTGTTGGGATATGAAATCGTGATCTCTGGACGATAGAGAGAAGAAGTCTCCCGTGTCAGAGTTTTGTAATAGTCGGAAAACTTACTGACTATTACAAAACTCTGACACTGGAGACTTCTTCCAAAATGCTGAATACACTTCAACATACAAGTCTCGGGCCATGAGCTGTTACTATAGAAATGATAACGTATTAGAATGAGTGCATTAATATAAATCTGTGCTTTGAATTATACTGTCTACTCTCTGAGCTGCTGTTTAAGTTAAATGCAAATTAATCAACACCTTCTGACCAATCAGATCACTCTTAGTAAGCCAAATAGTCAAAAATAAACGGCCTTAATTCATAAGAAAACATCCCCGTTATTCGAAAACAACTCAACATCCAAAATATCAGTGACTGCAACCTGAGACTCGAGTCATAAATTCTTCCTCAATGAAACACCAAAATGAATCCATCTTGAATTCCTGAACCGCTTAACAAGCTTTTCAACAAAACAATCATTATTAGCGTTTAATATCTGAATCAAAACTCCTGCATCTGTAACGCGAGCCAAAATCTAGATTGTCACATGACACCTGTGAGACCAGACGCCAAAGCATCTAAAGCGCCTCATCATCTTTCCTTGAAGTGATTCTATTCCACATTACTGTCAAGGGTCTGTTGCTGGAGCTAGCCAGGTCTGTAATGAGGTGCATTATTCAAAGTGACGGATGATTCATCCCTGTGAGACTTAACGAGGAATGAAAGGGAGCCATTAGTGGCCACGCTGCTCCTGACGGGGTCTCAGATTTAATGGATATCTGATAGAGTGGAGGTGCGGGTTTTAATACCGCAAACAACCTCTCACATACTGATACATATGTTTAATATCGCTACGGTTAATGACTTGACTCGTGGGTTTTGTAAAATCCTTGTAATGACACATAATGCGGAGGAGCTCTCGAGAAACAACAAACAGGCAAATGAACAAACAAACAGATGGAATAAAACGCTGACACAGAATAAAAGCTTGGCAATAGAGTATAATCTTATTTCTGACGGGCTTAAAATATCTTGGAGGGAAGTCACCTTTCAGGTGGCAGCTGTGATCGATTGTGTTTGGTGGATTTTAATGGATTCCTATTATGCTGCAGAGAGAAGGCGCATTCGATGTGCACTATCTGACTGTTGGAGAGGTAAATTCAATTCTCCACTGCTCCCTCCTGGCCAAAGAAGGGTTTGAGTGACAGCTTCATGGATGATGGCTCCAGAGGAGGGGAAGAGAGAGAGAGAGAGAGAGAGAGAGAGAGAGAGAGAGATGCTCACTCTCACTACAGGTGAGAACAGAATCTGTTTATAAGCACAGAAAGTGACAGATCAGGGACAGGAAATGACTGGGCAAATCCCAGTCCTCCAGCACCATGCTTACACTAAGACTGAGTTCACTACTGAGCAGTTATTATTGCACCTGGTTTGTAAAATGTTATTACAAAAATATAATTAGTCTGCACTCATTTAATCAGAATCACAAAGACGAACTTGTACAGTTCCTCAGTGACATCACTCGAGTTCATAATGGGTTTCAACCAGATGCCCTGTGGAACTTTCTGGAAAGCTTTTGATCTAATGTACCTGAGAAAGCAAGGGAACTATCTTTCAAAACAACAGCGTCTTTCCCACATCAGAAAACTGTTGTTTATTCTTGACAACAATAGCCCCCCCTAATAATATTTCAGTCAGATTCACTTCAGTTTTGGGTTTGTTACATTCCAGAAAGATCCGGAAAGTTCGCTAGACATGCTGTCAGAATCTACTACAATGCTGGAATGCCAAAACTTAAGAATGACAAAGAACAACAGAAAACAAAATTAACCTAATATATTAACTCAATATAAATGATTTCTATTCATTTCTCCATCAAAAATGGATAGCTGAAGATTGAGAGTTCAAAAATATCTCCTGGTCTTTTTCTAATCTATAACCGTTCAGTTTTGGGGCCCACTGTAGCTTCAGATTCCTGGTTTTGTCTGAGTGGAACTTGATATGGTCTTCTGCTGTTGAAGCCCATCCGCCTCAAGGTTTTGACATATTATGCTTCTGAAATTCTTTTCTACTCCCCACAGTTGAAAAGAGTGATTATTTGAACGCCAATAGCCATTACTGGAAATACTATAGAGGGTATACATACTTTAAAATACTTTAAAATTGTGATTCAGATACATGCAAAAGTGAAACATATATATTAGTTCAGTAACATCTACAGCTTCTATAGTAGAAAATGTTTTCCCAGGATGCCGCACAAATATGTAGGTATGCAATTATTTGTAATGCAATGTTTTCTTTTTGTATTCAAATGCAATTTAATTATTGTGAAAAATACCAGGTTTGTACTTTGGTGCCACAATACAATAATTAATGAAAATATTTAGCTTTTAAGTAATAGCTGTCACAAATGCTCCAGTTGTAACTGCAAGTAAAAAGTAACTAATGTAAAGAAATATGCTGGAACTTGGTGCTAATATCAATATTTGGGTACAGCGTCAGAAATAACAAAGACAACCATTAAATATAAAATTTTTTGTTCATGTTTAATTGCATGTTACACATATGTATGTAGTGTGCATACAGTATGTACTAGTCTCACCAGAGTTAACGTTTGCACTGATAAAACAAAAACAACAGTAGCATCATCGGACAAAAGAAACACCTGTGATTTCCTATTTCTTTATGCCATGGAAGAGGACTAAATGGCTTATAAGGTCACACCTTCTCCATTCCTGACTTTTCTGCAATGCAACGTCTCTCTCGGCTAATGGAAAGCTCGATCTATGTCCATGTGCACAATGACTCGGAACACTCCCATTTTGCATCCACTGACCGTAATTGCGTCCCATCGGCCCCTTGTTCCCTTTTAAGGTTGCATACGGAGTGAGCAACGACAGCCAAGCTGGTTCTCCTTCAGCGGAGATGAGACGAGGCCTTCAGAGGGTCGTTACTATGCTTAATGCGGGAATAAAGGAACTTCATGTACTATGAATTACGTTTTCCATGGCAGAAGTGAAGAAAGGATTTGTAGAGCAATAAAATGTACTTTAACATTAAACTTCATATTATGGGTTATATTATGGAGGACGTGTGTGACAGGATGAAGTCTTAACAATGACATTATGGTCTGTGTTGATGTTGATCATCACTGCTCGTCTGTATTCAGAGACGACGACTTAAGTTTCAAAGTTGCGTCAATTTTTCATCAATAAGTTACGCCTACATAGCTGCCTACTGATTAGAACGCAATAATAAAACTAGATTTATATATCGCCCCACTAATATACACTTTGTTATTAATGCTGTGTCGTTTCATGTCTTGCTCTGTAATCCTACTCAACATTTCATCATCTGTATGTGTATATGGATTAAAGGAAATTAAAATGTAACTCAACTTAAAGCCATGTGCTATTTAATTTCATCTGCTTTGACTTTAAAGCATTTTGGGAGGACAGATTTCTAATTTGAGACTCGTTTTAAATATGCTTTCCCATGTGATAAGCTTCAATGGCGCCAGGCGGCTGCGTGTTTTGATCCTTGCTCTAAAGTCATTTAAGCCAATTAAAGGAGGGAACATGCAAAAACACACGCGCCTCCAGAAGGCACTTGTGACTCGACTCGCGAGGGCGAAGGGGGAAAACGATCTTCTCACAGGGTTCCCGCCGAGAGACTGTGATTTGGAGAGGAGAACACTCACACCATCTGTTGTGTGTTTGTGATAGTGAGAACCGAGGAAGAGGAAAGGAAGATTGAAAACACAAGGTCAGAAAGACAGGAGAGGAGACTGAAACTGATCTCACAGAACCTGGATGTAGGATTTTCCCCATCATGCGGCCTGAACTGTAGAGATTCTGGTGTCTGGTGTTCTTTTGTCCTTGACATGACCTTTTGCATTCACTCATCCACTGATCCAAAACAGTGTCAGGATATGAGTGAGTGATACAGCGAAAATATCATACCACAGTATCTGAAGACATTCTTACTATACACTATTACGCAAAAGCACAGTAAACTATAATTTTATTTAAATTAAATGCAAAATGTAAAACAAAACCTTTGACACAATATATATTTTAATGTCCAATCAGCAATTTGTTACTCTAATCATTAGAAAAGTACTGCCAATACTTACAGTAATCCCAATTTAAATTTATCGCAGTATCAATATCACATCATCCTATCATACTATCCAGTCCTACATTTAGCTACCAGGAATTTTGTGTTTTGGAATATAGCCATATCTCATTGGTTGCCTGTCTGCAAAGAAAAGGTCAGACACAAGTTTGTTGCCCAGAAGAAAAAAAAAAAAAACACCCTGAAGAAAAAAAGTTAATACATTTAATCAATGGAAGAAAATATTCACTGCCTTTGTTTAAGTATACTCGTTTTTAGTCACATGTTTACGGTAAAAGCTGGACATCTGTTAATCATATCTCAAACTGATGTGTTAAAACCAAGTGGAATTTGCTAGAAAAAAAAAAATCATTCATGAATGAGGGCAAATTTCATGACAGGAATTTGCGTAATCCCACCAACCCGGTTCTGACCACTTTCGTTTTCCGTACTCTGGGCCACTTCTGACCTTTTTTGTTTTCCGGCGCTAACAGCGAAACCTTATGTTATGAGAGCGTTTACATTTTTTTCTCCTATTTAATGTCTAGTACTAACAATGTCCCCACTTTGTTGTCAGCGCGGTACAACGGCTATCTTCTTAAAGAGAAAAACAAATACAGCACCAACATATGCAATGTGTTTCACAGTGGTCGATTCCTTTAATCTAATTCACCTCTCTCATGACATCTACCAACCAGGGAGGGTGAAGACACGTATGTGTATCCTTAAAGACACGTGAAGCCACTGGATCTTTTCAAACTGCTGTTCATGCAAGGGTTAATTATGCTCTCGGACTCCTAGACAAGGCATCATTGGGATTCTTATTGTGGACTGATTAAGTAATTCCAAGTTGTTAAGTCTAGCCTCTTGTTTTTCTCCTCGTTTTCATTTCTGGTTTGTAGTAGAATTGTGTTTTCTGGTTTTTGGCGTGTCCTCCGTTGTAGCTAACGTGTGCCTGCTCCCTAATGTTCCGGAAAAGTCCTTATTAAACATGTCAAGCGCACATATATACGTGTGTGTTACCTTAAGATGAACCCAAAGATATTGCAATACCACACAGAAATGAATGTGATACAGAGTGTATCATATGAAAAATAGGAAGACGTATTGACCTGTAGTTAAAAAGGAAAAGGAAAGTGAGAAATGTACAGAATGATGGAGGGATATTTTGTTTCACCTGGACTCTCCTTGATCGATGAGCATGTACATTTCCCAGGACGTGTCCTCGGCGATCGCCCCATGGGACACCAGCAGACTGACTCCTGCACAAACAACACGCCAGACATCTGCCGTCAGCTCACACGTCAGAAGTGCACTCTTCTCTGAAGCAAGCTGAAAACTTTCGATGCGTTGATGAATATGTAATGAATCACATGGGAATGAAAATGCATTTCATTCTGATGTCCAGCTTCTGGTAATAACTCTGAATAAATGCATTGCAGTGTAATTGCTTGAATGAAAAAAACTCTCATTCTCTCAAATTACAGACTTATTTATTATTATAATTATGCGACTTGGTTATCCATGCAATGCGCTCTTTATTTCCAGGTGCTCAGACGTCATCATTTGACGTATACTCGCTAAAAGAATTCTCATTGGCTGTTTTGTTAACATAATTGACTCTGTGTCTGAGTATTTATGTCACATAGTTGTGATTTTTTTTTTTAAGAAATAGCTCGTAGAGAGCATCTCAAGTGGGAATACAAGATCTTTGGTGATTTCTCAGTTATGTGGAAGAATCTGTGATGAATGTGAGATTTTTTTTATCGATTTCGTCTGCCCTTGGGTTCACATGGTCAGCACTGCTCTGAGATCCAACGAGGAGTCTGTTTTTGAAATGATTTGGTTATTCAGAATAACAAGAGGATTTACTCAGGATTTATTAAAATGGAAGGAGTGTTATTGAGTTGCACTCAGAGTGTATTATCTGATGCTGAACCGTGGACTCACACTTCACACTTCAACGCTGAGTATTTTAAAACAACATTCTGAAATCCAAATGGCTCTAATACACTGCACAGAAGTGACGTTTCGTGTAAAAGTGCCGAATGGACAGCAAAAGTTTGCACCCCCCCCCATGCAAAAGAACCATGGGTGTTTATGGCAACAAAACAACACATACTGTTTGAAAAGAAGTGATATATTGAGGGTTTTTTTTTTCATTATTAATATCTCAGACTTACCAATTCATAAAAATTTGCACAACTCTGATTGTATAAAATGTTGCTTATATAAAATGTTGCATAAAAAAGGTTAATGTTAGGATTGGGGTGATGCTATTGTTTGCACTTTTTCTTATGACTTAAGCATTGAGTGTTCAATTCTTATGATTATTGTAGAAAGATCGGGTTTATCGTGGCATCTTGGGTCATTTTGTCAGACGGACAGAGATTGGTAACGTCAAACTATCCTCTTATAACAGCGATTTGCTAACAATTACAATTTTTTGTTTATTACAGAATGACACTGTATACTCTTTGATCCCTATCTAGTTACTTTTAATATTGTGGAACGTCCATGAAACAGGTTAGTTTCTATAAATACTGTGCTGTGGTAGAATGTGAATGAATGCAGTTAGATGTGCAGCGTAATTGGATGGTGAGTGATCTGGTTAAGAAATAAAGTATAAAATGCGGTCACTTCTGAGACACAGGAACATAAAATGGAGGAAGGAGCAGGCTTGAGTGCTTTCAAGGTCATTTCTCTGTGCTGTTAGGGGCTTTCTGTTGTCTCCTTGGATAGATAAGGGACAAGAGAGAGAGAGAGAGAGAGAGAGAGAGAGAGAGAGAGAGAGAGAGCTCTAGTGCTCTAAAAGACCAATAAAAGTGTTGGTTAATTTTCTCAGTTTATCCTTTTTTATGCATTCAGTTTTTAAAAATCTTTTAACCCTGTGTCATTAAAGCTGTTTTGTTGAACTTCTTGAAGCTTATTACATTTTTGGACCAATTTCTTTTTCATTATCCAAAAATCTGTATGTAGTCGTGCTTTCGCAAATATCCTTGTAGAGTTTAACAAGTGGAGTGTTTTAAAACTGCGTCATGACAGTCATTCAATCACACACACACACACACACACACACACACGCTGTTGATTTCTTTTTGACTCTAAAGAGGACTGAAGTACCCTTCAGAAGAGAAAGCAAGCTTGCTGGACTGTTGACCTTTTTGCTCATTAGCCAATGAAAATTGTGATTGTCTCACGGCACATCATGGCTAAATGAAACACGTCTCATCATGCTTTCTGCAGCGGATTTGTGCTAATGATGCTGAGATCGGCTCTTTATCATGAGAGAAGGTTTAGGAGTGCTGGGGGAAAAAAATTCACGTCTGTCTGCTGACTAAAGGCATAAAAACATAAACTAAGGCACTTACATTCAAAGCTATAATGAATGTCATGGTACAATTCAGCTCTAAATTAATATCTGCATATCTATTTACAAACCTGTACAAGCATAAATAAATAAGCAACCAAAAAAAGTGAATAAATAAATGAGCTAACAATAAGCAAACAAATAAATAAGCAGACAAAGAAAGAAACACATAAGCAAATAAACAAATAAGCAAACAAACAAAAAACCAAGCAAATAAACCAAAAATATGCAAATTCATAATCAAACAAACAGCCAAATAAATAAGCAGACAAATAAATAAACAAGTAAGCCAATATGTAAATAAGAAACCAAACAAGAAAATAATAAATAAGCAAGCAAATAAATAAATAAATACTAAAAAAAATCAAATAAATAAACAACAAAGAAATAAGCAAATAAATAAATAAATGACCAAACAATAAGTGAACAGATTATTTATTAATAAAAAAATAAGCAAACTAACAAATCGGCAAATAAACAGATAAACAAACAACCAAACAAGCAACCAAACAAATAAGCAGACAAATAAATAACCAAGTAAAGAAATAAATAAGCAACCAAAAAATTAAGCAAATAAATAAATAAATGAGCAAACAATTATCAAACAAATATGCAAATTTATAAGCAAACACATGAATAAGCAAATAAATAAAGAGTAAGCAAAAAAATACACAAACATTCACAAATATGTATGCAAATAAATTAACAAATAAACAAACAAATAAAAATGCAAATAAATCAATAAACAATTTCTCTTAACAAACTGAACCCTGCTCTACCACTTAAATGTAATCTTAACACAGTTTCTTTGTAAATGTAGAAACTGTGATTAAAGCCGTGACAATGTGATATCATATCAGATTTTAGATATTTCAGATTTCCTAGCACCTAGCACCTAGGAACCTGTACTACAGAACAAATTTTGAAGAGAATTGAAGAAAGCTCATAGAGACTGCACTTTTGGTTATCATTAGAGTGGTGTATCTCCACAGCCCTACCTGCATTGGGCATGACCAGTCGTCCTCCCTGGTGTCCGAACATGCCACTGCTCCTCAGATGAGTCCTGTAGGAGTTGTAGGGTCCGTTGTTTGTGGGTACAGGCGACGCCAGGCCCTGGGGGTAAGTCTTGGCGTGGTACTCGGCTGTGAAGGAGCTCTGGACTTTAGCCGTGGCGTCAGGCAGCGGGTCGAACAACTCTTTCCCCACAGAGTCACGGAAGCTGTAGGTCTGCTCAGGCCGGGCAGATGAATTCAGAAGCAGAGGATTGCCTGAGAGAAGAAAGATAGGATGACTCTCTCTTGTACAATAATCAATATAACCAATATCGATGGAAAGAAAAGCCCAAAAGCACTCTCAGGTTGCTGTACTAGTGTGTGTGCATTTTGCAGCAGTGCATAAAGCCAAGGCTCAGGAGATCAGACTTGCAAGGCTCGTCCAAACAAGCTCGAGTTGGAATTTTTTTTATTATTATTATTATTATTATTTTTTTTTTTTACAAGAGTCAGCATTCTCACCACACTACAGAATGTAGAGTCATAAATGTATTAAACATGTTGAATATTTATGATCTGAAATCAGAGTGGTCACAACTGGACTGTCAATAAATTAGAGAGAATAAAACTGGATATTTTTAATCATTAAAAATCGGCCTGAGGTTGTGATCACTGGAGCGGATGCATCAGTCTCGCAATCGTTCCTGATTATTCTGCGCACGTGCCAGGCATGATATAAGTACATCAGAATTAAAGACCAAACGCAGACAGATTTCATTTGAAATTGTATCAAATGAAAAAAAGGAGTGAAAAGAAGTTGAAAACAGTAAAGGGTCAATACTTTTTAAAGATTCAAAATGGTACCAGATGTTAAAATCTAATCAGCTGCTTTAAATCAGAGTTTGTAACTTGTGATACATCGTCATTATATCGTCATGATATCATGATATCGCGCCATGCAGGCCAAATGGGAAAATACTCTGGAAATATGGGTGAAGTCAGAATATAAGTGTAGCATCAGAGAGCAGTGATTACAGTTTTTATCTGTTTTTTTCCACACTTTGTAACTGTGCTACAAACACCTTGGTTTAACATTTGCTGTGGGTGCTAAAGTGAAAAGGTTATTTTAATATATTTAATTTTATATATAAACATGAACAACATAAACAACATATATAACCTAAAGCTTCACAGTTAATATGAACCTTCAGGGACAAAAAAAAAGCCACCATTTTGTCCTCCACAAATCAAACTGGTGTGTTTCATTAGCATGCATTACAGGTCACTGCTACTCGCAGGTTGTTTTTAATTGCTGGATTTTTACTTTCTCAGAAATGTTTTTCTTCTCGCTGTTAGCTATGACTCAAATCTCCCATGGTGTGATATCTTTATCATCTTCCCTTGCCCTAGCGCTCCCTTCTTCCCTCCTACCTCTCTTTTTCTTCCTCTTCCTAGGGAGCATCCATTTGAGCTCTCTTTGGGTGACCTTCTAGTTTTGAGAAGAGTGACTAAATCGGGATGATCCCAGCGTGAGCTCCAGCAGGCGGTGGTCATACTTCACCGTTCCTCCTCCACCTCTGCCAGCTTGCCCCTGTGCCCGGCTCGCCCTGTGCCACGTGCCACACAGACTGTAACCCTCATCCCAGCTGCCGCGCAGCAAGAGGCGCGAGGCTAATGGCCCTTTATTTTTAGGAAAACCATAAATTACCCCAGGCGAACAGATCAGTGTCACTGACATTTCAGTCACCAAATGCTTTGCGTATCTCGTGCTATACACACAAGCGAACACTGATTCAGTAATTTGGAGACACTCTGATTCAATCTTTCGTTGCATGTGGTGATGTTTTAGCATTGTAATAATGGTTCAGATGATCATTCTCCAAGATGTTGACTTGATGAGTAACAGAAGCTACAATAAATTTCTGTTCATGTGGCATAAGTACATGCATGAAGAAAAATAACTACAAAAAAAATCATCCAAATAAATAGATGAATGATCAGCAAAACAACAAAACAAAAATGGCTCTGGGGCTTTCACCATCCATGCTGATGCAGTAAGAGTGAAATGAAATCGAGATGCCCCCATGCAGAGACACGCTGCACTTGACATGGCATGCCATCAGCTCTGCATTTGAGATGCAGCCAGTTAAAAGGTCAGGCAGCTTCAGAGGAGATGATGTTTGATAGTGTGTGTCTTCTAGAGGTGAAGGATCGACACTTCAGACATCTCGACTGCAACACCGATTAAAAAAAGTAAGTTCGGAATTGCTGAAATTCTACTTGGGGAAATAAAGGTGTCTTGATGGTCTTGGTGCATGGGCATGCTAGGGTAAGCAATTGAATTAATGAACCATGAGTATTAAAACAGATATTCTTGCAAAGTTGCAAGCGTGAGATGTAACACGGAAGTGATTTTTCCAAACCGGCACAATGAACACCCACTCAGATCTTAAGCAAACTTCAGAATCCAGTTATTAGTTGTTCTATACCACATCACTAATCTGATTAGTCAAATGGTGTGGATTAATTTTCTATAACAGCAGCTCTGAGAGAAGAGCGGCTGTAATTCAAATCACAGCTTTATATTAATGTGCTCTTTATAATATGGCATTACTTTATTGGGAATACTCATCCCTTCATCTGATGGAGAATGGGAGAGAGAGAAAGATAATGATAGAGAAGGAAGGAGTACATTATGTTTATCACCTGAGCTGCTTAATGTGAAACAATGAGCTAGTTTTTTTTTTAAGCGCAAAAGTAATTAAACTGAAATTAAATGTCAAGGGCTGGCATTGTGGCACAGTGCGGAGTGTTAGTGCAATGCTCATCTTAATTGTTTGTATGAGTGACTTCATGCAGTCTGAAAAACAGATTTTTTTTTAAACCAAATTAACATGTTGATGTGAATTTACAGATCTGAAGAACACTGCAAGCACTAAAACCTGGTGCTTAATTACAATAAGCAGGAAAACACAAGTGTCATACCGCCTCCAAATAGTTCACTAAGAAAGACAGTGTGCTTCTACCACTCAAGGACACTTCGCATAGCACAAAGTTGGTAACACAACCACATGCACACTCTATAGATGTGGTGTGGTCCTAGAAGGTCAATGATGGGATGTCTGCCAGTGCAATGCCATTAGAAATAACAGTAGCCTACTAGACAGAAAAGAATGATAGTGACTATGGTCCAGTAGTGAGAATGGCTCTGGCAGGTGCTGTTTTATTACTGCATATTACAACAATTATAATCACCCCATCACAAATTATTGAGCTACTGTCATTGCGGAATATTGGACCGATTAGATCTATTAGTCCAGCACTCAACAAAGTGAGGTTTGGTCCTAAAAGCTCACTGATGGGAAATACAGGAAGGTTCAAATGGTGTGGATGACAATATGGAATGACAGTTGTCTGGCAATTATGTTGAATGACAGTTGTCTTATAGACTTAAATGATAGTCACTCAATACTCTTAAATCATAGCTGTACAATACGCTTATATACTAGTTGTACAATAGACTTAAATTGTAGCTGTTCAATAGGCAGCTTTCACAATCATCCAACAGGCTGAAAGCAGGCTTGAATGATAGTTGCCCAATAGGCAGGACATGACTGTCAACCAATAGGCTTAAACAATAGTCATCAAATAGACAGAAATGATAGTTGCTCAATAGGCAGGACATGACTGTTGTCGATTAGACAGAATGACTGTTGTCCACTAGACCATTGTTCCTGCCTATTTGACGATAGTTGTAAAATAGGCAGGAACGATACTCATTTAATAGGCTTAAACAATAGTCTTCCAATAGGCAGGTTTGACTGTCATCCAATAGGCTTAATTGGTAGCCATCCAGGCTTGAATGACAGTTCAACAGTCCAACAGGCAGAGAGGAGTGAAGTCCAATAGGCTTAAGTGATAGTTGTCCAATAGGTGGGAATGACCATAATCCCGTAGGCAGGGATGATTGTCGTCCAGTAGACAGGAATGATAGTCCTCCAACAGGCAGAAATGATAGTAGACCAATAGTCAGGAATACAGTCGACAAATAGACAGGAATGGCTGTCATACAGGAATGGCTGTCATAGGCAAGAATGACAACGTAGTAGGCAGGAATGCCAGTAGTTCAATGTGCCTGAATGGCAGTCATACAATGGGCTTAAACAATAATGGTCCAATAGGCAGAATTAACACAGGCCCAACAGCCTGGAAAGACTTCCAAAGTCTTCCAGTATACAGGAATGTCTATGGTCCAGTGGTGGGAATGACACTAGCTCAATGGAGGGTATGACAGTGGCAGGAATTACAGTCATCCAGTAGTGGGAAAAACAGTGTTGTAATAGACGAGAGTGACATTGTGACATTGAGAGGAATGATAGTCGCCCAATAAGAATCATTTACAGTGCTCAGAATGATGAGCAGGAGGGCTGGGACAGCTGGGCTAGTTAAACAAGACTGATGGGTTGCGGGAAGATACCCAACTGAGCCCACATCCCCTCCTCCCTTTGTACGGTTTGTGTGGGGAAGACAGTGGTGGTGGTGGGCGTTGTGTGCAGCCAGAGGGTAAATTTGCCTCTCCAGACCATGAGCACAGCATGATCACAGTGACTCGCTGTAACCATGATCAGCCTGTGCGCTGCAAGACAGGAATGATAGACTCACTCATAAAAAAGAATGAAACTGATGTTCAGCGCAGCATGCATCTCCGATGAGTCTGGGTGAGAATGTGCGGTTTAGACAGAACTGCCACAAGCATCTATAAAGAACTGATCAGGAAGCAATCTCAGCAAGGACATATGGGTCAACACTGAGACACTTTGAGCCTCTGTTCTGCATCTGATCATGCATTAAGAACAACTCTACAGACCTTTAGTTCAAGCAAGCCAAGGGCAACACTGCATGATCTCATAAATCTATTACGTGCACACAGCAGAGTGCTCACATCTGCTTCCACTGCCTAGAACTTTTTACTCCATCACATACTCACTGAACAGAAATGAATGGGCTGAACAATCTAAGCCATCATTCAGTCTATCCTGTCTCACCTTGTCTGGTGGATTTGAAGTTGAAGGACTGGAATCCACCAGCGAGGGCAGACGAGTCGATGACATCCACTCCGTATTCACTCTGGCTCCGGCGGTACAGCGTCACAGATATGATGAGGACAGTGACGGCGATGGCTCCTGCTGCCAGTCCCGAGTACAGTGCCACCTCATTGGAGCCATCCATACCTGCAAGAACAAAACCACACAGATGTGGCGGTTTGCATTAGCTGCATTGGAAATCTTTAGCGCATGAGAGGATGAGGGTCTGAGCTAGCTAGACAGATGAATAGTAGTAGTCCATGGTTCTCCTAGACTATGGAATTACACTGTATACTTTGCATATAGTTTATAATATAAACTATAAGCTAAAAAAGCTAAAGAACTATTACAGTTTGCAAGCATAACATGCTTTAATGAAGAAGTATTTCGGTTCACACAAACCCAAGCAGTGTTATGTCATGGTGGTCACCTAGCCAATCTATCATTTATGATAGAAAACTCCGACCATGTTTCTTTTATGTTAACATTATCAATTACTTTTAAAAAAGTAATTTTTCAAGAAGGCATGTGATTTCAAGAAGGCAGTCCAGGATTGTGAAATAGCATTGATTAAAACAAAGGGTGTAAATAAGGGTTGATAACTACTAGCGTAAGCAGTTCCTTTTCCAAGATGAATTTCCCCCCAAAAAATGGCTGGCACAGAAAAGTGAGCATTAACGGGGGTCATGGTTCAATTACTATCGCTAAAAAATGGCTGTCACGTCCAGCGCTCATGATTAGTCTGGCAAATCCCTTGGACACCTGTGCAAACGGGAACAGGTGCAATATGCATACGTTTAGCAGCGTATGACGATGCGCTTGGCACATGCCTGTGATCTGGGAAGGTGCAAAATTCCAGGACTCTCACAACTTTAATCAGAGACGCCGCAGTGTGCCAGCACCCCACACCAAGCTACATCTGTTCAGCTGACCTCTGCAGCGTGAGGACTCTGCCAGCTCGCCGAGGACGGAAAAGGGCATCAACCGTGCTGGGAATGCGACGCTGGGTAACTGCTTGTAAGCTCAACCTGCTGTATTTAAAGTTTCCTAATGAGGTAATGTTGCTTTGGAGTTAAGTGGCCACATTCGTCAGGCTGACCCGAAGGAAACGAACTTTAACCCTCATTGTGTGTTCACTATTTAGCAATGGATGTCACACTGTCCTCAACTTTTTTTTAGACACTATAGCCATATGACTGTTATATTTACTTCAAATTGTACCACAGCACTGTTGAGTTCTTGATTCTGATTGGTATCCTTTCTATAGTAACAGCTCATTCATGGTAATCTTTTCTGTAAATTCATTTAACAATTATGGAAGGAGTCTCCAGTTTCAGTACTAAAAGACTTATTATTTGAGATGCTGGTGAGAATGTTTATAGCTGCTATAACATAAGTGCTAAGTCTCATGGACATTCTACAATATTAATTCGTTAAAAAAATAAACATTGTAATCATTAGCAAGTTGCTGTGGTATGCAAGGAATAAATGTGCTGTTATAGGAAAATGATCTTTGTGAACTTTGGGGTGGTACCAGTAACTCATCGCACCACCCTGTCATTGAATATTTGCATATAACAGCACGTCCTGAAATGTTTTATTGTCTGATGAATCCTATCTTCATCTCAGTGATTGTCAGTTTAAACAGTATTAACAGAGATTGAACTTTGTAGGCTTCCGGATGGCAGGTTGGAAGGTGACAGAGGGTATGGGACAGCCACGAACATCGCCTATTTGATTTTATAAACACTAATCATTTATAGACACTGAGCCGAGAACATGTTGTTCAAGTTTCATGTTTAAAAAAAAAACTATCTGGACAGAACATAATTAACCTTGGCTTCATGCTGAGTGTTATGCGCGGGACTCAGTTTGACCTGCTGCAGTAATGATTTCAAACCGCATTTAGAGACGGAAGAAGGAGCATGTTGCTGACACTCGTTTTAAAATGTGCTAAGTGGTGATTGGTTGGGTTAACGCAAAACACAGGGGAGCATAAGAAGACATGCAATGGTTGCTTAAGTGAGCTAATGTGCAGTAATTGCATCCCATTAGCTCGGCTAAATATAGCTCGTGCTCACACGCCATATCCCATCACTCATCCTGCCTAATCTGACCGCTGCAAATCCACCTGAACTTGAAACGGCAGAATGATTGCGGCAGGGATTGTGGGAAATGGTCATTTCTGATGACTGACAGACCTCTGATAAACGAAATGTGATGGATGGATGGATGGGAGGATGTGTCCTGAAAGCAGTGGGTATTTTGCTCATCCGGAGAATCTATCTCTTCTTCCACCACATTAATCAGACGTCATATTTTGACAGATGTGAGTGCAGATGTTTAGCGGCGATACTCAATTATCCTGATCTCCGGCGCGGCGTGGTTCCTTTCGGAAGAGTGACGTCTGAGGAAAACAAACCTCTCTCTCGTCTCTCAGGTATCCGAGCTGCTATCGGGGCAGGTGCATTCAACGATTTGGAGCGAAGGATAAGCTGATTAAAGCTCTGTAATAGGGTGCGGCTGGGCAACTTAAGCCTGCGCTGTCATATTTAAACTCAATTCAGTGACAGCTTTTTCAATGGGAGGGAATTACTCAATATCAGATTCCATATATATGATATACGACCAGTTCTCTCAACCGGCGTATGAACAAGCCAACAACTGAGGCTGTAACAGAACCCCTTCTCTTCCAAGCAGATATCACCAAAGGTATGGGACTGATTCTGGAAAAATGAATCAGATACATGAAATATGGAAGAAAAGAGACTCACTCTGAGGCTTAACATCATGCAGCATCTTCCCATCTGCAGAGAGACACACAGAGAGAGAAAGAGAGAGAGAGATACTGAATTAGAGAGCACCCCCGAATCACTTAACTAAGGCACTCGGAGATTCAGATCATGCAGTGAGGTCCAAATGCTGGCTGTGCCAACATCAGCTGGAGATAATGATGCATGGCATCATTACAGTCGGGATGCGCTGACAGATGGCACTGAGACACTTTGCTTCAGCCCACAGACGGAGGACCGCAGAACAAACCTCGCCGAGAAGGCGTGGAGTGAGGCAACATCTACAATGCTTAGCCTCGATTCGTGAAAACTGTGCTTTTTGGAATGAGCCTTTAATTTCACTCTACAACTACAACACTGCTGAACTGTGGATTCTGACTGGTCAGAAGGTGCAAAAATTGTTCATATGGTGTTGATATGGTGATATTTTAGAGACTTAATATAAAACCAAGTTATACACATTAAGCTACTTGTAAGCTTGAAATTTCTCATACATACATATAGCAGCCATTTTGGGTTGTTTAGCAGTTATACCATTGGTCATCATTAATTTTGCCAAAATTTTTGTCAAACCAGTTTGCGAGTTTATGCGAGTTTATATAAGAGAGCATGACTTCAGGGTTTGATAGTATATGCCACTGTATGGGAGAGGAGATATGATTTAAAGAACTGTATCTAAAACATCATGCCATGGGATGATGGAAAACAGAGCAATGACGAAAATGGTTAAATGATGATGATGATCCCAAATAGGCTTTACCTTGAGTGCACAGGTCGCCGGTGCAGTTCTCCATGTCATGACCTTTGCCTTCGCAGGTTCTTCCGCGGTTGCGAGGAGCAGGAGCGGTACACTCCCTCCATCTCTGCCTCTCACACTGGGCGTTACACGCCGTCCACTCGCTCCACTCGTCCCATCCTCCATCCACTGAGGACACATGGGTTAAGACCAATTTAAAGTCATAGGGTACACAAATCCGTCATTACTTTCAAATGAAGATAATGTTAGCTTACTTTCAATGTAAAGTGCGCAGGGTTAATCTTTGGTAAAGCTTGGGTAAAGTTTCACATTCACCAATCACCAGGCTGATCGCACATGTCCCTCCTGTCACTTTCATCAAATCTATCTCACTTGCTCTATTTGAGACTCAACCAACAAACGAATGAGAACTAAGAGAAGCCCTCAATTTTTCCAGCAGACCAGATCTCCCAAACAAGAAGCTTGTGAACGTTTTAATCTCCATGCATCACGTGTATGATTTCATTGGGGGAGCGTTGAGTTTAAATTAGCCAATCTGACTGCGCCACATGTTACGCTGACGGCTCGAGCGCTGCCAAGAAGCATCACGCGTAAGAGCGCCCTAGAGGAAACAATTACGTAGTTATTACATTGCTAGTTCTTAAAGCTCTCCATGGCCGAGCGAGGCTCCTTCCCTGCTCATCTAAATGCAAATGATGTTTGTGTGTTAGTGCTAATGTGGCGCAGGTTTCAGGTGTTAAGAGCAGGTGCTGTATGTTGCTTGCTCGATGTAACATGTCTCACTAATGTGTCTGATGAATTCTAAACAGCACTGGGCTATGAAATCACTGTCTTGGGACAGACCCAGTGCCGTATTTTAGCCGGGCTGGAAACTTCAACTGTGCTAAATATTAGTATCTGATTTATAAGCCTTTCTCGTTCACAAAACGTGGTCAATAAAGCAAAACGAAATGAGAATAAAGAACCGGCGACATTCAAATTGATCTGGCTTTCGAGTCTTTGGAATCTTCAGTGTGGCATATAGTCAAAGCCAGCACAAAAAAAGACAAATGTTTATAGCGATCCAGATGTTGCGGGCAATTCATACATCACGTCTGTTTTACGCGGAAGGCGGAGATGATCGATGGAAACACTGCCAAAATGCTTTCTGCAGAAACAAACGAGCCAATTGCTGCCACCGAGGAATGAACAATGCGACTGGAGCGCTCAGTGAACGTGACTCTTAGTGAAAAATCAGGAAAACAACAGCGGCTCTTTCATTCCTAGAACAAGCTATAATCGCCGTAATCGTCTTAACTTAAAGGAGTCCGAGGCTAAACGACTTCATTTGGAAAGACGTCGATAAAATAAAACGCTCTGGCATGCTTTAAAATTACCTTCGCTTTTTTTTAGCGGGTAATAATTCAAATGAGTGCGGCGTGATGAAGCGGCTCGTATATAAATATGAGTTTTAAGCTGCTTTCCCAGAGAGAAGGAACCGAGGCAATTAAATCAGCAGGTTATTGCCTGCCTCAGCTCGGAGAGCGAGGTGATTATTAAAATAATGCTGAGAAGTGGGTCACGGCCGGGTCCACTGGCGCTCAAAGGGACCCGAACTAATTCATTTGCGTGAAAACGGGGACAGAACATGAGCAGCTGCAGACTGTCTGCTAGACGGCACTGCTTCCTTCCTCTGTCCTCCAGGATTAAGTGCAGGACAGAGTCATTATAGTATGCTAGCTGTCAGTTCACCACTAATTCTATTCATATCTGTAGGAATCAATCCCCAAATGGTGCACATTGTCTAAAAAAACTGTCTAAAACGGTCTGAAAAGTTGAATCAGCCAAGCCATAGATACTTCAATAGTGGATGTGCCACATAATCTAAGAGAAAGAACGCACAGATTAAAAACGTGCTGTTGTTTAACAAAGAAAAATGTGTAATAGTTGATCTGGTGATGTTTTTTATAAGGAGATGTTTATTTAACATTTTTGGAAGTAAGTTTTCTGACACTGATTTTATGATTTTGCATTGTTCTTTTTTTTAAGCTAAGAAAAAAAAAGGCTGCTGGAGGAATGACTGTGTATAGCTGTGTATAGTTAGCGCTTTCCAAATCTTAGTTTTCATCCTCCAAAATTAGAGGTGGAAATATTGGTGTAAAGAGATGACAGTTGAGAGAGAAGAGGTGACAGTTTGTGTTTCCTCATCACTATGTGTGTTTGGCGACACATCCCTTCTTCTCTTCCTTCTACACTTAACTATTAACTGTGTTTAAATAAAACGCTTCCTTTTCTCGACTTTTCTGACATTTAGTGAAACACATCTGGTATGATCTCACAGCCTCGAGTCTGAAGCTCGGCTGTGAGGAATGAACAAGTGATGGATGGTTAGAGTCAGGGTTTATAGGAGTGTGTAGGTAAAGGTGTAGAGGAGCGCTGACCAGGACAGAGTGCGTTACAAGTGCTCTTCTGTACGGACATGCCCTCGCAGAACGCTCCTCCGTTCAGCGGAGCCGGGTTAGTGCAGGTCCGAGAGCGCTTCTGTACTCCTCTCCCACAATCCACACTGCACTGAGACCACTCCGTCCACAGAGACCAGCCTCCGTTCACTACAGAGAGAGAGAGAGAGAGAGAGAGAGAATTAGCTGCTGATGAGGGATAAAGCAGAACAAGACATGCCGTTACCAACGAAAACCAGCAGCGCTGTTACACCTTAACTGTACAGAGTATAGCAATAAACACTACAGGTTCTAACTAAATAGAGACAGATAGATAGATAGATAGATAGATAGACTGATTGGTGGATAGACAGACATAGACACAAAGGGATAGAAAAACAGAGGCAGAAAGACAGCCAGACAGACAAAGGGATAAAAAGACAGATAGATAGACAGACAGACAAAGGGATAGAGAGACAGACAGGCAGAGGAATAAAGAGACTTACAGAAAGAAAGACAGACAGACAAGGGGATAGAGACACAGACAGACAGATAGACAGACAGGAGGATAGATAAATAGACAGCCAGACTAAAGGACAGATAGACAGATAGATAGAGGAATAGACAGCCAGATAAACAGAGCTATAAACAGACAGACAGACAGACAGAGGCATAGATAAATAGTTTGACAGACAGACAGACAGACAGACAGACAGCATGAGAGCTGGTGAGACAGACGGACAGACAGACAGGTTTGTGATGTTAGGGCTGTTCCACTAAAGAAGAACAGAAGCTCTTCAGAACTTCAGAAGGGCTTCAGATGTGGAGCTTCATCTGAACACACACACTCTCTCTCTCTTACACACACACAGACCGTCCTGGCTCTGGTCTCTGTGCTAGCAGTGGTGTCTGAGCGTAGTTTAGGGACTGTGTGAGTGATGGATGAGCACATGGTGCGTGTTGAAATGGGATTAAGACGGAGCAGCTTCACGCCTCCACGTTTATAAAGACGTATTGATTTTTAATGCTGCGCTGTAATTGACTCTCTGGGCTATAGCATTAAGGATTAAGATTACAGCGCATTCATGGAGAAAAACCATAAACATTTGTCCCTCCACAAGCTTTCTCAGTTCTGAGTGAACACGCTGAGGGGATCGAGGATTTCTCGTTACCATAAATATTATACTCAGAAAAGCTAACATGGCTAACGATAAATGCTAATGGAGAGCGGTTTGCTACTAAATGCTAAATAGCCAGTGGCTTTTATTTAGTAGAAAGCAACACTGCCATTAAGTGAGTTGACGTTTTTTCTTAATGTAGCACTAAATGCTTAGAAAACATTAAATCACAGTGTGAGAGTGCTTTGTTTCAGCGCTAACGCCGTCCATGCAGTTACAATCTGAGTCTCGATTCCCAGCTTTATGCTAAGTTACTCTTGGGGGGAAAAAACGCCCTCAGAGATCAACACTTTAAATTCCTACACTTTAGACACAACGCTGCAGGATAAACACCAATGTTGGCAATTAGCGCTAGGTAATTATACGCAGCAAGTGTCACACCATTTGACACTGAAAACACTACCAGTGGTATCTTGGCTAGTAGGAACATGAATGTGAATGCAGGATTGGGAATGAGTCCTCACTTCTACTCGGGACGATCTCTGTAAGAGATCAAATATTATACGTTAATGTATGACGTACAACCTTACGGGCAGATGAACACCATTAAGTGAAATCAGTATTGAAACAGAAAACAGAGCTACATGGCATCATGGCCACACGGAAGTGTGCGTGTGTGTGTGTGTGTGTGTCTCACCAAAGACGACCACAGTAGCCGTGGCGCTGCGTCTCTTGGCAACGATGTTGCTGGCCAGGCAGGTGTAGTTCCCCGAGTCGGAGAGTCGTGCTTCGTTAATGATCAGGTTGTGGTCGGCTCGAGTGTCGATGTTGTCGTCGTCGAGCGAACTCACCAGCTCATCGTTCTTTAACCACTCCACCTGAGTGAGAGAGAGAGACGGAATCTGAATCTTTAGAATCTTTACTATACACAGTTCAATATGTTAAACAGTTAAGACAGATCAACAGTAGTGTTGGGAATTCTGGCTCTTTTCAGCGAGTCAGTTCATTTGACTTGTGAGTCGATTCTTTCAAATCTCAGTATTTTTATTCTTAATCGGACAAAGTTTATGACTCCAGTGATTGTTATTCTTCACCTAATTATGGCTGAAACTGCTTCATGAAGTCTCACTCTAACAAAGTTCCTCCTAACAAAGTAACACAACATTAAAAAATTGATTTTTAATAAATTTTAAAAAATCAGCAAAGCAGTACAAATGTGTGTACTAATGTACAAATTACAAAATAAATAAATAAATAAATAATCATAATAGATAGTTAGATAGAAAGATAAGAAGATGGAGAGATAGATAGATAGATACACAGACAGATAGATACCAATTGGTCTAATCCTGCTGATTATAAGTCTCTCTTTCTCACACACACACACACACACACTCACACACACACACACACACACACACACACTGTGATATCCTCTGTATAGTGGAGCATTTTAATTCTATGGCATTTAGTTTGCAGTCATTCCCAGCTGCACGTCTGTAAACCCCGGCGCCGCTTCTGTCACTTCAGGGCGCTCCTACAGAGTGTACTGTCCCCACCCTCTCATTAGCATAATCACTAAATAACACACACACACACACGTGCAGATCTGGGTGTGTAAAGATCTAAAAGAGATGATCTACTTATCTCATATAACCAATTAATTTATTATCGTTATTGATTATTAGTAGAAGTTACAACCGTTCTGTTATAATACAGATAACACTTGTATATTTGCTTTCCCTGGTTTGGATCTTGCTTTCTTTTTTGGCTAATAATGAATGAAAGCCATTAATTAGCATAATGAAGACGAGCTCATGCACAAGCACGTCCGTGGTGGCTGTAATTTATTATTATACACACCCGGATTTTGAAGTTTATCATTATGAATATTTGTCTGGATAAAACCTCTCCTTCTCATCAGGACAGGCTGGTGAGGGAACATCTGTGCACAGCTGCTATAGAACAGGAACTAACTTGTTTTCGCGGACATTCCGAAACATTAAATGCAACTATAAACAGATAAAAAGCACGCTGTATGATTGATTATTTTCCTATAACAGCATGACCCCAAGTATGCAATTCCTTACATGTAGTGTTTTCCGGACTCCTACCTCTACAGGCCACACGCGCACACACTCCCACACAATACATCAAGTGACATCATTAAATCAATATCAAGTATCAGCTGGAATGACCGCTGCCACTTCATGGCGGCTGCTTAAACACTGAAAAAGAAATGAGATGTAAAAGAAGAGCTGTTGATGAGATCAGAAGGTCCTCGCGCTCGAATCGGAGCTCTCATTATCATGCATTCATACATCTTCAGTATCCGCTTTATCCTGGTCAGGGTCGCGGATTAATTAAAGCAAAATTCAAATAATGAATAAATGAATCTGAGGCTGGCAGTGAGGTCTTGTGCCTGAAGTTGTGCGTCTTTCTGTCTTTGTGTTTTCATCAGTTCTCCATCTGGGAAATCTGGGAGTTAAAAGCGGCAATTAATGCAGCGTGAAGGCCGAGTTCCCCTCACTGTTCTGCATGCTGGTGCATGTCTCTCTCTCTTGCTCTCTCTCTCTCTCTCTCTTTCTATCGGTCTCTCTCATTTTCCCTCTCGGCCCTGGGCTAATGATGAAAAGATGTGCTGAGGAGAGAGAAAGCAGATGGGAGGAAAGAAAGAAAGAGATTGAGAGAGACAGGAAAGGAAGAAAGTGATAAAAAAAACCTGGGCGAGAGAGAAAGAGAGAGACAGAAAAGGAAGAAAGTAAGAAAACAAAAAGACTGGGCAAGAGTGAGACAGAGAGAGAGAGAGAGAGAGAGAGAAAGGTGATGGAGGTGTGAGGCGACAGACACAAATTAGCCAGGCTAAGTGTGTGGCAGACGATGTGAGAAATGACAGTCTAATTGGCACATTTGTTTCAATTATGCAGCATCCACTAGATGCCATTAGTGCCTTGGTCCCGTCGCTAAAGGACACAATTGGATTATCCCGGAATTCCTTTCATTTATTTACGCAGCCATTTCATGATGTCTTCAGGTCCTCAGCTAGATGTCTGGATTTACCCTGAGGATTGACGTCCTTTCACGTTCCCTGATAGAGATAAATAATTGCAATTTTCAGCTACGGCTACAGTGTGTGTGTGTGTGTGTGTGTGTGTTACGGCCATTTACATGACACATACTGCCCATGTTTTAAACACACACTCGTCCCCTTGGGAGAAACCTTTACGCCATCTTGAGAACCAACCCACAGAAACGTAACTGGCCTTCAAGAAGGGGTGCGTCTTTCATTTTTTGCCTCATGACACAGGAAGAGTTCTATTCTTGTTTATTCAAACCAGATATATAATGTCTTTTGATTTTGTACACTGTAGAGCCGCGGTGTGGGATAGTGTAGAGGAAGACTCAGGAGACAGGCGGAATTTTAGTGGAGCTCCGGCCTCACGTTTATTCAGACTGCGCTTTCCAGCGCACTTTCAAAACTCAACAGGAAACACAAAACTCGCTTTCACTCCATCAGGTTCAAGTTCATACTTCATAGTGTGTGTATTTGTGTGTGTCTCGCAAGCTCTGCCCAGCGGTCTCGCACTCTGTCTCTCTCTCTCTCGCGGGTTATGGGGAAAAAAACTGAAAACACACAGAAACACAAATAAGTAGACTGCCAGTTATAAGACCCAGGTGAGAATCATCATGCGTTACCTGCTGGTTCGACCCGCCTCCTCTCCATCCACAGCTGACGCTCGACCACGCCCCCGCCGCAACATACACATAAAAGTATGTGTAATACAAAAATATGTTTAAAAACAAACTTGACAAGGAAAAAAGTATTTGGACACCACAAATTACCAACATTGGTACTTTCTTGCAGAGGAGTGTTGGCTTCGAGGCATCCATGGTAAGGGGTTATTAGGTTTTGCAGCACTGTGGTTCAATTTTGTTCCATTCCTCTCAGCAATTCCCCAAGGATCCATCTGATGGACTCACAAATTCAAAATCCTCCATAAACGTTCAATGGGATTCAAGTCAGAAGATTGGCTAGACCATGCAATGCCTTCTTGATTTATTGTAGCTGTATGTTTGGGGTCGTTGTCTTGTTGAAACATCCATCTTCTCCCCAGTTTCAGTTTCTTGGCTGATAAGATTAAATTCTCCTCTAATATGTCCCAATAAATCACCCCATTCATGTTTCTTTCGATGACGTCTAATGCCCCAGTACAGTTTTACAGAGGAGCAGCACCGCATCATGATGCTCCCACCACCATGCTTCACCGTGGACATGGTGTTCTTCGGATCCTACACAAAAGTTCTATTTTTGTTTCATCTGACCAGAGTATATTGTTCCAAAATATTTCTGATTTGCAATCTAAATGCTTTTAGATCAGAGGCGTCCAATCTTATCAGGAAAGGGCCGGTGTGGGTGCAGGTTTTCATTCCAAACAAGCAGAAACCACACCTGAGTCTACTGAAAGCCAAGGTCAGCTGATTAAACAGGTGGAATCAGGTGTGGCTCTTGATGGATAAGATTGGACACCCCTGTTTTAGATGCACATCTCTGTCCTTCTTTTTTAGCAGAGGTGTAGGAATGAAGGTGATTGAGATACACTTCACTGCTTATTGCTCTTTGTTTAAGTGTTGTTCCTGCTGCTTTCAGGTTGTCCTGCAACTCTAGTCAAGTTCCTGCTGGCTTCTATCTTACTGACCTTATCATTAGTATGAGAGCACGCTGTGAAATCTTGCATGGTGCACATTAGATGTGGTTCAATGAACTTTCCACCTGCAGTGCTGTTGCTAATAAATAAACAAAGCTGAATCCCCGAATGAGACACAGCCGAGGTTCATTTTCTTTAATACTCCAGGCACTTATTAGGACACCAAATGCCAAACTTTCAAGCGAGATTCACATTCCAGCTGAGGTATATGTGTTGCTAAGGTTTCACACCCTGTGGGTAGAGAATCATGGGAAACTTTAAGCTCTCATTAGGCAAAACTGCAGCAAAGACACATCCTGAAGCACCATTTCACTGAGTGGCAAATGAGAAAGTGTGTGTATACATGTGAGAAAGAGACAAAGTGAGATTATAACTGATTAACACATCTAGTGTGTGTGTGTGTGTGTGTGTGTGTGTGTGTGTGTGTGTGTGCACGGGGGGGTCAGTGTGGTTTCGTGTTGCTGAATGTCTTATCAGAATAATTATTGTGATTAAGTTCTGTACCTCAGAACCTGTGATAGGAATCTTTGGAGAACACACACATACACACACACACTCTCTCTCTCTCCTCCTCCCTCACTCGCTAACCTCGCTTGCTTATTCTGCATTCATGTCGACCTCCCATTGGGAATTCCAAGTTGAGGGATTTCTCGCAGCCCAGATTTTGCTGACCAAAACCCGTGAGGTTTGAACTGACTATGTGAATGCATCCAAGCCTTAAAATAGAAAACGTTCATTTATATTTCAGTTTATAATGTGTTACAAGGTGTTATGCTCTTTATTCATTGTCTCATGTTGTAAGTACAGCTGGAACAACGTCGACCCCCCAGTGTAACACTGATATATTTGTACTAAAAGGTCATTATGCCTGCTTCGATCCTGTTTTTAAGATGCCCACGTCAACTTTCCCTCATGATTTCCCGCTGAACATGCAGAGGCTGGACAACAAGGAGCGGATTTTAAAAACCTGCCCTCGGTAGTAAGCATCAATATGCATGAATTAATTTCCTTGGAGATTTACACACTAATTTGCTCCATAAAGCTCAGTCCGAATGTTCTAAATCAAATGATTTTAAAACATTAATTCTTTCAAAGTATTTTATTGTGGCTTAAACTTCTTCCGTACACCCTTTTCCTCCCCTCACCTTTCCTCCCTTCCATTCTTCTTCCTCATTCATCCACCTGATCCCACCCCAGAGGCTCCTTCAGACACTTTCAGACACTTTTCATGTTTCTCTACACGACAGGACACTTTTGCACGCCCACTTGCCGAGGTTGCCTAGGCGACGCATAAGCATTCCCTCCAAACTGTGAGCAGATTGAGTGTGTCGTCGGCGTTAATTCCGTTACTAGCAATATGTCTGTGAAGATTTCAGCCATACATTTGTTACGTGCAGAAGGAATATTGACGCAGATGGCTAACAGACCTCGGTAAAAAACCTTTTTCAGTCCCATACGCGATGAGCCAATGCAGACGCCTGAGCTAGCGGTGAAAAAAAAAACAAAGACAATACTCTGACTCCTATACAAGATGTGATTTATAGACAGCCTTCTGTGTGTGATGTGTGAGGTGACCGCTTTTTATACGATATAGTTAGCATATCAGCATCTCCTAAAATGTCACCATGAAGATAAATGTGCATGCAAGTCAGTCATTTTGGTGAAAGGATCTACATTTGGCAGTTTATAACTTTCTGAATTTCAAAACTGCTCTTGTAGCTCATACGTAAAAGTAAATAAAAGCCGCACACCAGGGCTCAAGGACAAAATGACAAGCAATCCTGCATCCATCTGCTTCATATTGTCTTCTCCAGTCCAGCACAGGTTTGCTCGAGCTTATTGATCTGAGCTTTCATTTCTCTGCACTGTGTTGTTCTGTTTTAATCTTTATTTCTTAAAGGTAGCTCTCAAAAATGAAAAGTCCCTCACAGGACTTTACACTTGACTTGCTTTGCCCTCTGCGTGGTTTGAGTTTGATTTCAGAAGACCTTGGTTTACTGCTTGATCATGGAGGAAGAAACGTATCTGTAATTGGACCCAAAAGAGTCTTTTCTGTCTACTCTATAAATGCGATGTTACTCATCGACATAATCACACTTTTAATTTATTCTTAAAACCGTACAAATTATTTTCAGCTGTTGAGAAATTCTCATAAATATTAAATATATCTAAATGTCCTCTTTATACATTCACAAATATTCATGTCTAATTCAAATGGTAATACTCCTAACACACACACTGTTAAGTGTCATCTTCTTTTAACCACGTCTGCACACATGGTGTGTATTAGATGGGCGATACTTTTTTGGAAAAATTGCACACCAAGGCTGAAACAGTTGTTCTGCAATAGATTAAAAAAACAAAAAAAAAAAAAAACAAAGCAAAAAAACAATAAAACAACAAAAAAACAAGTTCAATTTCTGTATTGAAAAAAAGGACTTTTTCAATTAAAACACAATAAAAAAAACAATTAAAACACATAATAATCACATGATTGTCAGGTAAAGATGGAGTCTGAATGTGTTTCGTTAGAGTTTGTGCATTTCTGTCGGCAAGTAGCCATTTTAGCGGTTAAGCCAAAGTCTGATAATGTTTTAAATTATAATCAACCCCCCAGAATGGCCTGTACTGTCTTCTTGTTTGTGTTCTTGGCAAAGAGTTTTCCATTTTCCTGATTTCTGTGTTCCACTATTTTTGAGTTTTCTGCTCCTCAACCACAAACTGGCAGATTATGGATTATCACTGCATTTCATATTCGTGCTAGCAACATGGGAAGGCAAACAAACAATACGCTCACCGTTTAGTTGGTTAAAGTAACGAGAATACTGTTGCTAGGCAACTGGGAAATATAGATAACAAGCATAAGCTAGCTAAGGACAGAGGGTAATGACTTAGATAGCTAGCACTGATCCATTGATGTAATGGTACAGTAACAAAACAAGATAAAACTGTCTGGCATATCAACACTTCCCTTTAATGTCTAGATGTGTAAATGACTAAGAAATGACTCTATACAACTGACATTCCATCTTAATTACACTCAGGACTGACCACTAGCCTAACTTTAATGGGTTCTTCTATAATAAGAAACATCAACCATGCACAACACCTCGTTAAATCTGAGCTATTTTGAACAGTTTGACCTGCAAAGTCACAAAACTGTGATGTTCATATGGAGTCTTCTCATAAACATGGTGAACACATGGCCCCAATTGACAATACGAGGACTTATAAAATAGGAAGCCTACTGCCTCTGACCTTTGGGTGCCACACAATCATTTCTTTAGGGTTCAAGCATATAGACATTATCCGTAATATTATGGAGTAATAAAGACCACAGGTTGAAACTCATTACATTCTCTAGATTAGATAATGTCAGTAAAATAACAAGTTATACCACACTCACTCTGTTAGAGCAATGCTGATTGGCTGACCCTGATCTTCAGGGATAGCTGTAATAGCTCACATCAGGAACTCTTATATCTTTTTAAAGGTCACTCCAATTCTCCTGCTCAGTATGTCCATTGTGGCGCTCAAGTGTGTAAAAAAAATCTTCTGTATTGGTTCATATTTGCAGCCCCTGGGTTCTCCTGCAGAGCCAAAAATGCCATGGCAACACTGGGGCGCATGAATAATAACAAAATGCTTGTACTGAATTTGGTCTAATGTATTCCATGTACGGGCTTTATTTTGGTGCATTTGGTGCATTTAGTGTTATAATGCTTGCGCATTGCTAATTTGGCTTGGTGTCAGGCAAGTGGTGTTCCATTTACCTTCGTTTTGTGGATGTCAACTATTTATGTCACCCCATCATTTGTGGAACCTTACTACAGAAGAGTTAAAAGATACAGAGTTTTAAGCGGTTTGTATAAGATGCTGATAAATATCTATTCTAATCATTGTTGTACAGAAGACAAATGATATGTGGTGTGATCTACAGTGCCAGTGTTAGCTAGCAAACTAAGCCAGCAATGTACGCTGTGTCAGCTCCGTCCATCATATCCCTGCTGCCTGACTAACATTGCATCTGACACTCACCCTTCATCCTGCAGGTGGTGAGCCCACAAGATGGCTCCATGTCACCATATTGGGGTGAACTCAATCAGGTTTCATCGGTGGACCGGTCACCAGGTGCTCATCTGCAGACACTACCCCCTGACCTGGTAACCCTAATCCAGGCAGGGTACACTGTCTTGTTTGTACCTTTCATGGTCATCTTTAGGATCACTCTTTGTCTGACCTCTACCCTTAGATAGATCTGTAAGTCTACCCTCAGATCACCAAGTCAGGCCCTGTTGGGAGGATTAAGCTCCTGGTGACATAGCCTTGAGGTTCACCAAAGTACTCAATCCAACAAGGTCACCAGTCAGGCACCAGAAATGACGCTCCTGCGCAGGGATGCTGGGATTACTCTCCATGATCGGAGACTCTCCAGAAGATACTGCCTCTCCAAATCGAGAGGAGTCAGTTGAGGTAGTTCGGGTATTTTACAAGGATGTTCCCTGGTCAGCTCTCACCAGAGCTGTCTCTGGCACATTCCACTGGATGGAGACCCCGGGGGAGACCCATGACCCACTGGAGAGATTCCATCTCACAGTTGGCTTGAGAATGTCTGGGGATGCCCCCTAGGAGGAGCTGGAATTTGTGGCTGGGGATAGAGAAGTCTGGGCTGATGTTCTCATCCTGTTGCCACTGCAACCCCCAGCAATGAATGAATGCTGGCTCTGCTACATCTATGTTTCATTTTACTGGACAGTTTTTAGATGGATTCACGCTCACCAATCATCTTGCATAGTGTAGAAGCATATGATTTGAGGCACAGCTCTACACTTACAGTGTAGTACAGGTGTAGTACAGAAGTACACATGTAGATGCACACTTTTCAGCCTTACTTTGTCATTCCTGCTTCCTGTTTTTCACAGCCCTGCCCCGAACATGCCCCCATCTCATTAGCCTTGCCTTCTCTAATTGGTTGAACTAGTTCCACCCCATTTCTTTTGAGCTTTTGTAAAGTCTGAATGTTTTGTTTTTCCAGTGGTGTCCTGGATTTCTTGTTTCTAGCCCTAGTTACCTAGTTGACTCAGTTTCCTAGTCCCATAGATTTGTGTGATGTATACATGTATGACCTTTACTTGTCTTTTTTATGATTTAAGTTCCTGGATTTGCCTGCATGAGCCCACAAAATCTTACTGCAGTGATAAACTGATGCAAAGTGAAAGCAAAAAGTGCCCATGACCCTTCAGCAGAGTGAGAGGAGTGAGACAGTTACGTGCTGTAACATAGACGAAAGGGCCGAAGTGCACTCATAGAAGGGGAAAGTGACATGGCACCTCCATTTCAGCCGTGATTAACAACCTGCTGAGAGTCTAACCTCACTGCACCCACACACTGCGTGCCTGTCATCTGTGTGTGTTCATGACCCCTACTGCGTACCTCTGCATGATTAAACCTCAGGGCATGTGCTCAAGTTAAATATTATCTATCAGCAACCAGCCAGAAAAACACATTGAGAGAGAAGGGCACACACACACACACACACACACAGTACCTCGGCAGCAGGCACACCCTCTGGAGGCCGGCAGTGCAGAACGATCATGCCCCTGATGGGAACCTCCTTCCCCTGTGGGTCTTGCTCAAAGTTCTTACGCAGGTCTGCAGAGAGAGCGAGACAATATATGACTCAAATATGTCATAACAGGACTTTCACAGGAATCCCCACCCCCTTTTCTCAACTTAACTTAAAGTTACAGCTTTACTTCTGACTGTTGCAAAGCGCTGACGCTGGAGACTCCTTCCATAAATATTAAATAAACATCTCCTTACAGATAACTTCACCAAATAAGAACACATTTCTTAGTCATTAGAAAAAGTTACTAGAAAAACATATTAGAACATGCGCATTAATATAAACCTGTGATTTGCATTGTGTTGTTCTAGTAAATTAATCAACACCTTTTGACCAATCAGGTTTGAGAATTCAACAGCGCTGTGGTATAAAGCAATATGAGCGATGACAGCCAAGCTGAAGTGTCGTCCACCATGTTTGTTTTGATCTGAAGTCATTTTTTTTCACAAAAGTGGGGATCGCTGACTGAAACCCATGGGATTTTTGACAATAATAATAAAAGTGTGTGTGGTGTGTGGTGTGGTTTGTGTGTCATGTAGTGTGTGTGTGTGTGTGTTGATTGCAGAACGATACAAAACCAAAAAACGGTGAAATCTGTCACTATAGCTGGAGTCTCTCATATTTTTAACATCAGCATAAGAGAATGAAATGAAAAAGCAAAGACACACACAGTGAGAAAGAGAGAGAGAGAAAGAGAGAGAGAGAGAAAACAGTGCTTTGAGTAGCTGTGTGTATTTCAGTATCTCTGACAGCTCTGCAGTGTTCAGTGTTCAGTTCTCTCTCCTACACTCTCGGATCAGAGCCGCTCACACTGAAACACACTCTACACGCCTGAAACGCCTTTCTTTCTGTTTTGAGAGGTCGCAGTGACACAAACGCTCTCTACAGGGAGAAAAAAAAAAAAAAAAAAACACCGGACGCAGGACGTCTAAGCAAAAAAAAAAAAAAAAGCAAACAGTGAAATATGAAATTAACATCTGATGCTGGATTGACAGGGTAATTTAATGCACCATGAGGCTCACTGCTACGAAAACTAGGGCGGATTTGTTCAATTTATTTCCTCAGAATTTAAACCTGGCAGCAGTAAAAGTTTCTAAAGTCTGAATGAATGTTTTTCATCATATAATATCCATTTAGTAGCAGATACATTGTAGGAAAATGGTTTCTATCTGATTACGGCCTCAAACACCTTTGCCTCTAAATGAGTTTCACTGAAATGTATTTTTTCTCAGTTCTGGATGACTCACTATTAAAACATCTGTGCTCCGTATAAGCTACATCTATATGAGAGTAAGTGTGGGCGTGTCGTCTGTATATGACATGTAAAATAAGGGATTAGTGGGAGTGAGCTTGCTTCTGCTCAGATGAAGCCGAATCATCTGATTCGTCTGATTCAGTTTCATGAATCAGATGCGGATTCATTCATACGTCATTCCGTTTCTATAATGAATAAAGTCACTGTGCTGTGTGTGTTTTAAAACTGCTTAATGGTTTAGTACCCTGCGTTCCATTAAAGGTCATAACTAGCAACTCCGTCCTCCAACTAGGAGAAAACAAAATAAACACCACCATGGGAAGGTCCCCTCCAGTCTGAGTTCAGCAAGTGACGTCAGGTCAACATGGCTGCTCGTAGCACTTACCTTTAAGCGTGCTATACAGTATATACAAGTATTTGCTTTAGACCAATCAACATACAGACATATCCGCTTGTTAAATCTATAACACTAACTAAACTGTTCACTACTGAGGAGTCACTCATCGCAGTTAGCCAGCTAGCTTGTTGCTAACAAAAGATGAACATGGAGGCGTCTCTCCATGTTTTTTTTTTTTTTCCCAATTTGGACCTTGAATGCAAAGTGATCGGAAATGACATCATTCCGAAGTCCGACTTCAAAGTCAGATGCGGCATAAGATCTAGTGCTTGCCTTCTCCATATTCCACATACTGTGAAACTTAAAAACAGGTGAAAAGCGGCACTTTTCCATCATTTTTACACATACCCTAAAAAATCTGTCATCTCTCACCAATTCTAAAAAGGTTTAGCATTTAACTAATCTGTTAATTATTTATTATTTATTTAATAGATATTATTTATTAAATAAATAATATTATTTAAATAGCTATTTAATTTTTAAATAGTTTTAAATAGTTATTTAATTTATTTAATTATTTAAATTTATTAAATAAATAATGATTTAATTAATTAATTATTTATTTCTTTTTTTTTTGCATTTTAAATATATTAAAGGTGCCATATTAATGACGTTTATATCACTATTTTTATCATTACATTTCTGTAATATTTCTCTTTATCAGATTGTTATAAACCAAGGAAAAAATGTATTAATCCAATTTCCAGATATCTTTAATAAATTCAAACTGAACATTTCAAATGGTCTTGTTCTAGTGGCAGATAATTTTGCTTCTCTTTTTTTGAACAAATGATAGAAATGAGCAAAACGATCCGAAATAAAAAAAAAAGAAGATTTGTTTAGGAATAAGGTGAAGAATACTGTAGATATTTAATCCATTTTGGCATGAGGTGCTGCCTCGTACGGACCGTTTCAGGATTATTCTCTGTAGATTTGTGACGGACAAATAAATTGAGGCCAGATTTAGCCTGAGGGTTTGGAGTTTGACACCGGTGACCCATGGGGCAGGAGAGTGTGACAAGCTCATTGTGGATATAAACCCGATTCAGATATATGCAACTTCACAGATCATGTGTTCAGCTGGAAAAAAATAAATAAATAAAATAAAATATAGAAAGTTGAAATGTATGCTGAATGATGTAGAGCAACGTTCTAATAAAATGAATATTCAGAAAGCAGCGATCGCACCTCGAGGCAGACTACTATACATAAATAATCCCGATATATTATTTAGCGTTTAATAACATATTCCTTTGCTAAAATAGTTGAACTGCTACATAAAACATCTGAAAATAACTGCTGTGTGCTTTCCATTATTGAAATCTACACTGTGTAAAGTTCTAGTGAATAAAAGAATATATGTCATGTATAAAATATAGACTCCAAACTTTTGAATGGTAGAATATATACAGAGGAATGTCGCTAGTAAACAAAACAAAACAAAACAAAAAAAGCGACGCGGCTCAGTAGTACACCGAGTTTTCAGAGAAGCAGGAAAAAAAAGCCTCTCTTTTGTGTTTCTTTGGAAACCTCGTGTATCTCATCGCTGCATTTTTTCACTCTCTCGACGTTTACTGCTCAAGTTCACTGCCGGATTCTTTATGTAGCACCTTCAATAAATAATGAAGGATTAATAATGAAGTGCGGCGTGTTTTTGCGCTCACTTTACCTTCTCAAAATAGACATTATTCCCCCTATTATTTAATTTCAGAAAGTCCAGCGACAGACGTCATGCTGGAAGCCATTTTGCATATGTTAAGAAATGGGTGGAGACTACAGACGTGTTATATATAACGACACCACAGTGCTGTCGAATTCTCGATTCTGATTGGTCAGAAGGTGGTTCATTTTCTATAACTGAAAGTAGTTCCGGTTGCACGGCAAATCACAGGTTTATATTAATTTGCTCGTTCTAATTAAATCTATATGTACAATTTTGGTATGAACTCAGCTCAATACACCCCAAAACACTATGTGTGTGTGTGTGTGTGTGTGTGTGTTTGAGAGACTCACAGGCAATGCGTACGGTGGCTTTGCGGCTCTTGGACGTGCCTAAGTGACTCCAGGCCACGCACAGGCACCAATAATCCTCAGGGCCGTGGAAATCCTCCACCTGCTGCCGGGAGACGTTTATCATCACCTCACGCACCTTCAGACCTGAACACACCACACACACACACACACACACAGAGAGAGAGAGAGAGAGAGAGAGAGAGAATTACATTGAGAGAAAATATGCAGATTTTTCTGCCAGTCTTGTGAGTCTCGTGAGAAAATCAGAGAAGAACGGCTGAAAGGAAGTAACTTTTATAGTAACTCTTTACAACCGTGGTGAGCAGAAAAGCATGTCAAAATGCACAGCACCTCGAACCGTTATGTGCACAGGCTACAGCAGTACAAGATCTGGCTTATTATCTCCACTTGAATTTGTGAGGTTTTGAGAATAAAACCCTTTTTATCCATTTTTTTAAAAACTGAACTACGATGCTGTCACATAACAAGGTTTACTGCCTCCGTTCTGTTTCTTCACTTGTTCACTGAGACACAGTTTTAATGAAATGTCATTCAGTGGATATGTGTGCTGTTTTGTTTTTTTTTTTGTCGTTTATATGTGATAAAACCCCTGCAGGAGATTCATTATAAACACGCTGGTGGATTGTTGGTTGACTTTTTTTTATCTTATTGGATTATAATGTTCAGTTTTGCTGGTGTTGCTCATATTGTTGATTTTAATACATCGTCTTTTATATATGTTCAGCTCTGGGATAGACTCCTTCCTTCCTTCCTTCCTTCTTCCCTTTTCATCTGTCTCTTGTGCTTTTCTCTCTCTCTGACACAGCAGTGGAACTAAAATTAGCCAATAAAATGGGCTGAAATCCAAAGAACATGGTGATAAAAACAGGAAATAGAAGGAAGGAAGGAATTAAGAAAGGAAAGAAAAATGGAAAGAAGAGGGAAGAAGTGAAGGATGGACTGAAGGAAGGTTGGAAGAAAGCAAGGAAGGATTGATGGAAGGACGGAAGGGAGAATAGAAAGAGGGAAGGACGGAAGAATTGAAGGAAGGAAGCACTGATGGATTGATGGAAGGAATGATTTAAGGAAGGATAGAAGAAAGGATTGTTGGAAGGAAGGAAGGAAGGAGGGATGGATGGAAGAATGGATGGAATGATTGAAGGAAGGAAGGAAAGAAGGACGGAGGGAGGGAATGAAGCATGGATCTTAAGAAAGGTGGGAAGAAAGGAACGATTGATGGAAGGAGGGAAGGAAAGATGGAAGGATTGATGATTTCGCTCTGTTTTTATCGCTCTGTTCTTTGGACTTCTGCTTGTTTGATTGGGGAGTTTTAGTTGCACAGCTGTGTCAGAGTGAGAAAGCGGCGTGATGTTCTCAGAGAACGACAGACGTGAAAATGAAGAGTAAACACGTGAACTACACAAGTGACACGCTGAAGAAAGAAAGCAAGGCCTCTGGTCTGGGGTTGCTCTCTCTCTCTCTCTCTCTCTCTCTCTCTCACTTTCTTTCTCTCTCTCTTTTTTAAAGCATCTTCTTGTATCTTCTAGCACTCAGAATAAACTTCAGGATTTTTTTTCCTCCGGAGTTGTGACACGGCATCACCTTGGGGGCCGCTGCCAGTTTTACTCGGACTCGTGGGTTTCGAGGTCTTTCATCTGTGTGTGATTTTGTTCCCTGGAGTTTTTCCGAGGCGGTGGATTAGAGAGGAAGAGCTGTGTGCTGAGAGCAACGATGAACAGTGTAGTGTTCACATCTGACACGCTCTCCTTCCTCATACACACGTGTTACACACTCCTTACACACACACACACACACACACACACACACACACTGTCACTTCTTTCGAACAAGTGGGATCCTGAGAGCAGAAGATGAGTGAGAGCACCGCCTTTTTTAAATAATGTTTAAATATTGAGTTCATTAGTCTGTTAATGAGGTTAATAATCCGCACGTGTAAACTCATTAACACTCACTGTGTCACTCTTCACACGTGACATCATGAACAGAAAGCACCTGCAACATGCCCACTGCCAATCCATCCATCCATCCATCCATCCATCTTTCTGCATAATTTCAGTTGCTTTTTTCCCCTTTTAGTCTTTCTTTCTCTTTGCATACTTCAATTTCTTTTATCTTTTATACTTTATTCTTTCTTTCTTTCTTTCTCTTTCTATACTTCAGTTTCTTTTATTCTTTATTCTTCTTTCTTTCTTTCTTTCTTTCTCTTTACATACTTAAGTTGCTTTTATCTTTTATTCTTTATTCTTTCTTTGTTTCTTTCTCTTTGCATACTTCAGTTTATTTTATATTTTATCCTTTATTCTTTCTTTCTTTCTCTTTCTATACTTCAGTTTCTTTTATTCTTTATTCTTCTTTCTTTCTTTCTTTCTTTCTTTCTCTTTACATACTTAAGTTGCTTTTATCTTTTATTCTTTATTCTTTCTTTGTTTCTTTCTCTTTGCATACTTCAGTTTCTTTTATATTTTATCCTTTATTCTTTCTTTCTTTCTTTCTCTTTGCACACTTCAATTTCTTTTATCTTTTATTCTTTCTTTCTTTCTTTCTCTTTCTATACTTCAGTTTCTTTTATTCTTTATTCTTTCTTTCTCTTTACATATCTAAGTCGCTTTTATCTTCTATTCTTTATTCTTTCTTTCTTTCTCTTTGCATACTTCAGTTTCTTTTATTCTTTATTCTTCTTTCTTTCTTTCTTTCTTTCTTTCTTTCTCTTTACATACTTAAGTTGCTTTTATCTTTTATTCTTTATTCTTTCTTTCTTTCTTTCTTTCTCTTTGCATACTTCAGTTTCTTTTATCTTTCTTTCTTTCTTTCTCTTTCTATACTTCAGTTTCTTTTATCTTTTATTCTTTATTCTTCTTTCTTTCTTTCTCTTTGCATACTTCAGTTTCTTTTATTCTTTATTCTTTCATTCTCTTTACATATCTAAGTTGCTTTTATCTTTTATTCTTTATTCTTTCTTTCTTTCTCTTTGCATACTTCAGTTTCTTTTATCTTTTATTCTTTCTTTCTTTCTTTCCTTCTTTCTTTCTTTCTTTCTCTTTACATACTTAAGTTGCTTTTATCTTTTATTCTTTCTTTCTTTCTTTCTCTTTGCATACTTCAGTTTCTTTAACCATTTATTCTTTCTTTCACTTTCTGCATACATTCAGTATGTCGCTTGTTGTCTTTCTTTCTTGTCCGTGTGTGTGTGAGAGAGTGTGTGTGTGAGTGTTAGCTGAAAGCAGCGATGATAACTCAGAGCACGTGAAGAAGAACACTCGTAATAAAGCGCAGGACTGGCGGGAAGGATGGAAACGTGTGCTCGTCACGTGTTTAATAACGGCTTCTCCAGAAACTCTGGACTGCTTCGTCTGTTCTTCAAAGCTTTCGTCTAACAGGGGTTTAGCTCCATGCTGTTCTCTCAGCCTGACTTAACTGTACTAGCGTGAGGAGATTTTTGACAGAAGTCACTTATCTCAGGTTGGAACACTACATTCTCTCTCTCTCTCTCTCTCTCTCTCTCTCTTTTTGAGCGTAGTGAATAACAGGCCAGTTTCATTTTTAGCAGTCTGGGGTTTAAAAGCTCTGTTTCTGATGCTCGTTTGTTTACGTGCTCAGGAAATGCTTTATCCAGTCACGAGTGCAAGTTAATCATGACAAATTTACCAAGTTAATCTTGACAAATGCAGCTAATAATCGAGCTCTTGGAGCAGATGGCTCTGAGAGTAGTGTGAAAGCAGGGGAACGTGCAGCGCTAATAGATGCTTAGCGATGAGATCTCGTGCGTGATAAGTGAATCTGCAGGAGAGAGACATGTTTTAGCTCATCGAGAGCAGTCCTGAACTACTGCCCTCGTCTGTTAAAGACTAATTCTTGTCACGAAGAGGGAAAGAAAAAGAGAAAGAAGCGTGTACCGACAATGTACCTGTTACTCGCATGTTCATCAAGCAAGTGCATGTGTGTGAGGGTCATGTGATCATTTACAGAGCTTGCTTGTCAGTGCCACTTTTATCACCAGCTCCTTTTAAAGCTTTAGAAGTTATTTTCAAAATGTTAAAAAAAGAAAGAGTTTCTGGATGTTCAAAAAAACATGAACAAGCATAGCACAAAAATTAAAAACAAACAAACAAAAAAAAAAAACGCAAACTGAAGTTAAACAGACTTTAAAATCTAAAATCTGTTCGATTTAAAATTTTAATTATTAACAAACGTACTTGCAATTTAAATGAAATTGCATTTAAATAAACTTGTTAAATAAATTTTTTTTTACCTCTAAGAGTTACTTTTCCATTTCAAAAAAAGTTAATTTGTGTAGTCATTCATTTATTATTATTATTATTATTATTATTATTATTATTATTATTATTAGAAGTAGTAGTAGTAGTAATATTTTTTTTGTTTATATTTTTAAGAGGAATTTTTTGATCAAAATTCTGCAGCCAAAAAATAAAAAAAAATTCAATATCCTCAACACACACACCCACACACATACGATTTTTTTTTTTTTTTTTTAAATCCTGGAACTCAGCAATCAATGCCCTGAATTCCTGCTTTGGTTCTGGTCAAGAATTTTCTTACAGCTGACTCTAAACAAAATCCAACCCCACTGTCTTCACTGCTACATATTCATATAAATTTCTTATGAGATCAAGTTATCTTTTTTCCCAGCGACACATTAAGAACCCATATTGTGGACTTCTTCTGAGAGGCACTGAGCGTGCTTTCATATGATTAGGTCAGGAGATGGTGTAGCACCACACTGACCTTCATCACACCACTTCCTTTATTTGTGTGATTTGGTGCTGAAAAGCCTGACATTATTTAAATGCTCATTACTGATTATCCCTCAGTTAAATGTACTAAATTATTGCACTAGCATGCATTTAAAAAATCTTATTTCAGGGCAGACGCATGAATATTCATGAGAAAGCTGCCAAGTGCCCTGGTGAGAAAATGACTAATGCATTGGGGGAATGCATTTTAAATTCTTCACCTATTTATTTCTTTAGTTATGATGAAAGGTGGAAAACATATATTAAGTTAATGGCGCAGTAAATTAATATGAGAGAAGATCGATGATATGAGTCCATAGTGGTATAATCATTAAAAACAGAGTCTTTAGGTCTTAGGCAGATGTTTTTGTGCCAGTCATTCTCACACAGAGTGTGTGTGTGTGTGTGTGTGTGTGTGTGTGTGTGTGTGACCCTTACTAAGTGAGTCAGTCCACTCCACAAATGGACATGACATTTCACTTTAGCGCTGAGATTCAGTAGTGCATTAATGTCATCCTGCATCATGGTCTTAGCTTCCTTCTAGCAGCACATGGCACGCAAACCACAGCAAAGGATGAGGCCAAGGGCCTCATGGGACAAAAATGGACAAACCGAGTATGGATGTGAAGTGGAAATGGACGCTCGTCATGGTTTGACCAGAATGACCAGCTCAGCGTGGGTTTTGGCAGCTGGAAGCTGGTCAGACTACTCTGGATTTTTTCAGCAGGACAAGCATAATGAAATGAAAACTGATGAAACTGGTGATGGAACCCAAGCGCTCCAGGAGAATAAATCAGTATAAAGTCACTCTCACCTCTATAAATGCTTTGCTCAAGAGAAGAGACTCAGTGTGAAGAAAGTGAACGTGCGATTTCCTGTGATAATGTTGTTACAGGCTGAGAGCTTGGGGACACCTGCGCAAAATTGCCCCTGCAACAGGCTAAACGAATGTCTCCAGTTCTGCTTTCTGAGAAACTTGTACATAAAGACTTTACAAAGACGGTATCACACAGCAGATCGTTTCCTGTTTTCACTGTATTTTTTTCCATAGTAAGTTATTGGTCATATATCCTGATGCTAGTGTTGCAGCGAGTTGTACCACTTGCTCTCCTCTTGGTCTTAAGAAGATTTTTTCTTGAGGCTGTCTGTAACTGCTCTGGACCATATGTTTTAGTTTATTTCTTTAGTTAGTAATTATTAGTTAGTGGGAAAAAATAGTGGAGCCAAAAAAGCAGGTCTTTGTTGTTCTTGTATTCTTTAGTCCAGGTCTCGTCTTGATGTTCACCAGTAACCATGATCTCGACTGCAACCATGTTAGACTCACCTGGGTTCTGTGCTTCGTACCAAAGATACGGGTGTGTGTATCTCTCTTTTCCGAGACAATCCAATCTGTATTGTCCTGGAAAAGAGAGATATCTTTGGTACACACTCCTATCTTTGGTACAAAGCACAGAACCCATGCGAGTCCGACACTCAGTAGTAGATATGCACGGAGTCTTTGTATTTAGCTGTTTCTTGCTGTGAATATCCTGCAGAGAATCTGCATGGGGGCAGATCACAGGGAGTCGCTGTAATCAGAGGTAGAGTCACATTCACATCCAGGCAGGCTGAGGTCAAAAGCAGAAAACTCAAGAAACACAAGGAACTGGAGACTAGGAAACTAGGAAACTAGGAATCGGCCAAACAGGGAGACTGGGGAACTAAAAAAGCACTGCTAGGAATTGGTGCAGTCACACATATAAGACTTTAAAAAGTCACAGGCATGTGTACAACAAACTAGTCATGGGAGAAAGCGGGGAAAAACAAGAGGTGGTTCTGGGTTCTGGGAGACCACAATGATGCGCTGTACAGCTGCATAAACATGTTATAGCACAACAATAAAACTGCCCACAGTTCGATGGAAATATGGCCTTTGAAACAAATAAAGATACACTTTGTTTGCGATTACTACTACTAGCACTTTACGAATATAATGGTACAAAGTATCTAATTGTCCCATCACACTCGTATGTGCTTGTTGAACATCCCATGCCAGATTTATTCCCCTTTCCTGATATAATAACCTCCACTCTTCTGGAAAGGCTTTCCACTAGAGTTTGGAGCGTGGCTGTGGGGATTTGTGTTCATCCAGCCACAAGAGCATTAGTGAGATCAGGCACTGATGTCATGTGAGGAGGTCTGGGGTGCAGTCGGTGTTCCAGTTCATCCCAAAGGTGTCCAGTGGGGTTGAGGTGTCATATTTTTTATCCATTCTTAGCTACACATAAGGTTGTGGAACGCCCACGGTACAAGTTGGTTCCTAAATGTCAAGCGATGTAGTTCATACATTCATATAAATGCTTAGAAATAAGAAAAGCTGACATTCTTGATAAGCTAACATTCTTGAGCGTTTTTTATTAAAACCGGCTGCGTAAACAGCCAACGTTTCAATAAGAAAAAACACTTTGTGGGCGCTTGTAGATTAAAAGATGTTTAATTCATTTTCACATATTGTACTCCGCTTAGCGCAGTAATTCTTTTAATAACATCTTCCCCTGCGAGTCTGTGAGATTGCTTTATGTGGTGAATCTAAATCATGCTCCCCCGGGGGGCTTTTCGCTTCACAGCTGCTCCCTCGTGCTGTCCTCAACACAAACCGAACGAGTTAAAGCACCGCAGCCCAATTGCGGCTCCGCGCTAATTCCATTCCAACTGCTAACGTCCCTTCTCGGAGAAGCCGTGCCATGTTAATTCGCATTATTAGCTGTGATTAGAGAGCAGAACCAGGAAACGGGCGCTCCAGACGGGCTCTCCGAGGCCATGTGTAAAAGCAGGAGCGTGCACGTCGCCGAAGGGCATAACACGTTATTCTTATGTTTGTCGGTCCTTGTTTGAGGCGTCAGGAGGCGAACATTTCCCAATTAAGCTTTGCTATGATAATTACAAGAGGCTGATGTCCTTAAGAGAACGATGTCTTTTTAGAAATGGTTAAAAGTATGCGTACACTAGGACAATCTTTGATGGTGGGACAGAAGGCATTCTGGTTTTGATGATCTGTTTGTTAAAACTGAAGAAACTGAAGGATCTTGCTCATGATCACCTTTAGTAATTCAAGGTCAGGGTGCAAAAATGTCAAAAAATATGCTAAAACGGATCAGAGGAAAAAAAAAAAAGCCCTCAAGTGCTGGTGTTATCAAAGTCTCTCAGAGGGTTTATTTACTATCAGATTTCTTCACTTCTGTATAAAGGTTTAATCTCTCAAGTCTGTCACATTTAACCTAAGGCTTTTTTTTCCATCCAAATATTTTCTAAACATAAATTAAATATAAAAAAAAAAGAACTCACTGATTCTATCAACTATTGTATTTGAATTAAGAAAAGACCTCCAGCCAAAAGCACATTGTCATGGAGAAACTTTTCAGGAAAAGTACAAAAAAATCGTCTATTACCATTTACAGCATTTCACTTTTCTAAATCCGAGAGTAAATCTGATGCTAAAAATACAAAGTCTCTCTGCATTGTAATTGTAGCCAGTGTATGATTACGTTCATCTCATTTCTCTGTGAAGTCGTGTACCTTTAAGCCATGTTTCTGCTAGTTCCTCTAGTTCTTGCATCTCTAGACTCTTTCAGTTTGAACCGAGCCTGTCTGCTTTCATTCGGATTATGGATTAGCGTGCGCCTGCCTCTGGCTGTCTGTTGTTTGACCCTTGCTAGCCAATGCTGATTCTTAGATCAGCCCAAAGTAAAGCTGTGCTCATATCTTCTCCTGCCTCCGGCTATCTTGTACTACATTTAATAGAGCCCGTAACTTCTGAACATAGTTGGCAAGATGGGTGAGAATAAAAGATCCCTACAATATTTAGGGACTACTGAGGCACTTTTATATTCTGTGTGTCAACAAAATTAAAGGGCTTTTGCACAAAAAAAGGCTGATTATTCAGTTGGTTAGGTTGATAAGGCTGGTGAGGGCAAAAAAGATGAAGAGGAGCAAGGTTAAGATTAGGACTTGGAGAACTGAGATGAGGAGAAAATTTAGGAGCAAGGGTTAAAATGATGAGGAAGAGGGCTAAGATGGGCAAGCAGAGGTTAAAATGAAAAGGTAGAAGGTGGAGATAATAAGAAAAGGGGTTAAGATGATAAGAATGAGGGATAAGATGAGGAGGTAGAGCCTCAAGGTGAGGTGGAAGAGGGTGAAGACAGGAATGTAGAAGGTTAAAATGTGAAGGACGGGGGGGGGGGTAGGATGAGAAGAACTGCTGTTATGATGAGAAAAAACAGTTAAAATGAAGGAGTAGGGAGTCAAGATGAGAATGAAGAGGGTTGAGGTGAGGAGGTAGCGGTTTAAGGCAGGAGGCAGCAGTTTAAAGCAGTGGGTAGATCATTAAAATAAGTTTATGGTTAAGGCAAGGAGGAAGATGGTCAAGATGTGTGAAGTGACTTAAGATGAGGAGGTAGAGGGTTAAGATCGGGAGGTAGAGGGTTAAAGTGAGTTAGGATCAGGAGGTACAGGGTTAAAGTGAGTTACGATGAGAAGGTAGAGGGTTAAGATGAGAAGGTAGAGGGTTAAAGTGAGTTAAGATGAAAAGGTTGAGGGTTAAAGTGAGATAAGATGAGAAGGCAGAGGGTTAAAGTTAGGAGGTAGAAGGTTAACATCAAGAGGTAGAGGGTTAAAGTGAGTTAAGATGAGGAGGCAGAGTTAAATTGAGTTAAGATGAGAAGGTAGAGGGTTAAAATGAGTTAAGATGAGAATATATAGGGTTAAGATGAGGAGGTAGAGGGTTAAGGTGAGTTAAAATGAGAAGGTAGAGGGTTAAAGTTAGGATGTAGCGGGTTAAGATCAGGAGGTAGAGGTTTAAAGTGAGTTAAGATGAGGAGGTAGAGGGTTAAGAAGAGGAAGTAGATGGTTAAGATGAGGTAGAGGGTTAAAGTGAGTTAAAATGAGAAGGTAGAGAGTAAAAGTTAAGAGGTAGAGGGTTAATGTGAGTAATGATGAGGAGGTAGAGGGTTAAGATGAGGAGGTAGAGAGTTCATGTGAGTTACGATGAGGTGGTAGAGGGTTAAGATGAGGAGGTAGAGGGTTAATGTGAGTTACGATGAGGTGGTAGAGGGTTAAGATGAGGAGGTAGAGGTTAAGATGAGGAGGTAGAGGGTTAATGTGAGTTATGATGAGGTGGTAGAGGGTTAATGTGAGTTACGATGAGGTGGTAGAGGGTTAAGATGAGGAGGTAGAGGTTAAGATGAGGAGGTAGAGGGTTAATGTGAGTTACGATGAGGTGGTAGAGGGTTAATGTGAGTTACGATGAGGTGGTAGAGGGTTAAGATGAGGAGGTAGAGGGTTAATGTGAGTTATG
>CM040477.1:2554365-2631104 GCA_022758105.1 Pangasianodon gigas
GGTAGAGGGTTAATGTGAGTTATGATGAGGAGGTAGAGGGTTAAGATGAGGAGGTAGAGGGTTAATGTGAGTTATGATGAGGAGGTAGAGGGTTAAGATGAGGAGGTAGAGGGTTAATGTGAGTTATGATGAGGAGGTAGAGGGTTAAGATGAGGCGGTAGAGGCTTAAAGTGAGTTACGAAGGTTAAGGGTTAAAGTGAGGAGGTAGCAGGTTAAATGAGGAGGTAGATGAATATGATTTAGGAGTTTCTCATTTACCAAAAATTCAATTCAAAAAATATCCCAAATTATAATCTAACGGTTTTTTAAAATGTATGATTATGTTTTCTAGTGTAAGTACCACCATCTCTCTTATATGTATGAGCAAATGTTTTATCATTGTAATATGCTTCTGGATGTGCATTCCCTGATATTTTATCACAAATGAAAGGTGCTATATAAATACCGTTTATTTCTGTTTATTCATGGCCCTCTGCGGGTCCATGAGCTACACGTATGCTTCTCAGCTGTCATTTATCAGAAAGAGATGATGACAGAGGCACAACAAGAAGCGCTGCAGCCGCTTCCCTCACACACTTTTATACTTCTCTACGCAAACAAAACTATGATAAATAGCTTCCAGGACGACGACTTCTCACAGCGTGATTATGCCTGGCAACAATCATTGGGAAGAGCTTTGACATGAGCCGGGAAAAATAAAACACCTCATGACTGCAATCTCGTATGAATGAGTGTGAAAAAGGCAGAGTCTGAGAAGGTAAATGATAGGAATTGGTGGCATATAGAGGTTCTTTTTTTAATAATTTTTTTTTCTAGAAAGTTAGAAAGAACGTTCCAACACAGCATTTTTTCAGTTTATCCGGTAAAATAGATGCTGTTTAGCCTCAACTGCAGCCTGTAATCACGACAAAGCGAATGTAATCTCTCGTGTCAGAAAATGACAGCCGCTGATTTTGGGCTGCTGCTTCGCCGTTATCCTGCTAAAACACATTACAGGTCTGTGTTTAAAATGTTTCTCTCATGAGATTTAGTGAACTTAGAGTGATAAGAGCTACTGTGCTTTACAAATGTGGTAATATGGCTTGGGCATATGCAGTTGACGGCAAAAGTTTGCATACTCTGTGGCTTTTGAAGAGAAAAAAAACTATTACAGCAACTCTGAAAAGTGTAAACATACCCTGCAACAACAAAAGATAGAGAAATATATATACGTTTTGTCAAGATGGCAAAAAGTTACAGCTTTACCTCTGACTGTTACAAAGCGCTGACACTGGAGACTCCTTCCATAAAGAAAACGTCACCATATCAACAATCACACACGTTCGTTTCATCCGTTTATGTAACACCGTTTAAGTTAATGTGAATGAGCTGTTGCTATGGAAACGATAACCTATTAGAACGAGCGCATTAATATAAGCCTGTGATTTGTAGCTGCACTATTGTCAGAGGTGCTGTTATAGAAAATGAAGCGACACCTTGTGTTTGAATATCTAGGGCCAAGTGTCATCGCCATCGCACCCCAAAACCCATCATTTTAATTGTTTCCGGTCTAAGTAACACGACGGTGTATTTATTCTCCACTTCCTCTGAACAAGCAACAAACTGACTTTAGTCTCAGATTCTGCCTAAGTGCCTTAAGTGTGTATTTTATGAACTGCTTGATGATTTTGTACATTATACTCTCTTCTGTGAGTGTTCTACCCTAGTTCTCTGTCTGTGTGTCCTTTAAAAACCACATTTACAGCAACTGAAGCTGATTCTATGCAAAGAAATCTGGATTTAAAAATAAAAGGCTATAATTGTGCAATGGAAATGTACTATATGATATACGGCAATGCACTTGATTTATTCTTGTAGTGCTATTTTGTCTTCTGAATGTTCTTTTATAGGGAAAACAAAGCTAAAATGGACTAGCCTAATGCCTTTAAGGCTACCAGATATACAGTAGGAAAATAAACACATGCATGAGTCCTGGTGCGAATTTGCCATCACTCTTTTAACGGACCTCATTATTTCCAGCAATGGGAGGTAAATCTATACAGCGTTCACTTTGGCTGACCTCAGGCATTTTGGGCCGGCGAGAAAAATAACCACATCCGGTCCTGGCGCTTTCTTTCACTATTAAACCCTTATTCCCTCACACACACACACACACACACACACACACACACACACACAAAAAAGCTATATATACACAGTATAAATCTACACTTTTATATTCAGGTTGTGTCAATGCCTTGCTGTCTGAGCTATACATTCAATCATTCGGCAGCGCAAGTACAAACTGAGCTGGTTAGGTAATGTAATTTATCTCTGTCTTACACTACAGTGCTGCTAAATTCTCGATTCTGATTGGTCGGAAGGTGTTGATTAACTTCTATAACAGAAGATCTGCCAGTAGTGCAGCTGCAAATCTACATTAAATCTATTTATATTAATGGACTCGTTCTAATACGTTATTTTTTATTGGGTATCTTACTGGAAAAAAGTACAAAATTCTTATTAAAATAGTCTCATATTTGCCTTGTTTTAAATGGTCCTAGTAATAAATAAATAAACACACATTTTAATATTAATAATAATAATAATAATAATAATAATGGTTTAACAGAGCTTTGAGTGCACATTGGTACAAGTAAAAAAGTATAAAAAAAAATTTAAAAATAAAAATATATAAAATATATGAATTATATTAATTATAAATATTACAAAATTCTACTACTACTATTACTACTACTACTACTAATAATAATAATAATAATAAGTTATTCTATTAACCAGAATTATAGTATGATAGCACAGATTTGTCTTTCTTTATTAATACATTATCATTTCTATAATAACAGAAACAGAAATTCGTGGAATAACACATGACCAGACGTTGTGTGATTTAACGGTGATCATCTTGAAGTTGATTATTTTTCTGTAACAGCACATGCTGTGCTTGTGTCAGGAATATAACTCAGGAACCAATCAGAAATGTAACACGTCACTGAAACTGGAAGAATTTACATTCTTCTGTCAATTGTCTAAATTTGGCTTGATATTATACCTAAATTTGTGTTCACACAGAATTAATCCTAAATGCTTTCATATTTCCCATATGAGTGCACTACACAGGGCAGGAAATAAGTTTTACGCTAATTATAATGCGTACTCAGATTCAAAAAGTTAAACTAGAGCATGTGGCAACTTTTCAGCTCTGACCACATGAGTGGCTACGAGCGGTCCAAACGTCCATCACTCGAATCCGAGTGATGTTTTAATGCCTCTTTAACTAGCAGACAGCTCTGAGATTGATTCGGTCTAATCACAGCGCTCGGTCTGAATTATAGATGAGGAGCCTGACCTCCTGAAAAAAAAGAATCAATTATTGATAGCCGCGTGTGAGCTAATCCAGGCGTAGAAACGGCCGCTCTTATCAGTAATGGTCCCATTTGAGACTAAACATTAATCCCAGATTAGAGTCTCACGCCAATAACATGAAATTTAATGCTGAATTATTCAAACGCTGGTCACATGACTGAGGCTGCATTGTCAAAAAAGCCTCTTATTACGGTAATGTATAGACATATTAATAAGCATTAAGTTCAGCTGTGTCCAATTCATTCCAGGTTTTCATTTCGAACGCTTGGTTGGAATGAAAACCTACAGCAAGTGGAGTAGCCAGGAATTCGTTTCAGAAATATATGAAATAAATATCCCTGAGCTCAGAGTGTAGCTAGCTAGCTGACTAGTAGCTTTCGAACAGAAATGTGAAAAATGCACACGATCCTGATTGGTCAATCCTTTTTCTAGCCAACGAAATGTGATTAAACAAACTGAGGGATGTGTTTATTTGGGCTTTATGTCTGGGGTATTTCGTAAACATGGAAGAATCGTAATGATGACTCTGTTGATGTTTTCTGTAGCACAATTACTTCGCAAACAATATTTTTTGACACGTATATAATCGTATAATGTATAATGTGTGTATGTTATATTAACCATCTGGAACTGTCGCAAAAAATATTAACGTATTAATGAAAACAATGAAATGTGAAATAGTTACATCGCTAGTTAATATTTCAGCGTAGATACACATCACAATGACCTTTTTTTAGGTGAAACGAGTGCCTCAAAATCTTTCACAATACTTTTTTAAACACGTGAAAATCAAAGAAAGTGCTATTTATACATTGTAAGGTGATCCTCTTAACAAAAATATTCTGAAGTGACCAAAACCATACTATGATTGTTGCATGATTATTACACCCAAGTGTTCCCTCTTCCCCCTCATTTATCGCAGTAGTACGTGTGTGTGTGTGCTGCTGCAACAGCAGTCGAAATAAGAATAAAAGTTGTAATGGGAATCTATTTTAGCTAAGGCTTTCTGCTACAGCGCCGGCATCGTTCCATTCGTTTCATGCTCACTTTGCTGATTTTCCAGCCCAGGAAACTGTTTGAAACGGCTGATTTCGGCTAAGATTGCCAAGCTCGCCTCCTCTTCACTCTGTCACCTGGGTAATTGGCGCTTATCCCCGCGTCTCTGGACCATTCCTGCCTCTCCCGCATTAAACTCAAGGGCATTCGCTGGCCGCTTTATCAGCACCCGAGCCTCATCTGGGGCGCCGGTAAATAAGAGATCATATCAGCGGCATTGAGGGCCGCTGTCCTAATCGATAAAGTGCAATCCTTTGTAGATCCGGGTCTGCGATTAAGAGGCCTCGCTCTAATCCAATCCCAGCTGTATTTGTCGTCCATTACGGTGCTGCTATAAAGGGACGACGTTATCGGAGGTTATGAGTTTAGCCCCAATATAAAGTCCCTCGTTTCGAAGCTTTTCGTTGCCTAGGCAACGTCCGGGGGTCAAACTGTTGAGCAAATTACCAGTCTCAATTATAGGACTAAAGCAGTAACAAGAACATAACGACATAGTACTCTGGAAAAAAAAAAAAAAGAAAGAAATGAATGAATGAATAAAAACACAATCAAATCTGTTTTATCAAAATCTGCCACATTTCCAGTGAGTGTAGTCGCAAACTGATAAGCATCATCTTGGACTGTCGATTGCTTCATTTAGCATTATGCTAATTTGAATCTCCCTTGTTTAATCCCATTGTTCCACATGCGCAGCCTTGGGGAAAAAACTATTATGTGCGATTCTTGATGAGAAAACAAAACTCATGCAGAGACGCTAACGAGTTGGTGACAAACTTTTTCAAACAAATGACATTGATTATATGGAAGATTTTCCACAAAAACAAAGAAAAGGAAAAAAAAAAGGAAAAAGCGCCTTTTTTATTTGGCTCCACTTTTGTTTTTCGCTTTGTTTTCATCCAATGTTTATCATCACGATTTTGACAATTTCGCATAGCTACATTTGTATGGCATTTGTATGGACTTCTTTATTCATAAAAAGCCGTCCCTCAAACACACGATCAGGGAAATAAAGAGAACTAACCCTTTTCACTTCCCCGTTATCAGCCTCACAATAATCTCACAGCATGGCAAACAAAAAAATAATGCACTTCCACAAGCAATTAAGAGCGTCTTCCTGCCAGAGAAGGCTTCATGAATGTGAGGCGGTTTTCCTCTCTTGGCTAATCACGGCGCATTTCAGCCAGGCTGCTGGATTAGTTTGGGTTTTATTCCGGAAATCCCTGCAGGAACCTCCGCGCTCATCATTTCTCTGACATGGCACGTGATTGGGTTGAACATGAGCACCTTTTGTTCACAAGCTGCAAAGACAAAATCATTCTAACTCCCAGATTGAGTTGAGGTCTTTTTCGTTTGTTTGTTGTTGGTTTTTTTTTTCTTTTTTTTTGTTAACAGCGCACCTGACAAGACAGAAGGGATCAAAGCATGCAAACAAATCTGAATCACAGCGAAAGAGCAGAAAGTGACATTTGAAAGGGAATAAAGTGGAAAGACACCTGCTGATACCGCCTGCTGCTACGACTTAAACACTTCCAAGAAAGTGGATTCCTTATGGCTCTCATCCAATGTTACGTTATAAACATTTTCCTTTGTGCTCAATAAAATGGAGTGTACCTTATTACTATGTAAATAAAAGTGTTTCTGGAAATGATTGGTGGATATCTTTAATATAAGCATTTTCCCCAACTGCTCTTCAAAAAGCTGGCTGTGATGGTGTAATAATTAATACAGAACAAAGCACCGTGTTTTTATGCCACTTGTATAATTGCTGTATTTAAGTGGGACTGATAAAAAGCCTTTCTGCCTAATTGTATAATTTTTGGCTTTAACCACCAAAGTGAACCCATTTTGAGCTACAGAAACTGCAAAAATGATCTGTACAAAAATGAATAAATAAAAGACTGTACTAGAGATGGAACTAAATAGGAAAATATCATTATCATTATCAGTGTAGCTGAACGGAAACAGCGCTGCTACTTACCCGTGTTCTGGTCCATATATTCCTGGACCGTGTGTTGGTTCTGGTGAACCCATTCCCCGTTGCACTTGAAGAAAATCTGCAGGGCGGGAGTGGCACGGCACCGCAACCGGATTGGGTTGCTCTTGATGATGTAAGCATCTTCTGGCTCCTGCAGGAAGTACGGCAGCGTCCCGCCGACTGCGGACGAATCGGAAACGGCGTCTCCTGTAGTTCCTGGGAAATGACAGTTGAGTTAGGTAGTGCAGTGACAATGAAGAATGGTGGCAAAACCTAGAGTTGCTAAGAAAAAAAGTCTTAAAATATGGACTTCAATTCATCCAAGTCATAATAATAGTGTATGGTGAAGCATGGTGTAGGCAGCATCGTGGTCTGGGGCTGTTTTAGTTCTTCAGGATCTGGATTGCAATTATTGATGGAGATGCAATCATAAGTAAAGGCCCGAAGTTCCTCCTCAGCATTGTGCAAGTGTGATCAGCAGCTACAGTGGATATAAAAAGTCCATACAACTCTGTTAAAATCATGTCAGAACTTTTTCGACTGGTATTTGTAGCTATTCATGATTCCCTTCACCTTGATAAAAGCCCCAGTTCTGGCTGAAGAAAAGCAGCTCTAAAGCATGATGCAGCCACCACCATGCTTCACAGTGGGTATGGTGTTCTTTTGGTGATGTGCTTTTTTTTGTGCACCAAACACATCTTTTGAAATTATGGATTATATGTATTATACCTTTTAGAATTGGTCTCATCAGACCATAACACATTTTGCCACGTGGTTTGGGGTGATTTAGTTGAGCCTGGATGTCTTTTGTGAGAAAAGGCTTCCGACTAGCCCCCCTACCCCACAGCCCAGACATGAAGAATATGAGAGATTGTTGTCACATGCAGAGAGTAATCAGTACTTGTCAGATGTTCCTGCAGCTCCTTTAATGTTGCTGTAGGTCTCTTGGCAGCCTCTCTAATAAGTTTTTGTCTTGTCCTTTTGTAAATTTTGGAGGGACGTCCTGTTCTTGATGATGTCACTGTGGTGCTTCATTTTCTCCACTTGTTGAAGATGGCCTTCACTGTGTTCCCAGGTATATCTACTGTTTTGGAAATATTTTGTACCCCTCTTCTGATCGATTCCTTTCGACAGGGGACCTGTACAGGCGTTGTAAGCTCTTTGCGGTCCATGGCTTCAGCAGTTGGATGAAACCAAGAAGATGTGAAGAAAATCCTACAGAAACAGCTGGTCTTTATTTGGGGTTAACATGAGATTGGCTCATTCTGAACACAGCCACATCCCCATTTATAAAAGGGTGTGCACACTTATGCAACTAGGTTATTGTTCTAAGTTTTTATTTTTCCCTAGGTTTCATCACAAAAACCTGCCATTTTAACACAAGTGTGTAGACTTTTTATATCCACTCTACAGGGACCCATCAAGCAGTTATTAAATACAAGAGTTCAAAGAATGATTAATCAATTTCATCCATAAAGCCATGAAAAGCACAACAGGTTGCGTGTTATCCACTTATACAGAATGTGTTTGTCTATTATTATGACTTGGGTACAGATCAGACCACATTTTATGAGTCATTAATGCAGAAATCCAGGTACAGGGTTCACAAAGTTTGTTCCTGCAAATGTAGGCATGCGCATGTTCACATATCGCTCACATTGCTCACTGCTTTTAAACTATGTGCCTACAAGCATGCATCACTTCACAAATGACAGCAGACATTTTCTTTCTAATCAACCTTGAAAAAAAAAAAAAACACCCACGCACTGACTATTTTTTTCACTTTTATAAATATGTTCATTTCCCTTAGGACCAAAGTGGCATTGATTTTCTTCTTTAAAAGGCCACAAAATGGAGAGAAATTGGACCTTTTATTTTTCACCCTCCTAATTTAGAGATGGCCTCCTCCAGGCGAGGGCCTGATGAAGTGAAAAAAAAAAAAATGGAAAGAAAAAGGAAAAAGAAAGGCAGAATTGAAAAAGCAGAAATGGATGGGCTCTAATGTATCTCATCATGGTGGAGAACATTCCTTCCTGGTATCGAATTTCTGAATGTACAAGCAATCGACGGCAGGTTATTGTCTTTGGGTCACGCAGAAAAAAAGGGCATGAGAGCAGGTGAGAAAAAGAGGAAAGAGAGAGAGAGAGAGAGAGAGAGAGAGAGAGAAGGAGAAGCTCATTTCAAAGACAGTAGATGAGATTTTTGGCAAAACAGTGCAGCCGTTCAAACAACGCCTCTCTTCCAATCTCTCCATTTCTCTGGAGGCCAGAACAACATTGAACAAGATGGTTGTGTTTCACACCATCCTGGGGATTTGTGCTGAAATAAATAGAAAAAAAGCTCAGCCCATCAGTGACAGCTGCAGAACATCTGATAGGAACAAGAATGAACAAAAAGTGGGAAAAACACCCTATAAGTCTTGAAATGTCCAACAAACTGGCTCATGTGGCTCATACAATACAATGAGAGTCAGATTATACACAACTTTACACATCTGTCATTTAGCTAAAACACAATAAGAGTCAGATTATACACAACTTTACACGTCTGTCATTTAGGTAAAACACAATAAGAGTCAGTCTATACACAACTTTACACGTCTGTCATTTAGGTAAAACACAATAAGAGTCAGACTATACACAACTTTACAAGTCTATTGTTTAGCTAAAATACAATAAGAGTCAGACTATACACAACTTTACATGTCTGTCATTTAGTTAAAATACAATAAGAGTCAGATTTACACAACTTTACACGTCTGTCATTTAGTTAAAATACAATAAGAGTCAGACTATACACAACTTTACATGTCTGTCATTTAGTTAAAATACAATAAGAGTCAGTCTATACACAACTTTACATGTCTGTCATTTAGTTAAAATACAATAAGAGTCAGACTATACACAGCTTTACACGTCTGTCATTTAGTTAAAATACAATAAGAGTCAGATTTACACAACTTTACACATCTGTCATTTAGTTAAAATACAATAAGAGTCAGACTATACACAACTTTACACGTCTGTCATTTAGTTAAAATACAATAAGAGTCAGACTATACACAACTTTACATGTCTGTCATTTAGTTAAAATACAATAAGAGTCAGTCTATACACAGCTTTACACGTCTGTCATTTAGTTAAAATACAATAAGAGTCAGATTTACACAACTTTACACGTCTGTCATTTGGGTAAAATACAATAAGAGTCAGATTATACACAACTTTACACGTCATTTAGATAACATACAGTAAGAGTCAGACTATACACAACTTTACACGTCTGTCGTTTAGTTAATATACAATAAGATTCAGACTATACACAACTTTACACGTCTGTCGTTTAGTTAATATACAATAAGATTCAGACTATACACAACTTTACACGTCTGTCGTTCAGTTAAAGTACAATAACAGTCAGATTATACACAACTTTACACGTCTGTTGTTTGGGTAAAATGCTATAAGAGTCAGATTATACACAATTTTACACGTCTGTTGTTTAGTTAAGATACAATAAGAGTCAGTCTACACACAACTTTACACGTCTGTCGTTTAGCTAAAATACAATAAGAGTCAGTCTATACACAACTTTACACGTCTGTCGTTCAGTTAAAGTACAATAACAGTCAGATTATACACAACTTTACACGTCTGTTGTTTAGTTAAGATACAATAAGAGTCAGATTATACACAACTCTACACGTCTGTTGTTTAGTTAAGATACAATAAGAGTCAGTCTACACACAACTTTACATGTCTGTCGTTTAGCTAAAATACAATAAGAGTCAGTCTACACACAACTTTACACGTCTGCTGTGCTGTTAAATAGCTGAATGGGTGAGTGTTATGTTATACTCAGGGTACAAGCAGAGAGTATATTTGGGTTAGTTAAAGCAAACCCCACTGAGCTCATGTGGACTCAGATTAAATATAAAGAGTTCAGGTTTGGTATTTGAAGCCCAGTTTACTGCTCTATAAAATGCATCATTTCTGACTGCACTCACATTTCTTTTCTAGTTTAAGTAAGTAAGTATCATCGGTGTATACTTTTGCTTAACATTAATCAGCTCATATTTCTGCTTTTTATAAGAAACTTCCTCTTCATCGTTCTCACTAGTAACACTTTGCTAACTCGGAACTTTTAAAGCTGGTACGTGACACAGAGCCAAAAAAACCCCAGGAAGACCATAACCTTTAGTTCATCCCAGCATGTTGTAACTCACCGCTGCGCTGGCCTTGCATCACGCTGTGCGCTCTCTCCCGCTGACCCTCCACTGATCTTTTAAAGTGATCCACCTCAACTAGTCCTAATGAACATGCGCACAGCTTGGTACGGTGAGGCCACGCTCTGGATTCACGCTTGCTCAGTTACTGCCCAGTGGGAAACGTCAAACCATGTGACGTCCGCACGCGACATGCTGCATCTCGGCGGCCCGTGACGGACTCAAAGTAATTTTTTAATCAGTGGCTCATTTCAAGCAAGCGCTCCTGAACTATTTTGGCAAAAACTTTAGTAAAAGACCTGTCAGTCTACCACCCGGAGAGATCTATTTGATTCCTGCAAGCCAACAAGCCGGAGTGACGGATGGCAAGATCTTCATTACCGACGAGCGTCTTCTCAGCAGGCCACCGAAATGTGATTTATTTTAAAAAGTGTGTTCTTCCTGCGTCTAACTGAGCTGAAAATATCACACAGAGTAAACAACCGACTTTCAGATTCATCTTAACTTCAGGCACGACATCTCAGGCTCATCATCATCATGATCATCATCATCAAACAGTGTCACCAGTGTATCAGGCGACGAGATGACAAAAACAGTGGGTCCAAAATGGATAATAATGGATCTAATAATAAAGCGCTAAACCCTGAATAATTCAACATGTAAATATTATTCCTTCCGAGTTGCAATTTGTGAAGTGTGGCATGTAGCAGAATAAATATTTTAAGCAATTTTTCCCCAGTATTTTCTGGGTAAACGCTGGCTCGTGGAGAACGTTGGTTAGCACTTAATCTCATGATCCAATTGGACAGGAATCTCATGGAAGCAATCACAACAGCGTGGGCTCGGTTTACTTCAAATTCATTTATAATTATTTATTTCCCAGTGTATCTGTGAGCACACTGGATGGCATCCATTTTAACACATTTCACAGACACAGTTTTGGGAACAGATTGTACAGATCTGGCTCAGAGTTCTGGTGCCCAAAAAACCCTCCCCAAATTCTTTCCCCTTCATTTACGCTGAAGTTTACTTGATTAAATCGTTCGTTAGGCTGTTCCACCTCCACGGAAATCAGGATTTCTACCTCTACCTTGACATTTTTGGAAGCAGAAATTATCTAAAACCACCAGTGAAATGATTGCGTGGGAGGAGACACGGGATGCTTGATAATGCTGAGTGATGATTGTAATGATCCGACAAATAGGGAGTGTTCTCGCACGGCTTGTGGGGTCTTTTATTTTCTTCCACAGACTTCCCCCTGTGAGGACTTGTAAATCACTGTTACAAAGCGCAGCAGGTTGCCTTAAATTTAAGACATTAAAACTGCAGATTGTCCTAATGCGGTTTTTAGCCTACTGGCGTTTTCCCTGGAAATGCAGAGAGCTTTAGTAAAAAATAACATCAAATAAAAAACATATTATTTATTTATTTAATTATTTATGTGGATAGCTTTTGTAAAAAAAAAAAAAAAAAAAAAAAAAAAAAAAAAAAAAAAAAAAAAAAAAAAAAAAAAAAAAAGTAAAAAAAAAAAACTTTATAAAATAATTTACTTGTTTGTATGTTTTGAAGGGACAAGCCTCACTTTTTAGTTTCCCTAAAGAATATACAGAGAAAAAAAAAAGTATAGTATATTGTACTACACACAGAGTGTGTAAATCAATACCCTAATTAAATGTACATTAAAATGCAAGTCCTGTCAATAAGACACACGTACAGGCTACAGACACACTTTGCTAAAATATATATCTGACATTTGATCATTTAGATTACTGTTATCATTTTTTAAAAAGTTTTTCATGTTATTGTTTTACGACATTGGGCACTGGGATTTCGTTCATGAGCCTACTACATCGGCCAATCACTGTCGATATTCATATATCACATGCTTCATCTGTAGTTTTGTAAATAGGTTCTAAGGAGAAACTCTCGGTAAGAACTTTTAGTGCGACTTAGATAAGATGAGATGGTGAATGAAACTCATAACGTGTTTAAAAGTTGAAAAAAAAGTTTAGAAGTGTTTAGAACTTCGAAGAGCAGCTCTTTGTGAGGAGTAGCATGTCATCCTAGGAGTAAATCTTAAGCATAGATTCAATGGCTATAGATTACAGAGTATATACTATGACCATAGAGTATAGATTATACAGTATAGATTATGCAGTAGACTATAGAGTATAGATTATAGAGAACAGAGTACACATTATAAACCATGCAGTAGACTATAGAGTATAGATTATAGAGAACAGAGTACACATTATAGACTATGCAGTAGACTACAGAGTATAGATTTTGAGTATAGAGTATAGATTATGCAGTACATTATAGAATATATACTACAGAGTATAAATTGTAGAGTATAGTGTAGAGTTTAGACTACTGCGTGGATTATAGAGTATAGACAACTGAGTATAGACTATAAAGGATAGATTTATAGATTATACAGTCAATTATAAGGTATAGACTACTGACTATAGAATAGATTATAGAGTATAGATCATAGAGACTATACAGTATAGACTACAGACTATAGATTATAGAGTATAGATAATAGAGTATAGATTATACAGTATAGACTATGCAGTAGACTATAGAGTATAGATTTTGAGTATAGAGTAGAGTATAGACTACTGAGTGGATTATAGAGTATAGACAACTGAGTATAGACTATAAAGGATAGATTACAGGCTACAGAGTATAGATTATACAGTAGATTATAAGGTATAGACTACTGACTATAGAGGAGAGGACAGTACAGAGTATAGATTATATAGTATAGATTTTAGAATATAGACTATAGACTATAGACTATAGAGTAGATTATAGCGTATAGACTATAGAGTATAGAGAACAAACTGTAGAGTAAATTAGAATATAGACAATAGACTACAGAGTATATATTATAGAGTATAGATTATAGCATATAGACTATAGATTATAGATAACAGAGACTATACAGTATAGACTATAGAGTATAGATTATAGATAATAGCATATAGACTATAGATTATAAATAATAGAGACTTTACAGTATAGAATATAGATTATAGAGGTCCCAGCATTCCTGTGAGTATAAACTAAAGCTGATGATAGTGAATAGTCTCTAGTTAGTGTGGGAGTAAATGCGAGGTAACCAGCTGAGAACGGAAGAACTGAAATATGTGTCCATTCATGCATTCCATATATTATTTCATACCATTTTACTTTTTGGAGCAGCCAGAGGATCACATGTGGAAAGTGTGAAATGTTGTTTCCTATAGCTGGAGATATTTGTTTGCTAATTAAACATGATTTAAAAAAAAAAAAACTTTGTGATGTCCAATGTGTAACACAATTTCCTATTCCCTATATAAATGCACTACATAGGTACATTGCATATGGTATGAAAGGTTTTTACACATTATGTAGTGCACTTTATATTTCACCAACGGAGAAATATTTGTGGTCACTTGCCATATAAGTGCAGTACAAGGTGGAGAATAATGGCGTCATAGTGCACATTATGTCCAATAGGGAAACTTTAAGGATGGAATAGGGTATATAATAATCTTAATGGGAAATCATCCTAGGTGCAGGAGTGAAGTTTCTGATTTCGGAGAATTTTTTTTGGACCAAAGTTTTCTCTACATGTACCCACCGTGCTGCCTGAAATGCATTTTCTCCACACCGCATTTCCTAAAGGAATAGAATGGAGAGTCTCATGCGATCTCTTGGTCATGTGCGGTTTAAAGTTTTGATCCCAGCAGCACATTCTTCATCTCCGTTTCTCTTCAGAGGAGATTACACAGCGCTGGTACTGGAAGTGTTGCATGAATTAAGCAGGACTGCATTTGATTAGCTGCATCCAAACACATTCGGAAATCATCATTATTCATGCCAGCGCTGATTTGATCCACAGACGGCCTACTTAATTACAAATTGAGTGGGACGATACTGATCCATTTACATGTGATTTAACTTGGAAAAATAAAGCATGATTACACTTCTACGATTTTTTTTTCTTTTTTCGGTTGAGTATCGAGCTGCAGATGGTGGGTATCAGTGATTGTGCCAACGTTCAGTTCTCCTTTGCCCTTTGAAACTTGTGAATCCAAGTTTTTTTTTTTTCTTCTTTCATTATTTAAGTCAGTCATTTCTATAGTGCGAATACAACTGGAGTTTCCACCTGGTCATTTCTCCACAGGCTGAAACAGGAAGGATACAAAAAAAAAAAGGAAAAGAAAAGAGACAAGACTGGGTGAGTGACAATCTGAAAATTGTTTCGGCAGCTGAGCGAGATTGCACGATCTGCTTCCAAGAGAACAGGGCATGCGACCTGAGGACACAATTCATTTTCCTCGCACTTCACCGTACACCTCATTGTCGGTAGGTGACACGAATCAGGCGTATTTACGTGTTTTCGAGTGCCTCAATGAGCGCTACTCGTTTTCAGACAAGCTCAAATCTATAAGTGAATCTGATTGTGGCTCCCGTGTTAGCCGTCTTGCGTGCTTTTTTTTCCCCTCTGAGGATAAGCAGGCTGATTGCTCAATACACTCTGTCACGGTAGAAACGGGGAAAATAAAAGCGAGTCCGCTTTCAATCATCACACTCGCTCCCTCACTCCAACGCTAAAAAGGAGAGCGGCGGAGAAAATGCGGAGCTGCTTTCGATTCTTCTGCTGCCTGCTATTGATGGAGGGAATAGCCTAAACTTTTCTTCACCTTCGCTCGCCGCTGTCATGAATTAAACATGATCAAACAAATCTGCTTCTGCCGCTTTTTCAAATCCTGTTCTCTGCTCCTGACTGAACATGCGCTTGTACGCTTCCACGTCACTTTTCCATTCAAAAACCAATGCCTTTTGCGTCTTCCACACCACATATTAAACTCTTAATCATTCTTTTTTCCTGAAAATCTGCTCAGCTCAGTGGAAGGGGTGGGACAAAAACATAGAGTGCAGTTCTGTAATGTATGAATTTACATTATGGAAGCAAATACTGTTGTGATTATGCCGAGAGTTCAGCGCACCACGGGCATGTGGAGAAAGATTGCACGCTCTGTCGTCTAAATGCAAACCTGCATTGATCTGTCCACTTATTACCACCGCAAAATGCACTAGCGTGAGGACATGGCCACGCGCCAGTGCATGCTAAGACATCTGATCCATAGCCAACTAGCTCAAAGCCATGACCTTGTATTAGCAAAAATATCAGTGCATGCCAGGAATCAATTCCAAACGGCTCTTTATTGGCTGTCCAGGTCACTACACATGACCTACACTTTTTAAAAGGACAACCCTTTTTAAGAGCGTACAAGCTAATATCCTATGTAGTTTGCTTATTTTGAAGTGGGAATAAATCAGAAATGTCCCTAGTGCACATACTGTGCATTAAATAGAATCTAGGAGCCATTACTTCATAGCATGTAGGCACTTTGGGGCACTTTGTGGGGTGAGGAAGCCATTATTTCATAGCCGTTGTAGTACCCACTCACTGTCCACTTTATTAGGAAAACCTCATTTATGCAATTATATAATCAGCAAATCATGTGGCAGCTGTGCAATGCATGAAACCATGCCGTTGATGTTAATGCAGTGAATTTGACTGTAGCATTCAAGCTGACACGACAGCTACGGTAAGTCAAATAACCACTCTTTACACCCGTGGCAAGCAGAAAAGCATCTCAACACGTCGAACATTGAGGCAGGTGAGCTGCAACAGAAGAAGACCACATCGTCAGACCAAAGAACAGGAATCTGAGGTGACAGAGGGCACAGGATCACCCAAACTGGACAGTTCAGATCGGAAAAAAGCCCAGGTGACGTTTTTCCAAATGCAAAAACGAGCAGGTGTAGAGCTGTTCCTAATAAAGTGCATGTTTGCAGTTATATGGGACTAAGGAAACCTTAAATCCCAGAAGGCTCCTTATTGAACATATGGGATATTGTATAAGTCATTATGTCTTACCCAGTGTATGGAGAAGAATCCTAATTGGCTTTTTACAGGACACTACACAGGATCTACCTTGGAGGCTGAATTTCAAATTGGACATACTTTGCAGTGCATTATTCATTGGAAGTTAAAAGTGAATCCCTCCCAAAACAGCTTTTTACTAGGCAAACTGTTCACTCTGCAGTCTATACGCCATTATGTCATATACGATGTAGTGCATTTAGGGACTAGGGATCCAGCCTGGTTCTTCAACTCCGTTTTTGGTACTTAAATCTGGACCCCTAAATCTAAAGCAGCTAAGAAGCAGCTGCTGAAACTGAAATCAATAGCTGTCAAAAAGCTCCTAATTATGGACGATCTTCATTACCATGCACCAATTCAGCACAGGGTTGTAACGAGGTATAAAAGAAAGCCTCGTAATGAGGATGATGGGCCCGGGGAAGCTTCTGATTGGCCCCGAGTTCCCTCTCCCTCGCTCTAATTACGCACCCTCTGCGTTTTAGCAATGCCCTGCGCACTTGCCGCCTGTCAAAAGGTAACAGATAATTGGAACAAGGTGACAATCCACGCTCCATAAAGCGGGAGGGAATCCGCTGTTGGCTGCTCACCTCATGATCGATGATCGTAAAAGAGCTGCCTCTAATGAACGCGATGAGCGGCCCAGCGATAAGTCACTTATTTTCCCATTACACTCGTTAAGTTTTACGTAGCCTCTTGACGCTGGCACGCTGCAGCTTTCTGGCGGAAAAAGAGGGGTCGCTGACATGGGTGTGTGTTTTCAAATGAGGGTGGATGGAGGACACAAGGGATAATTACCAAGGAAAAAAAAACATCAGTCCAATTAATTTGGGATTCAATTCACTATACTTTATAGACATGCACTACACATAAGGGCACTAAATGTAGTGTACTATAAGCTTAGACTCAGCTTCCTATTCTCTGTTGAAGTGCACTACATACAATGGATATAAAAAGTCTACACATCCCTGGTAAAATGGCAGGGGGTGTGGCTGTGTTCAGAATGAACCAATCACATTCAGTCTCATGTTCAAAAGTAATTATCATACAGCTTTCATCAATGAAATTATTCTGATTAACCCCAAATAAGGACCAGCTGTTTCTGTAGGATTTTCTTCACTTCTTTTTGGTTTCAAGGGCAAAGAGCTGACACAGCATGTATGGTATCTCACTTGTCAAAAGGTATCGATCAAGAGAGGGGTATAAAAGGATTTCCAAAACATTAGTACCATGGAACACCTTAAATGCCATCATCAACAAATTGAGAAAATGAAGCACCACAGTGACATCATCAAGAACAGGACGTCCCTCCAAAATTTACAAAAGGTCAAGACAAAACCTTACCAGGGAAGCTGCCAAGAGACCTACAGCAACATTAAAGGAGCTGCAGGAATATCTGACAAGTACTGATTACTCTCTGCATGTGACAACAATCTCTCATATTCTTCACACGTCTGGGCTGTGGGGTAGGGGGGCTAGATGGAAGCCCTTTCTCACAAAAAACATCCAGGCTCAACTAAATCATCCTAAAACCACGTGGCAAAATGTGTTATGGTCTGATGAGACCAATTCTAAAAGATATAACAATTCCATAATTTCAAAAGATGTGTTTGGTGCACAAAAAAAAAAAAACACATCACCAAAAGAACACCATACCTACTGTGAAGCATGGTGGTGGCAGCATCATGCTTTAGAGCTGCTTTTCTTCAGCCAGAACTGGGGTTTTTATCAAGGTGAAGGGAATCATGAATAGCTACAAATACCAGTCGATTTTAGTGCAAAACTTTCAGGTGTCTGCTAGTAAGCTGAAGATGAAAAGGAATTTCACCTTTCAGCATGACAATGAACTAAAGCATACATCCAGATCAACAAAGGAATGGCTTAACCAAAAGAAGTTTTTGAATGACCTCGCCAGAGCCCAGACCTGAATCCAACTAAAAATCTGTGGGGTGACCTGAAGCTGGCTGCGTACAGGAGACGCCCGTACGATTTGATGGATCTAGAATGTTTTTGCAAGAAAGAGTGAGAAAATATTGCCAAGTCAAGATGTGCCACATTGATAGACTCTTACCCAAAAAGACTGAGTGGTGTAATAAAATCAAAAGGTGCTTCAACAAAGTATTAGTTTAGGGGTGTGCACACTTATGCAACTAGGTTATTGTAAGTTTTTCTATTTTTCCTTTTTACCCTAAAATGTTTCTGATTATTTTTCACTTAATTTTTATACACTGTAATTTCACATTGAGGGTGGAAAAAGTTCTGACATTTTCATTTCTTTACATCACAAAAACCTGCCATTTTAACAGCAGTGTGTAGACTTTTTATAATCCATTGCATATACAGTTTTGCATTCTATATGTAAGTGTACTATAGAGGGTATAAGGGTATATGCAAACACCCTGTGTAGCGCACTATATGTTGAACAGGGAGTCATTTGGAGCTCAGTTCCTTTACTTTATCTAGTGGACTATCATTGTATCTGGGGTTCAATTCCCAACTTGCAATATAATTGCACTAGAAGGCATGAAATAATGATTTCTTTCTAAATAATACAAGGCTAGGGAGCCATTGAGTACTCAGCTCACTACTCCCTGTGTAGCTTCACTGCATATAGTATGAAATGAAGTCTTTTACACTCTATGTAGTGTACTATATTTCCAACAAGAAAGATATTAAGGATTCCTATCCTAATCCGTATGAATTATTGGCTTGTAAACCTCTACATAGTGCACTATATCTCCAAAAGGGAACTATTTGTGGTCGCCTGCCCCAGCATATGTGCAGTATAAGTGCAGTATAAGGTAGATAATAATGGCTTCTACCCTGTATGTAGTGCACAGTATGTCCAATAGGGAGACATTAAGGATGGAATAGGGTATATAAGAATAATCCTAATAGAAAAATGTCCTAATGGGATGAGAGCAGTACGAAATAACAGTCTTTGTGCCACACAGGCGCTCTTTGGTCTTGCACATTGCATGTGCGGCTTTTTTTAGTAGCTTATGATTAGTTATGGTTTCATTTGAGGCTTCGGCACGTCTCACTCGCTGCTCACTCAGCAGTCAAAATCCAACGAAAAGGGCGCGCGTGTAAAGAGGGTTATAACATCCTAATAGGATGAGAGCGCTGTGAAATAACAGTCTTTGTGATGCTGACGAAAAGAAGGCATGGACTTTATGCGTCTTTTTATAGGAGCGCTTGTTTATGACAGAAATGTGCAAAATGTATGTTTAAAAAAAAAAAAAAAAAAAAAAAAAAAAAAAAAAAAAAAAAAAAAAAAAAAAGCCCTAAGCGGGAGGCAGTATGATGGAAATCTGTGTGACAGCTCTTTTCTCTCCTTCACCGCATCCGTCCGAGTCAGTTGCACACTTCCAGTGCTGTAAAAGCCCTGGTGCTTTAACACTAGCTATAAAAGATGGGCAGAAACACACGCATGTGTGTGTGTGTGTGTGTGTGGGAATGTGTTACACGGTGGGTAGGCTCAGGCTCAGCAGGCTCGGGGATTCATTTTTGAAGGCAGAAGTGTCAGAAAGGAGTGTCAAGATAATCCCCATCTTCCGAGGAAAGAGTGAAAGAGAGAGAGAGAGAGAGAGAGAGAGAGAGAGAGAAGCGAGGGAACTCTACTTATGTGTTCAATCTGTCTCTTTCTTTTGTAACCTCTACGTGAACCGTGAGAGGATAGACTCGTTCAGGCGGCGTGGAAAAAAAAAATACACACGCATGCACGCGGTCGATCTGAGATGACGTTCCTTTCTTTCTAATAGAGTGCAACTTACGGGGCGGGCTGTAATGTGAGAATTTAAACGGATAAACTTGTGCGTAGACGCAGAGACGTCGGGACGCTTTAATGTTCCCATGGGGAAGATTTGTACATTTAAAGGCTCTTCAAGGGTGTCTGGGTGAAGACGGCACACTGAACACCTGTTATACGCACAATTATTCTGACACAACATGAGTGGAACAAAATAAATAAATAAATAAATGGGCGCGTTGCTATAGAATTGCACATGTGAGTGTCGCTCAATTGCACCATCATTGCAAAAAAAAAAAAAAAAAAACCTGCCAAGGGCACTCAATGCAAGCGTGATGCAGCGCAATCAATCTGAAAGGTTAGATCTGCTACAAAACAAGCAGCGTGTCCATTCGGCTGCGCTCCATGAAGGGCAATTACACATCTGACACAGTGTGACCCATTGCCAAGGCTCACGGCTTTGACAATAATTACCGACTGTAGATCAGCTGGCATTCTACTCCTCTCTCTCTCTCTTTCTAAAAAAAGGCCAGGAACTCTCACTGACACACACTAGCTTTGTCAGTTATTGACAGTCCGTTGTGGATGAATGTCTGGATGATTCCGCTAGAATTGACGGTACAGCTATCAGGCTCTTCGCTTACAGCACACTTGAATTTTTTTGAGCGTTTGAGTTTCGCCTATTCCTTCTTTCTCCTGTCTTTCTGTCTGTTCTCTCACTCTTTCGCACTCCGAACACTCTTTCCTGGCATCAGAACATTTTCTTTCTCATGACTTCTCAGACTTAGCTTTCCTTCCCTGTCAGATTCACTTTACAACAAAATGGGAGGTGTTTGACAAAAAAACCCATATAAGTGCTGACTTTGCAAAGCCAACCCCCTCCAACACACACACACACACACACACGTTGAGAGCTTTGCGTCTTCTGTGGCCCCGCGAGAAAGTGTAAGATTTGCCTCTGCTGGCTTTTACTGGGGCGATGCTGGCACGGTAATGATGCCCACTGAGGAGTTTCCCACTTTCCTGCTGCGTTCGTGCAATTCAACTCCCTCTGCAGAGTGTGTTAAAAGAAGTTCAGACCCCCTGATGGAAATCGAGGAAAGGGAATGGGCAAAGAATGGACTGGAAGGAAATTCAGAGATTCAGTCAGCAAGTTAGTGCGGTAGTAGTGCTGATGGATGGCTAGATGGGTGGATAAGAGAGAGAGAATGACCAGTGACACAAAGCCCAATGGTGAACTCTTCATTTCGGAACTCGACGTGCCATCAATTGAAGAGATCTGAAGATGATCTCCGACATTTCCACCGCAAGTGGCATCTTGAAAATCCAGAAAAGAAGCTTTGAGTAATTACCTGTGAGTGCTAGAGAGAGTTTACATTCAGCTCTCACCACTCGGGGAATCTACTCGAGTAGCGGATGAATATGAAGAACGGTGTGTGGAAACGTTAAGAACGTATAAATCTATACACACCACACGGAGCTGCGTTATTAGAACGGTAGTCAGTGGAGCGAGCGCTGCAGGTGAATTACCGTGGTTAAAAATCCATCTGCTGCGTTAAGTGGATTTCGTTTTCCTCCGAGATGCACACGAAATGTGGAGTTTCAGAATGAGGAAGAAGCACTGACAGGTAGACACAAAGAGTTTGCTTCACCTTGAGCTTAACGCTTACGGAGGATTGGTAGGAAAATGATTCGGGACAGTTGAAACATATAAACATATGAGTCTCATGTTATGTTCTAATTTCAAAAATTGAACATTTCTACCATTTCAGACTTAAGAAGAGTCTTAATATTATTAGCTGTAACTCCAAACGTTTACCGTGACAGAAAGCGAGAGCGCCCCTGCGAGTCCAATCGAGAGCATATGAGATTGGGGAAAGGGGGCGGGGCTTCCAAACTGTGTCAGTTCACATCAGAGAGTTGAAAATACCTACGCGAATCATTCCAGATGGATATTATCCGTGTTATTGAGGATAGCTCATACTAGCTATTTAGTCTGACGCTGAATTGCGGAGCTTCTACGCAAAACGCAAAATATAATCAGAGTAAACTGGACATCACTGGACATCATGGCGGTGTAATATCATGCCGAGATCACATCGTCCACTCGTGATTGGTGGAAATCACTGACGTTCTCTATTTTTGTCATTAGCAAATTAGAAATTTATGTTTACTTCTGCGTTTTGTAATAACCGAATGCCTCAAATACACCACACTGCTGTTGGATTCTTGATTCTGATTGGTCAGAAGGCGTCTATAACAGCAGCTCTGACAGTAGTGCAGCTGCAAGTCACAGGTTTATGTTAATGCGCTGGTTGTAATGCGTCAACCTCGGGACTCATAAACCTAGACTAATGACAAACGAATTTCAAAACACGCTATTAAACAAATAAAAGCATATAATTCATAGCTTTCTTTGAGAAGATGTTTATTTAGCGTCTCCAGTGTCAGAGGTAACTTTCATTTTTCACATAAAACCTATATTCTGTTGCTCATCAGTAAATAAAATTTGGTAATTGCTGCCAGATTGCTGGGGTCGTTGCTTAGTTTCTTACCACGTCGCATCATGCTTTATCCCTTACTTATGATATAGCTTAGATATCTTGTCTTTTGTTTGTTCTCCTTTTATATGATCACGCTGTGAGGAATTTATTCAACAGTAGTTAACAATAACGGTAATTTTTCTCACCTCGAAGCACATTAGGGAATTACTGATGTGCGGAGTGTAAATAAAAACAATAAAACACTTTAGAGGAAAACAATAAAACACTAAGAGGCTCTTAGGAAAACAGTCCACAATCCTTTTACAAATGAATCATCTCAATTGCTAAATTGTTTCTAGCATTAATGTACAGTAAACATTACTTTTGCAAATATTAGGCCTCCAACGTAATTCAATTCATCTTTCCACAGGGATATTCTGGGCTGAATCCCAAATGGGGTTCATATTCACTTCATTTGTTGTCTAACGAAGTTGTGCGCCGTGTGTTGACCGGTATAAAAGGCAATTGTTGGGAATTATCATGATATGAATTTTTAATCGCAGCACTACCTCGATGCAGGTAAAATGAGACCTCTGTAGGCTCACAGACTCCTTGAACTCTTGCTTGGGAGTGATTTGGCTTTCAGCACCACGCTTCAGTGCGAGGAAAAGAAAAAAAGTGGCTTGGATCTGTCATCATGACTGGCGAAGAAAAAAAAAAAAAAACTAATTTGCTCTCAGAAATGAACTGGCTCTGAGAAAATAAGTGCTTTAATCAAACCCAATTTTCCACCTCATGCATAAACAATAGAAATGTTTTACGTTGAATCACTGAATCCTACGGAATCAGTCGCTTCTTAAGCAAAAGAGGAGAATTCAAACATCCTGATTAAACCACTTTTAATATTCCTGGACGAGACGAGGTTGAGGTTATGTGTGTGTGTGTGTGTAGCTTTGAGTGCTTAGGTTTTTTTTTAAATCAAATTAATGCAGTATAATGAATCAGTTCCTGTTAAAGGAATCAGTTCTAAATTACCAACGTGACACTAATCTATGCTGATTCTTCGTAACCTTACAAGGTCACTGAGTCCTAGCTAATAGAGTTCATCAAACCACTGAATGGGTTCTTGTGTCGTTTACACGTCACGTCTGTGAGCTGAGTGATATGTACCTATAAAATCCGATGGCAGGGTGACAGGGCTGAGGCAACGTGCTCGTCTTCATTGGCAAGAGAGCGTGATTGCTCCATTAATGATAACTAATGTCTCGGATGATATGAAGCGAATGCTGATCTCTTTGATGTGGAGATCGTTTCATTCATATTCTGCGCACCGTGCCAGGCGGCGATGTTCAGTCAGCAGGGCATGAAACATGAAACATGAAACATGAGGCATGAAGTACGGCCACTGAAATGGAGACCTGAGGGAATTCTGGATTTCTGGGAGTGTCGTTTTTCCGTGTGCTTCACCCATCTCTTTTACTTATTTAACAGAAAAGGGAGCTTAGGTAAAGAGTAAGTATTTGATTACCAAAGATGGGGACTTGACAAAATGTCTTTTGACCAGTGGTAGTGTCCACCGAATGACCTTTAGGTGTGTAAATATTTGCCAAACCTGTAGACGGAATGTCATTTTGGCGACAATTTATTCGCTCTGACAGTCCAGGGGTCTTGAACCTGTATGGTCTTTTTCCGTCTTTTCCCCACCCTCGTCTATTCTTCCTCTTCTAGAGTGTGTCCTTATTCCCCCAGTGAGATAATAGCCCTCGCTGGCCCGGTCAGGAGGTAAATTAAATCTGTGCAGAGGGAAGCCGCTGATTTATTTACCAGCTGGGTGATAGGGCCATGCCTGGGATCCAGGGGAAACGACCTATATGGCCGAGAACACGCAGCTGCGGATAAATCTTCTTTAATACCACGCTGCAAGAAAGCAGGAGAAACTGAGCCGTTGTTTCGGCTGTGGAAATTGCCAGCAAATCTTGCACACTAACGAGCTTCCGCTGAACATAAGCTTGGGTGTTGGAGCTCATTTGAGCTATCATTAGCCACCAGAAGGCCGTCCCCAGGGTTTGTGCGCATAATGATAAGCAGTGCAATACTTATGACATCATTTCACGTAACGAATTTAATATGCATGAGGCAAATTATTGTCCATTTTGGAGACACCCCATGCTTTTTGAGCTCATGGGAAATTTCCATTACGTCAAAAAAAAAAAAACCAAAACTCCAGGGCAGAAGAAAAACCCTCACTCTTTCATTAATCTGTCCTTTAATGCAATCTTGCCAATGACAATTTTTTTGTCCGGATCATTTTCAGCCTGTGATAACATCAAAACCAACACACAATGTCATTACAAAGGGAAAAGAAGCAAAGCTGACCTCGTGTTGACTCGACCGTGAGCAGTATGGCAATGTCTGCTCAGACAGGAGAACACACACGCAGCAGCAAGCCGCCATGCTTCAGGAGGCTGGTGTGAAATCGCTCAGGCGCGACCGCCGTGGCCGTGACACGCCGGTTCCAAAGGCGCTGATGGACATGTTGCTCTTACAAACTGTTTTCCGCAAAGTTCTTTTAAAGTGAAGTTTCTCCACTTCAGGAGAAGTTAAGCTTCATCCACCGAGTAACGAGGAAACCTGAGCAGACCCGTGTGTTTGCTGGTAGCTTGGGGAACTTTATTTTTGGAGCAACTTAATTAACACCATGGAATTTTGTCAGTGATAGTGCAGCAGCAATGAGACTAATTGCATTTCTACTGCAGTCCTTGCTAACTGCATAATAAGCTACACCTTGAATCAGCAGTGGCGTAGGCTCAGGCGCTGAGGCAGTGGAGGTAGAAATGCAGCTTTATATAGCACTCGCGTTGTGTGGCGTGTTTTTCCTTCGTACATTTTCCCCTCCTCTAAATTAGATTAGCTATTTTCGGTAAGCACTGGAATCGCAATTATTTATCACGATTATCTTCAGCCGAATGAAGAACACTGTGTTATTGCACTTCATCATTTTAGCATTCCATTTCAACAGAAAACACATTTACGTTAGATATTCTAATATCGTTTATGTATTCCTTCACATTACATCAGAGAATGAATGAACAAAATGAAAAAAAATAATAACAAAGCCATGACAATAAGCTATCGTGGCTATTATAGGTCTAGTCCACCTTGTCTAGTCCCTTTTTTCCATTTTGTCCCTGTAAAGTGCTGCTATAGAAACAACTATAGAAAATTAATCGACGTCTTCTGACCAAACAGAATCGAAAGTTCTCAATAGAGAACAGTGCTGCGGTCTAAAAAAAGCAATATATAACCTAATCAATTGTGACATTCCTTAATTTTCTCCAATATTACAGTAGATTATGTTTAATTAATGGAAGAAGCTAAATACCATGATCACAATTAAAAGATGATTAATTGCGCGTCCTTTCATCCTTTCATTTTCTTTGTCCTATAATTATCCAGGCATCTAAACTGTTTATCAGATAATGTGACATTTAAAGAGTCACAAAGTGATTTCTTTCAAAATTAATAAGTATTATTTATAGTATGTGGACACGAAGGACGCTACAAACTGTTAATCATCTGTTTTAAGCTTGCTGTAAGGGAGAGAGAGAGAGAGAGAGAGAGAGAGAGAGAGAGAGAAGGACAGGAAGATCTCCCTCGTGTCCTCATTAGACTTACTGACTTCATTTACCCTGTAACCCAAAGCTGAAGATCGGCACAGGAAAGCTGAACACTTCAGAAATGAAAGACTAAACTCGCACCTGAGAATAAGAAATGTTTCCAGTGTAGATGTTTCACAACATTTCAGGTGTTGACCAATGATTTATCCATGAAAGTTTAAGCCGTTCCATCATTTGTACCCATATTTGTTACCGAAAAATAATTTCCACTTCCATTGTCGAAATCTACAAACATTTTTCACGCGCTAAAACATTTTTCGTAAAAAAAAAAAAATCACTGTGTATGTAGCTAGTGACGTCCGAGTCCAATAGCCAGAGCTTTATTTGTATTTATTTGATGATTTACGAAAAACAAATACAATGAAATACAAATTCTGTGAGGATTATTTTCCTTTAACAGCATGTTTTATTCCTCTTACACTGCAGCAATTTAGCGATGATTATGATATTTTTAAAAAAATCATTAAAGCAAGTTCCTGTTCTCACTTACATTATAGCAGCTATTAACAACTTTTTTCTCTTTCTCTTTCACACGTTGGAAAACGCAACGCTAGAGCTTTACCTGTGACTGTTCCAAAGCACTGACACTGGAGACTCCTTCCTAAATCTCCAATCATTTTACGTTAATCAACAATTACACGTAAAATATAGAAACAATAACGCGCATTAATATAAGCCTGTGATTTGTAGCTGCGCTACTGTCAGAGCTGCTGTTATAGAACATGACTCGACACCTCTTGACCAATCAGAATCCAGAATTCAACTTTGTAGTGGTATAAAAATAGATATTGCTTGTATAAGATACATTGACCGACACTACTAAAGTCAGGGCACTGTTTCTTCCTCAACTGTTTCTATTAAAAATCGCCTTCAGCAAGTAAACACCTTCTCCTGAACCAGCTTTTTTTTTTAAAGCCTCACCTTCAGTCACCTTAGGGTTTTAAAGCAAACTTTACTTGATCTTCAGGGGAATGTAAAGATCCAGTGAGTGAGGTGTACATGTGTGGGTTGGAGTTAAAACAGAAATTATTTTTCTTGCTGAATATTTTCATGTAAAAACGTTTCCCAAATGCTGCAATGGAGGAAAAAAGTACACGAGGGTAAGGAATGGGGCTGTAACAATCACAGACACAATACCTCTTCACACACAAGGATGATGTGCTAGATTCCCACTTGAGGACAGGAGGGTCGGCGGCTTCACAGCCATAGATTTATCGAGCTTCAATCTCTGGACGCTCCTCTGCTATTGATCCCGACTTGGCTTAGAAATCGGTCATGGATTTTAATTAAAGCTGAAAAAAAAAAAAGAAGGATTGACGGACGGCACAGGCTTGTTGGTGCAAGGAATCAATTATGGAATACCAGCAGGTCGCCGTATTGTGGACAGGTGAACTAATCTAATCCACGTGAAGGGCAGGAAGAAGGGATTCGGTGGTCAGAACTGATTTTCAGTCATAGTGCTTGGGGAAAACTGCTAGGATCAAATTTCATCGTAAAAACGAGCGTACGCAAATTCCAGTCAGCTTCCTTTTTCATCAGTGTCATCTTTGGAATATCTGTACAATTAAACTCTGGTTCGAGTGGATGGAAAAGCTTGATTTGAAGTTAAATAATTAACATCCGTATCATCAATAATTGAAAATATATCTGCCAGCAGCGATTAAGGGGGCCAAGCACTTTTTGGCTGCACCCCTTTGCGATTGAGGAAGACCAGAAGCCACTGAAAATCAGCACTTGCTCATTGGAAGATACGAAATTTCAAGGCAAAATGTCAAGTGGTTGCTGGGATATTGCCTCACTTCCTGTTTTCAGTAGCCTTCCCAAGTTGCAAATGAACCCAAAGCTTGTTGCTTGGGTTTGGTGTCATTATATTATAAGCGTTGCTGAGATACGCCCTCACTTCCTGCCATATCAACACTCAAACCCAACACATTTCATTCTTTTTAGCTTGACTAACTTCAGAGTTTTTGTTTATATGAAATAAGGGTTTAGTACTGTCTCACCCGTATTCATAAATGAACCTTGAATTAAATCTGACCTCACGTAAATCTGATCTGTTCGAGTTTTAAATTGAATAAAAACTCACAACTTAACTACCTGTGGGTGAAAATGCAAAACGCTTCACGATTTGACCTTAAAGCTTACGCACCCACTCGCCGTTCATTTCAGTAAAAACAAAGGACTGCAAAAGACAGACATACTGCACCATCTTTTCCTCCCTTGTGTGTTTGGAGGCTTCTGTAAAGAATATTTTTATTTGCCGCAACCTCAGACACAAGCACCACCGACTCAACTTCACTGTAACAGAATTTTCCCAATTCATTTCCTTCTTTCCGCAGATATTGAGGATAACTCTAGTGTGCTGAATGTTTTCCTTTTTTTATTAGCTCACTGGAACAACACCTGCATAAATGAGCATATTTCATGTAAATTAGCTGGATATGAGAGTAAAATGAGGTGCATCGTATGGATATAATATGTAAATAAGGGGCTAGTGGGCGGGAGCTCGTTTCCACGCAGTTGAAGCTGATTTATTAGCAGTGCTGATTGGAACAACAAACTAACTACAAAAAAAACTCTACAAACTACAAAAAAAAAGAGAAAAGTTTCATAGAGCTCTGGATTTTATTATTATTTATTATTATTGTTAATTTGCTTTTTGTATCGTTTGTACTGTATATGTAATAAATCATTTTGCTTTGAATGCGTTTGGAAATTGAATGAATTTAAGGTTAATAGCATTAATTAATTCTTAATTGAAAACACAGTAATGAAAAACTAGCTTGAATTTTAAAAAGCCTTTCCTTCACAACACCTGCAACATTGTGACACGAGCTGACAAAGGAGAAAATCGATGACAATGTTTTCAGCACATCTGCGTTTGGATGAAACCGGAAATGTGTCATTTTTGGCCAAAAATGAAAATATTTGGCGGTCAAAATTTAGGTGCATCCCTAATATTAACGACTGTATTCAGCACAGTAGATGTTTTTTTTTTATCTGAAGTGTCTCGAGGAGTTAGCTCAAGGCTCCAGCAGTGTCATCCCGTCAGCCCTTGAATCTGAACTACTAATCCCCCAGTTACCAGCATAAAAACTTAATCACAGACTTACTCCTGAGTACAACAGGAACATTCAATATTCCTGGGCTGTTTCGGCTGCGGGTATTGGAATTGCATCATATCATGGATGAGCGTGTGTTTCAGCAACCACCGTTGAGAATGTGAAGGTGGACCTGTGAGAGGAGCAGCCGAGCTTTGAACTCTGCAACCTTCCCTGCAGCTAACACAAGCTGAACGATGATAATTGGGAGCCAGTAGCACTTGCAAGGCAAGAAGCGATCTGCGCTAATTAAGGGCCGTGTCTGAGGTTGAGAAATGGCGAGCGCGACACGGGTACCTCGCGGCGCATCCCATCCATCAGTATCAATCCCCGTAGATGCTTGAGTAAGAGCTATCAAATGTGCTTTGTCAAGAGGAGGGGTGAGGGGATCAAGACTAGCATCCAAACCACTGAGATAACATCTCGCTGACTGAGGAAGAGTGGAAAAGCTGACAAGAGAGGAAAAAAAAAAACCAGAGAAAAGTTTATTCTCACTGAGCTTCTCGAGACAGTCAGTGTGGATATAGGAAGCTTGGAGTCAGCAAAGCTCTGGCCTTGGAGAGAACGCTTAAAAAATATAAAGAGAAAGAGAGAAAAAGAAAGAAAAATATAGAGACAGAGTGGAGTGGCAACCTACTTATTACTGCATGCCTGCTTCACACACACACACGCACACACACACACACACATTAAGGGTCGGCCATGTTAGCAAGCCTGTGCTAGCTGGCCGTTATTGAGACGTTATTGATCGGCAGAATGAATTAACATCCCGAGCGCGACTTAATCATACAGCGTAAACTAAACAAACAGCAGGAGCCGTTCCAACATTCATGAGATTTTCTGATATCAGTGTAGTGATGGAAAAAAATCACTCACACTGGATGAATTATTTATCCACTCTTTGTGCTTATATGGTGGTCCGAGTGGAATGCTAATCCTAATTGAAGTCCCTGTTGCTTTTTCTTGTCAAAAAAAATTAATGAATTAATTTTTTTAAAAAGCTGAATGCTGTAGAATGACATCATTACTGTTGGCAGGTTTCTACGGTGAACGTTATAGTAACCCAAAGACTGTATATAATGTACATACGGTTATATCATACAGTGATTTTAGGTCATATGGGGAAAGAAAGTGAAGGTGAAGGTGTTGCTTGATTTCCTATAACAGCAGCTAAATGCGCTCGTTCTAACGCTTTAGAGTTTCTATAGTAACACCTTACGCAGGAACTTGTTTGACGTATCAAAACAAACACGTTATTTTTGATATTATGAAGTTTTCTCTAAGGACATGTTTACTTAGCAGTTATAGAAGGAGTCTCCAGTGTCAGTGTTTTTTTGTAAAGCCGCAACGTTCACTTTTCCACCACAGGATGGATGGCTTTACTTTACTTGTAACTCTAAACGGCTAAAAAGTACCACAAAAATGTAATCAGTGGCAAATTGCTGTGGTGTAAGAGGAATAAAACATTTTGGGAGGTGATTTTTTTTAAAGAAAATAATAAACTTTGGAAGAGTAACTGCACACCCCCAAGTGTTTTATTCCTTACATATAGACAGTAATTAGGCCTAGTAGAATACAATATAGGATTTTATTAATATATGAAATGATGTGATATGGCTCAGTCTACACTTTTTCGAAAAATGCTCTAGAACCCTTACTGCTTTTATGCTGAACCTTTAAGGGAAACTTGGAATCTTGAGATTCTAAGCAGATCCACTTCAGGAGGTTAAGATTTTGTAAAAATTGAAAAAGTAAAACACCTTTTTTTAAGTGTGTATACCACAACATGTAGCACCATACTCTTATATTAGATATTTCTATTATTATTATTATTATTATTATTATTATTATTATTATTAGGGGGCCAAGCACCAAAGGTGTGTAGATTGTGGGATTGTATGTCTTCTTTATGATTATTAGGGCTACAAGCAGGAAGTGCTTGCAACCCTGTTGTAACTGTTAGGATTTCTTCTTCTTCTTCTTCTTCTTCTTCTTCAGTAAAATGTAATAGGCAGCCCAATCTGTAAGTCATAGAGACTTAAAACTGAAACTTGTTCAACAGAGCAAAAGATTCTGTTTATTGCATGAGAGTGATATGAAAAACAGAAAAAAAAAAAAAATAAATGAACAGAACGGTCCCTCCAAACACGAGTTTGTCAAGGGTTCTTTGGATGTTTCAGGCTTCTATCTTTCTGCATCTGTTCTACTTGGAAGCTTTTCTGAAAGCCCATAGTTAGACGGTTCTCCATAAAACATTTAAAAGTTTTCTCAGAGGCAAAAACCAAACAACTCCTGAGGATGTTATAATCTTACAGGGAAAAAAAATAGTTTTCTTGCCCCATTTCCCAATTTAGACATTACAATTTCCTACCCACCAGCTACTGCATTCATTCTTTTTTATATATAATATAGTTATAATATTGTAAATCCAGACAAAATCCAGTACCTGTCTAATAGTCTGGACAGAAAAAAAAAAAAACAAAACAAATGAAGGAATGCTACAAAATGCTCCGTATTTTATAAAGCAACCAAGCCACAAAAGCAATACTACCTCATTTCTATGGAAATTACAAAAACACAGCCTTGACCGGCACCTATACAGCTCTGAACCTGCTTCCTCAAGAGAAAACATAATAATCTGAAGAGCTGAATAGCTGCCAGGAATCTCAGCAAGGACGCTTTATTTCAGCGTGGAAATTCCATTCAGTTTCACGATCTCCAACTGGCACACGAGTCCCTTTATTACCGCGTATCAGTGGATCTGCTGAACAATACCGAGGCTGGCTTTACAGAGACGTCCTGTAGCTCTAGTCGAGAAATTACGATTCTCTCCTGTGACAAGACAGGACGTTTTCCAAAAAAAAAAGAAAAAAGCCTTTATATGCTGCTGTCAAAACAGTAGCTGAAAGTGCTACAGTTTCTCGGGGGTGAAATCGTGACGCAGAGACGGTTCGTAGTGTCACACAGTAGGATGTCTGGAAATTTAGCCACAACTCAAGAAAAAAAAAAAAAGGTCTGGGAGCAAAACAAAGGTCTGGGACCTTTTATCCTAAAAGAATGAAGATGAAGAAATGTAAATCTGCCTACTTCTCGAGCTGTCCAATCAGCCGTCAGTGTTTAAAGACACAAATCTTTAAATTAAATAACACTGCAGTCTTTAATACTGTTAGCTCAACTTGTTTTGATTGTCACATAATTTATCCATATTACATCGCCACACTGCCCAGGTCTATTATCCAGGAAACCAGCTTCCTACAAATCCAAACTAATACCCAGGTGTTATTTTAAGCCACTGCTACAGTAATTGGAATGGAAATATGAAGATGTGGAAATGAAATTGAAAACAAATAAGAAAATTGCCTATGTGCAATCACTCAATCAGCGCTATAAGTAAACAACAATAAGGAAGTGGAGGAGGATGGACGTGTGCGCTTTTCTCATTAAAGCACCCTGCGGCAGCTCTCGGCTCTCAGCTCATCACGTCTGGGCCTGAAATCTCTTGCTTTCACTCGCTTCCGCAAACCTGCACAATCGCTCCGTCTGTCTCTCCTTATCTGTCTCGCTCCTCAGCTGTGGTTGGAGGTTCATCACAGCCCTCCTTTTTACACCTTTCTTGGCAAAGAGAAGACGATGAACCCAAACAAACTGGTCAGCATCTGGCTGGTGGAGTAAAATAACACACCATTATCTGTCCCTCGTGTCTCCCTTTGCTCCGTGCTGCTCTACTTAGCTGAGAAATCGCTGACTGCATCACTTCTTACACCCTAAGTTTATTTTTCTCCCTTTTCCTTTCTTGTTTTTTTTTTGTGATGCTGTGATGAACACTGCGTACCGGGCGCCGGCTGTTTGACGGTTATTGTGATGAAGCTGCTGTAATTTATCTTTCTAATAATTGAAACTAATGCAAATCTGCACTATATTGTAAAGCAAAGGCCACCAATATTAACTGTCTTCCAGATATATTACTGTTGTGTTCATGGCTCTGAAACAAAACGCGTTTGTTTTGCATTAAAGTCAGGGTGTGACAAACAATTAGTCTAATAACAGGCTAGCATTATTAGCCCTAATTAGTGTTCTGTAGAGTGTGCTAAGTGGGCTAAATTGGCATCTATTCCTCGTTAGCCTTGTTAATATAACCAGGTCTATTACATAGCCATAAATAATACAACACACACACACACACACACATACACCAACACATTCACTGTTAGCCTGATTAATATCATTTGGGGGCATGATAAATCATAAAAGAAAACATGGCCAAATTCAGCTCTTTTCCACAAGTTGAGGGTCTGAAACTTTTTTTTCCCCAAATACACCTGCTCCTGGAGCTATTGTGTGCATCAGGAAACATTTAAACTCAAACCTGAAAACCGTAAAATACCATTCCTAACCATTAGAAACCATTACACAACCACCAGCAAATTGATTTGTTTTCAGGAGGGTTATCTTTCTTCTAGAGTCACGTCCAATTTAGTCCGGAGAGGACAAGGAAAGCAGCAGGTTCTCGGCTCTGGGCCTGAACACAAGGGCACGACGAGCTGATTGGAATCAGGTGCAGTGATCTTCAGTCGGACAATGAGACGCGACCGGGAGCTTCTGTTCCAATTCACCCAGATAAGGTTTGTATTGTCGGTTTGGTCAGAGCACGACTCGACACGGCCAAACCAGCTAGAGCGTAAGATCCGCTGGCACGGCATCACGTCATTCTCACAAACACTGGCTGTTTACATGAAAGGGCATTTTGTCGTCAAGCCAAATGAATTTGTTCCGCCTGCAGATCCGGAATGAATGGTTTAAATAGCACAGCGCTGTTGAATTCTCGATTCTGATTGGTCAGAAGGTGGTGATTAATTTTAAATTACAGCAGTTCTGGCTGCAAGTCGAACCACTCGTTTGTATTAATGTGCTCGTTCTAAAAAACATGTACCAGCAGCTCTGTCATGCTTTATTCCTTATATATTTACAATAACTAAATATAAAATTCCTCCACTATTTTTCCTCCATTTCAGTTGGAGTTCCATCTGACTCCCAGCCATCCTATCAATTACTTTAAGTCTAAGGTGATGCACGGCCTTCACTGTATTCTTCACTTTACCTTTTATTCTTTCACTTTACAGGTCTATGATATGTCCAAAAAAACATTTTTCAATGTAACAGATACTTTAAAAATAGAGCTTGGACCAGTTTTTCACTCTTCGTGTTGGTTAGCATGTTGTATGTAAAGTTTTAGCTGACGTAGCTGAATAAAGGCTCTCTGATTGTCCTTTCTTAGGGCTTTCTCAATGTTATACCACAACTTTCATCTATTTAGCTGTAATGATAGATACAGACCAATTTTGGTGTCGCTTTTGCTCTTACTTGTTTGCTAACCTTTAGAAGAGGTAGCACTAATGCTAGCAAAGTTGCAAGTACACAAATCCGACTATTTTAGTCCATAACAACACTTAGAATATCAAGGATATACTGTATTGCACGATGTATCACTTTTCCTCTAAAAGACACATAGCCAGAATGTACAAGGGTGAATGAATTTTAATGCTCAATTTGTAAAACAGTGGTTACTTTTCCCAATTGCCCTCTGAAACCAGGAGCAAAATCAGCAAGAACATTTTAGAGAAATGTCTACTAGGTAGCAGACTTCCTGTGAGACCGGGAGCTATGAACGCCACGACTGTGAGAAGTTGTGGTGCGAACGTTATAGTCTGTTATTTCTTCTTGACTTGCATCGGCTATCTGTTCTAGAGAAGAAGAGTCCTTCTTCATGTTTCCATTAGCACACCTAGTACTTTAAGGAGATGTTCGGAGAGATGGGGGAAGTCCAGTATTCCACACATCAAGCAGTGAGAATAGTCACAAAATACAAAACTGACTACCGCTAGGATGAGCACAAAGACTTGTACATCAAACATGGTTCTGTCTGAGGGAATTTCGTAATATTCTTGCACTATAGAGCCCTGAGAATCCTGAGTATCAAGGTCCACATCTCAGCACTGATAGAAGTTTGTGGTGTTCCCCTGCTGTAACACCCCCAATTTAGCTGACAGACTGTGAGAAGTTGTGTTCGTGATCTGAATCGGGTAGTCGAGTGTGTGAAACTGAAGGCCATCGAGTCCCCAGGACTGCAGAGCTCTTGATAATGGCGTACATTATTCTGGCCAATGACGGACAGCTTTTCCGCTTAATACCACACGGCAGAGTGAGACGAAAAGCCTTTACGAAGTCTCTTTGAAGCTCATCCAGCATCTCTCTCGCTCGCTGTCTTCCCCGCACTCACTCACTCACTCACTCACTCTCTCTGCTAAGCATGCAGTCGGCAGGAGCAGCAGTGACCGAAGCTGGGAAATCGAGTGCATTATTAAGCGTAATGAATGTCAATGCATCACCATTGCCCTACACATCAGGTGCCAATTACACTGACAAGCTGAGTTTCCTCAAATTCCCCTCGCCTCGCTCTTTCTTCTCTTCCTCCCACTCTTCTTCACTCTCCTTCTCTCCGTCTCTCGGCCTGCCTGACACATGGAGGCAGCTGAGGGACGTGACGAGCAAGTCTAGTGTGCCCTGGGCCTCCTGTTGCTGGAAACGAGTGCAGGAAATCCCCCCTCCCCTCCCCTCCCTCGACTTCCCACCATCCAGCCATTATTGATGAAGCGCTAGACGCCTCGAATACAAACGTGCAGAAACAGAAACCTCACTTTTTCCCGTCCGTAATTACACTTTGCGCAGTTTCTCGTAGGTTATCTAGTTTACCGCAACAGAATGACTGATGGAGATTCGATGGCGTGTTGTGGCTTGAGGCAGTCGTGGCGATACAATGCTGATTTTTGATGAAATGGTTCTCCAGAAATGGTGTTTGGATAGCAGAAGCGAGGGGGAGGGGGTTGAAGAGGGTGGTCTTTCATCAACCTGCTCCAATATGCTCGATTCTCAGCACGGCTAAAAATCAATATGGACTCTACTCTCGCCCGATAATGACTACAACGCTTACTTATGCAGTCAGAGGCTCCGTATGAATCTCTACTCGTTATTTCCCCAGCCGTTATGCTCGCACACGATCTTATTACTGACAGCTTCCTGATCCATCATTTAGATAAGTCTCCCTCAAAGGTTTGGAAATCCCGATGCTCCGTTTTATATACAATGCATTTTTTTTCTCTTCCGTCCCATTTCATTTCATTTAGAACTGACTTCATAAAGTTGTCACTCAAGAAATATTCAGGCCCTGGAGTGAGGCTTCTAGGTCACTTTAAATAACCTTACCATATGTCCATATGTCGAGCCCATAGCAGCTTCAAGTGGGCTTGTCTTGAAGGCCCTTTCATTTTCCAACAGTATTATTAGTCCATCCATTCTCTGTATTGCTTATCCTACACAGGGTCAAGGGGTAACCTGGAGCCTATCCGAGGGGACTCGGTGCACAAGGTAGGGAACACCCTGGACAGGGTGCTAACCCATCGCAGGGCACAATCGCACACACTGTTGACAATTTGGAAATGCCATTCAGTCTACAATGCATGTCTTTGGACTGGGGGAGGAAACTGGAGAATATGCAAACTCTGCGTATACAGGGCGGAGGCGGGACTCGAACCCCCAACCCTGGAGGTGCGAGGCCACCGTGCCCCCCCCCTTATTACTCCAATGAACTTGAAAGAACTGTGGTTTTAAGGATTGTAAAATATAAACTTGGGACAGTGCATGATTTTTCCTGCGTGAACTGGAACCATCACTCTCAGGGGCAGAAAACCTTGCAAATAACAAGTGAATCAATACGTGTAATTACTATTGGTCTTCGCAAAGAACATTCAAGAGATCTGAGCCCCATTCAGCACCGCCGTTATAATCGCCTGCCTTTTCTATACTCAGTACATTTACGTAGTTATTCATTGCCTGTTCACTCAATTCTTCCACTTGGAACAATTCTCATTTCTCTCTAAATGAGTAACCTGAATTATAGTCAAAAAATGCCTAGTCTAAATATGTGCCTTCCTAATATTCCAATATCCGTAAGAGTTAATAAACAGCTATTAGTGGGAAAAATTAAAAAATTTAACAGGGTTAAATCATGTATCATTTTTGCTCCTGTTGCATCTTTGTTTTTGACAGATGGAATATAGAGGATTAACGAACAGAATGCACAGCAAAAGCCTGCCTACATGATGTCAGCTCAAATTCAGTGAGCTTAATCTCCAAACCTGAGGTGCTTCATTTGTGTCCATTGGAATTTGAAGACTTTTAAATGAATGTTATTGGAAATGTCTTATCCCATATCATATCATACTAGCTTCATTTCTGATGGCCTGCTCCAACGTGCATGAGAGTAAAAAAAAAAAAAAAATCACCCACCCTCGAGATTTTTTATCAGAAAAAAATATGACTGTGACGTTGCTGCTTTCTGAACCATAATCCTGCCACATATCAGTTATATATAATATATATAAATGTTATATATCATATATGTAATACATTATTCAAATACCGGCACCTCACGTGATTAACTATTTGGGTACTTTTATCCAAAGTGACCTACAATTGAGAAAGGATACAGATTGCAGCTGAGTGTCTGAAAATTAAAAAAAAATAAGGAAAGAAATAAAAACGAAAGGACTTCAGGTCACTGCTGTCTAGACTTTATTGGCGAGATAAAGCAGCCCTCAGACCGGCGCGGTACGAGCCGCTAGGGAGGTCATTACATACACAGGAATAAAGAATCAATCATCGATGATGGCCTTTCTTATAACATGATAATAGCATGTTGGTGCTTTGAGAGGAGCATTTATGGTACAACACGGATGATGCGGCGAGCCAGCGTACGCGCTTTGCATTGACACGTCTCGAGACAAACGGCTCTATTAAAGCGTGTTATTGGAAAAGAAAACGACCCGAGTGCTTTCACAGCCCTTGATGTTGCCTGAGCACACACTAAAGTCAAAGAGGAAACGAGGGAAGAAAGGATGACACGGGGGTCTCTTGGGTCACACAAAAGACGAAAGAGGAGAAGCGCTGAATTTCAAGGTCAGTCTCTGCACGGGTAAGACATGCTAAGCTAGGATAATTAACACTCCCAGCTCCTCCGTTTTGTATCCAGACTTGCGTCAGATGGCAAAATAAAGAATTTGGGCGAGTTTTTGGCGAGTTTTTGGCGAGTCCGTATTGACACAATATTGCATCATACCATGTTTTTTTTCTGAACATCATGCTACCTGATTACCAAGCTGACAACCGAGCACTCATAACTAACACAAGCTCAGACTGAGACCAAGATATTCGGATAATGAGGTCTGACTTCTTCTTTTTCTTCCCCCCAGACTGCTACATGCTCCAGTCCCAAGAGTCCAACGTGACAGTTTTTCCCCTCACAGCTTAGCTCAGGCTCTCTAGTTCTACTGGACACACAGCTGTGGTGGTGGCGTCTTTGAAGGCTTGCCGCCGTTTTTGCTGACCGAGTCCCAATTAAGAGGTTCCACCTGTTCTCAGAGGGTTCGGCTGCCCATCTGTCTCAGCTTGGCCACAACCGGGATTGCGGGAAGATGTTCTCCAGAAGAGCCAGGGTTCAGCGCACACATCCGAGCCTCCAAATGCTCACTTTTGCTTACTGACAGCACTTGGCCTAATTTGGGGCAAGTGGCAAACCCCCCACCACACACACAGACTCTACATAACATTTGACAGAAAGTTACCAAAAACTGTATTTCAGTGTTTTATTCCATACTTAATGAATTACCATTTTTCTGAAAAGACATATGATTTGGCTGAAATAGCAGCTAATCACTGCTACTGTAGTCCTATTTTTAGATCAAGTCGAAAAACATCAGACGATTACGCCGAAAAATGTCTTACTTGTAGGAAACCCGGCAAATGGCCAGGACCAAATAGGTTCCTGAACTCGTTCTGTATGTTTAAAGGCAATGTACTTCACTGTGTAGTAGGTCATCATGTCCATTGTGCAGTTGTGAGCTCTCGGAGATTGCTTGCATTTCTAAAATCCCTTTACAGCTGCTGAAGTAATGAGGAAAATATGTTACATTACAGCAGCTACACTGGCATCACGGTTGAGCGAGCGCTATTGTTTAAGCTAAAAACCAATTCTGTTTAGATGAGGGTTTCAGGTAGAGAGGAAATTCCCTACTCTACACTTCCCTTGATCAGTAGCAATATGTCCTTCATTCTATAACACAAAAGTAAATGCTAGAAGTTAATTAAAAAACCCACAAAGCTAGTATGACCTTGACGAATTATCATAGCCATGCCAACAAAGAATAAACCTGGGCTGCAATTACTGAGGCCTTAAACCAGCCATGTAACTAAACAATGCCATTTTATTAGGCAGCTAACCTACTTATTGCTACATTATTTGCTTGTGTTTTTCATTCACCTCATACTTTTGACTTTTACTCAGTACCTTTCAAAAGAAAAAAAATCTCTACCTCTACTTCACTACATTGCTCTAACATCATATATTTGTTGAGTCATAAGGTTTTTTTTAATCATCAGACAGCTTCAAGGATCTAAATTCCTAACAAATCTAAACTTTAACAGTCAGAATGAGATCTAATACCCTTCATAGTAATCCATCTGCTGCTATGTCTACTTGTATTTATCACAGCAGCTAGCGATTAGCATTCAGCTAGTTTGTACAGTCAGAAGTATGATCATGCTAGCTAACTTTTGAGAGATTAGCAGTAAAGCTGTTTTTAGTTAGCCTGAGCTAATGGTTTTTTTTTCTAGCTACGTCCACTCTGCTCTGCTACTTCCTTCCAAGTTTTGTTTTTCTTTGGAATGTCTCTATACACATTTAATGACTGGTTCTATATGACAGGATAAGATGAAACCACTGTTATAAGTTCGCTAGTGTGAACGCAGGGTTACTTATAGTAATGTTTCAGAAAATCTACACACCTATAAAGCTTCTTCTATTCCTCCCCTCCAAAATGTCCTCTTATTTGTATAATCTACACACTGGACACTCCTCCAAATCCTTGCTTCTACTTGCATCTAATTCCTTGCACCTGGTAGTACTGTTGATATACTATGTATAGTTCATGTTCTTTACAAAGTCTCAAAATTTCTACAACATTTTCAAGTCATTTCCAAAGTCTTGTTTTGTAGATCTCTCATTCCCTAGTTTACATCGGTGTTTTATGGTTCTTTGGTTTTGACCTAGAGATAAAATGGTTTTGACCTAGAGACTTTTAACTTATGTCTGTCCATTCCCAGCCCCGTCCCTCAAGTGGAACGTAAAGCCGTAACTCGACACAGAAATCTCCCTCAGGTCTGCTTTAGTTATAGACGAGAGGGATGTTGTACACCACTTTGGCCAATCCTCCACATATGAAAGCACAGAGGTAAGTGGGCTAGGGCACAGGGCTAACTTTATATAGCAAAACCACCTCATGAGAAACAATAAAAAAAAACAACACACACACACTCCTCGTACACTCCCCTTCCCCAGAGTGCCATAGCAGAACGATTACTCTACAACCTCTTACTAGCATCCTTTCAGTCCAGATGATCTCAGTGTTGCAGAGCTTTTTGGAGTCTGGCTTCAAGCCTAGGGGTCAAGAAAGAGGGAAAAAAGACAGGCCTTTTCCCTAGTGATCTCTGGGTAATCTTTTGTGTTAATGAACTGCTGTGTCTCTCTCAGTTTAGAAGAACAGGTGTGTGGTTTGGTGCCACTTGACGTGTCAATTAGATGGGTTGAAAATAACTCTTCATACTGACCAGACTCTCGCCTTATGTGACTGATCTCTCCACCGAGCCGCACCAGGCTGTATGTGCGATTAAAACTTAATGATCTTGCTAATAAAAGATAACACCTTCTCAGAAGTGAACTGCAGAGGTTGGTAGTAATGCAGTTTCCAAAAAGTTTCCACTTAAAACTACTCTTATTTTCATGGTTTTTGCCATTTATAAGTCAGGTTTTGTAAAGATCTTTAGCTAACTCGCATTGTAAGCACATAAACAAAAGCAGCCTTCTGTACCTTGACACTCCTGACCTTGTCGAGGAGGATCCATTTCCTTCCATTCAGTGCCTGTCATTCTGTTTCCTCCCAGGCCTTTGGTTCCTTTAGCATGTGGAAGAAGACAGGCATCATTTAGAGTTTTTCCCCTGCAGTGCTGCTGGGTTTGTCAGTGTGGGCACTGCAGTGTCAGCATCATGTGTTCAAAATGAGCCTGAACAACTAGACGGGCCATGGAGCGGCGGTCAGTTCTAGTAATTACATTCTTCAGCGAGCGCTCACTCACACTCACCACAAATCTGGCTCGTTCACCACTCTGGCCTGCGGATAAGTGAGGCTGCAGTGACGGATGTTTGTGCAACGGCGGTTGGATCGCTACAGCTTGATGTGAAGATGGGCATTTATTACATTCTGCTCCTCAGCCACCACTGTTGGCAATCCTTCCTCTGCTTCTTCATTTAAAATCGTGATGTAGTCTTGCTCCAGTGACTCGAACACAAAAATGAACACATTTAGGCAAACAGCTTCACAGATGGCTGAGTTTCGATTAAATTTTATATAACATCAATGTGGCTCCTGAAAATATAAAATTGCCATGCCATTGCCCATTGCACTTCAATATCCAATGCCTTATGTTTTTACATACATGTACTTTCTCTTAAGTGTAAAATGCTGCAAATAAATAAAATAGAATAATGAACACCACCTGTTCCAATCTGAACCATTGTTACTGAATTTCACATAATCATCATGCTGTATACGTTAGTCGCACACAAATCCAAATAGCTAAAGAGTTAAGGCAATGAATTACCCCACTGGGTTAAGGCATTGGGTTAAAGGATCTGGTTACCCCATTGGGTAACACAGTGGCTTAACCCAGTGCCAGTGGGGTAACACAATCCCTTAACCCAATGTCTTAACGATGCCATACCCCATTGGGTTAAGGCATTGGGTTACACCATTGGGATAAGGCACTGGAATACACCAGTGGCTTAAGGTACTTGGTTACCTCATTGGGTGAAAGTATTTGGTTACCTTTTTGTTAAGGCATTGGATTACCTCACTGGGTTACCCAATGTTAAGGCATTGGGTTACCTCATTAGTTTAAGTCACTACATTACCCAATTGGGTTAAAGCACAGGGTTACCCCATTGGGTTATGTTACTGTGTTACCCCATTGAGTTATGGCATTAGGTTACCTTACTTGGTTAAGAAATTGGATTACCCCACTGGGTTAAGGCATTTGGTTACCCCATTGGATTAAGGCATTGGTTTACTGACTGGAAGGTCATGTGTTCAAATCCCACTACTGCAAAGCTGCCACTGTTGGGTCCTTGAGCAAGGCCCTCAACCCACAACTGCTCAGCTGTATCGTGTCTCAACTGCCAGCTGCTTTGGATAAAAGTGTCAGCTAAATGTAAAGTAAGTGTAAAAGCATTACACAAGTTGTTCATGCAGCAAGATGGTGGTCTAGAAAGGCTAAAACAAAAACAGCTGAGAACCTTTAGCAGTGACCTCCTCAGGCATTGAAACTCCAGCTCAATTACCCAGGCTGAAACCAGGCATCGGGGGTATTTAATCATAGAATTGAAGTTAGGTGGCCCCTGAGGAGGACTTAGAGTGGAGAGAGGTTTTGCATTGTATTCTGTATCAGTGTATCGTTATAGCTTCACTGGGGTGTTTGGGATACAGTAGCACACACTTCCTTGTATCTATCCCTTAGGTAGCCTGTTTTGCTAAGACCAGCATGTGCAGCATGCTCTGTTTTCAGTTTCCTGATCTTTTTCGCAATAGAGAATAGAGCAATATGCTTCTGAATAAATAAGTAATATTTCTTCGGCTCTGTCTTGGCCAGGTAGAGTTATTCAGCAATACCATTTTCTCCATCATCCCCTGCAAATTGTGCTAAGTGTGCAGCTTGGTACCAAACTATGCATGCTCGACTGGCACTAGGGTGGAAGCTGTATCTCATATATAACGTTTTTAAATTACTGTCTAGAGATAAAGAAAATCTCAGAAGGACAGGCATTGTCATATCGGGAAAATAAATAAACCAAGCATGGCCATTTAATTGGTGGTTCCAAGTCAGTCTGTCCCCAAATTGCCAGGACCTACTGCTTGTCTGGACACACATCATGAAGACAGAGAGAGAGAGAGAGAGAGAGAGAGAGAGAGAAAGGCTGTACAGACAAATGTCCATGTGCTGATGTAAGATTCATGAGCCTGCTCCTTTCTTTACAGAGAAAAAAAAAATCTGTCTCTCAACAAAACAAACACATTCTGTCGATCAGCTGTCACTCTGATAAACTGTTGGTGTCTTGCATGTATTTCATCATCATCATCATCATCATCCTTCTCTCAAGAATAGCTCACTCGTTACAGAAGTGCTTTGAGTTGTAATGAGAGTGCCATCAAAGCTGGCCCGGCTCCAGGACTTCCTTCAGCTGGGAGCTGATTCAATTGGAGATTTATCACGCAAACGGCACATATGGCTGTGTTTGTAGCACTTTATTGGGTGCCATGTTTCTCTATTGAGTTCTCCCGTTCAATTCCCAGAGCTCTCCTCACATCCCATACCTCTCTGAGCTAAAACATGTCAGGATATGTAATGCATTTTTCATTCTCTCACTCCCTATCCCTCTCACTTTTCCTCCTAGTCTCTCTCTCTCATCCCCCTAAGGCTACAGCTAACAAAACAAACAGCCAGCTTGGACTTGGACAATATATATATATATATACACACACACACACACACATAGATAGGTAGATAGATAGATAGATAGATAGATAGATAGATAGATAGATAAATCATGTTTTACACTGGAGTAAATCAGTGTTGAAAAAAGTAATTCAGAGCAGTACATTCATTTATCCACATAAGCTATGGCCTGCCGGAGCCGCGCCTATTCTTTCGCCTTCTTCTAAATACCTAGCAGGAAATGAAAACTGTTTTCCTTCTGTAATCAGGAAGAGGCCTGGAACATAAATCCCCATTATGTAGATAATGCATACAAATTAGCTATCAACTTTCTGTTCCAGGGATCTTTTCTTTTCAGGTTCTGTTTTGTTTTTGTTTGTTTTTTTTCTTCTGAGCCGAAGGTGCCCTCTGCTTTAAAACGACACACCTCCGGTTAAAAGTCGCTCCAGCAAAGAGTGGAATCTTATTGACATGCACTGGCATTCCGCCGTTGCAAAACATCATCTAATAGCGGGGAAGAAACGCTCGTATGCTTTTTTCCATGGCAAATCAGGTTCCCGGCTTCATTAGTTATTCATTGCTTTCGATGTCCGAGCAGCTGGTCAATCAGGGAGAATATGTCACGGATCAGTAAAGGCCCCGAAACGAGCCCTAGAGGACCGTAGGAAATGACAAATATAGCGCGTCTATCGCCCAGCTTAGAGCCACTTCAGTGAGCCGGCCGCAAATTATTCCGCTTCGTATCCATACAGTATGTGGCGAGACGCTTTGTACACGCAGGGTGTCGCATTTTGTTGGGAGTTTTTCAGGCATATGGGAATACGGTGAGGCAGAAGAATTGCTCACGTCTTGCTGCTCACGACTGTAAGAAAACACAACCCAGGTTTCTGATTATTGGAAGATTTCTATATCAGAGAAAGCAGCTAAGCCTCATATATTGGTCTAGTGGACATTTCAAAAAAACCCATTTCATTTTATTATCTGTCAACACGCTTATCGGAAAGGAACAGCGCGGCCGTATCACCGCAAAGCATTAACACAGCCTACGCTTTGATCAGTTATTACAGCTTTTTCTGCATCCAAATAACAGTCAAAGAGCATCGGAGGAAGAATTCAGAACAGAGCAGCAGAGCTTGTTTCAGACAGGTGCAGAAAACTGAGCGAAGGCAGAGCCTTTTGCCTTTGCCTTATGGCCCTAAGCAATAAAAATTCATTAGGCTCGTCAGACTGGCTCCATCGTCACCCACATCCTCTCTGAGAGAGCCGTGAATTGCAAAAGAGCATGAAAGTTCAATGATGTTGATATATTTCCATATGCATTTTCTCCCCTGCTGTTCGGAGTTAATGCAGTGTATAACAACGCCTCGGCTTTGCTTTTCCCACTCGCAGACATTCGTTATTACAGTACAGGTAGAGGATATGGAAATGTTCTGCATGCTGTATATTATTACCACGCAACTGTATTAAATTAAATTACAGAATCGAGGTCCAGCTCAAGCCAGAATGCATGTTAGGGACAAAAACTGAACACACTTAATCAGTGACAATTAGCAGAATACCACCTACAAGCACAAAAAAAAAAACAACTAGAACTACATGATTTGAGTGAGCAAAAAGATAAATAGCATACTAAAGCCTGATTAATGAAATAACTGATAGAGGACAGAATGCTTTAATGCCATAGATGAAGCAAAGATAGCTGACAAAACCAGAGGTGATGAAATATAATCATATCTTTAACAAGAAAATTAAAAATGACATACGGTTCAAAGTGGGTGTCAATGAATGCTTCTGAACTAATGAATACTGTATCGAGTAAATCTGCTAAAAAAAAGGGTCTCGTCTGGTGAATCTTACCCCCTTTCATTTGGTATATCCCATAAGGAATATAACCCTTCATTTGGTATCTCCCATATGGAATATTCTTCTTGGATTAGTATATCTTACATGGAATATCACCCTTTGCCATTTGGTATATCTCATATGGAATATTTCCTTGCAGTTGCTATAACCCATATCCTCCTTTGTTTGGTATAACCCATATGAAATCATCATTTGATACATCCTTCTACGAATATCACCCTTCGTGATTTGGTATATCCCATATGGAATATCCCATTTCATTTGGCATATCTTATATGGAATATCACCCTACATCATTTGGTACATCTCTTATGGAATATCCCCTTTTACTTGGTATGTCTCATATGGAATATCCCATTTCATTTGGCATATCTTATATGGAATATCACCCTTCATTGTTCTGATATATTCCAAATGGAACAGCCCCCTTCGTTTGGTATATCCCATGTGGAGTACCCCATTTCTTTTAGTCTATCCCATATGGAGTATCACCCTTCGTCATTTGGTATATCCTATATGGAATATCGCTATTCGTTGCTTATGATATCCCATATGGTATATCCCCCTTTGTTTAGCATATGCCATATGGTATATGCCCCTATCTTTGGTATATATTATATGGAATACATTGTTATTTGGCATATGGAATATCCCCATTCGTTTAACATATCCATTACGGAATATCCCCTTTTGTTTGGTATAAGCCACATGGAATATGCCTCTTGGTTTGGTATATCCCATATGTAAGAGCAATAGATTGTATTTGAAAATCTATGCAAATTTCATGAAATTGGCCCATTTTTTAATAAACATACATACTGAAGTATATTTAAGAATATATTACGATATAAATAATGTATTTGGTTATGATTGTTGTCAGGCACGGACAGGGTTTAGATGCATTTGAAGGGTTTTATTGAAAGAAGCGGGGGGAAAAAAACAAGTCAATAGACAGGGAACGTATCAGGTGAACCACAGACTGGTTTAACTAGGCTAGGCTAGGCTAGGCTAGGCTAGGCAAGACAGGACTCCCAGCAAACAAATAAACAGGATCAGGAAAAGTGTGTACACAAACAAAAACCTAACAATATCAGTTATACAACATATTGCCATTTTCGACGTGCACGAAATTTTCAGATTTTCAAAATTCCACTCGGTTCCACCAGAGGAATCTGTTATTTAGCAATATCCGTGTTTGTAGACTATGAGAAAGCTATCTGAAAAGAGGCATGTGCAATTTTATCACCAACAGCAGCCAGATTTGGTACATTAACATTATTTAAAAAAAACAAAACTGAACTGTATTAAATTTAGCTGGCGTAAGGCAATCTGACAGGAAGTATCTGTATTTTCCTAGCTAGAAATTTTTAGCTATCTACATTAGTCCTTGGTCTTTGGTATTAAGGCTATTAAAAATCCTAGCTGGGTGAAATTTAGATGGTGTACAGGAACCTGACAGGAAGTATTTGTAAATTGCTAGCTAGAAATAGCTAGATATACCATTTAGCTTATTTATCTTACATTTATAATATTTAGCTAGCCAGTGCTAACACCAGTGCTATGAAGTGCTCTTAAGCATGTCACTGTCTAGCTAAAACAGTTTGCTACATATGTTGGACAGCTTGGTCTTTCACAAGTGCTAACACTAATTATAAAAATTCTAGTTGTGTTTAATTTAGCTAGTGTACAACAATATGACAGGAAGTTTATTTTGCTAGTTAAGGATAGTTGGCTGACAGTTAGCTTTTTCTTTTATACATGTGCTAAAACTATTTAAAAATCCTAGTTGCACTAAATTTAGCTGATGTACAGCAACCTGACAGGAAAGTATCTGTAATTTGTTAGCTAGAAAAATTTAACTAGATATAATATTTTATACAAGCACTAACACTATTAAAAATACGTTTTTAAAAAATCTAACATCTGCTATATAACTATCTGCCAGCTGCATTCACAACCTGCGCATTTGAAATGTGAGTTTCTTCAATGCATCAGCATGAAATTAGAGGCTTTTGATGACGCTTAGAACAAGTTTTGGCACCATTTCCATTCATCACATCAAGCGACGGTCTCACTATAATCTCGATTATGAACCACAGGTCCTCTGGTCATTTACAAGTCTGAGTCTGACTTATGATTTTCATTAAAAGATAAGCGAGAGCCAGCACTTTACTTTACAATGGCACTGACACCGGTATCACGTTTCTCGCTCTTGTGCGCATCTTCAAAAGCGTTGATGGACATCGATTCCTCGGAAAGCTTGTGTGTTAAATACAGAAGTGCGGCTTTAGAAAAGTAATTAGCCGCGGCTTGTTCGGCTGTGATCAGGAGTTCTCTACAAAGCCACGCTTTAAAATACCGGCACTCAAACTCTGCATGTTATCAGCACAACCTTTGTCCTGTTATGTAGTCTACTTAATGTTGAAATTATTAGTGTCAGTTAGCTAGCCAGTTATCAGTTTGCTTACCGTTAGCCTATAAGGTTTTAGCATGCACTGGTGTCTCGGTGATATAGTACATGCACTTTTGTTGTGAGGGTGTTTCTCAAATCGAGCCCTAGTTCTTTATGTAATAAGACTCTCGGACATAAAAAACTGGCGCTAAAGAGTGGCCTCTTTCACCATTTTCCTGACTGCGCTGATGAAAAACGGGGACTGTAAGTCAGGAGAGATGCAGGCCAAGCTAAATCTACTTGTTCGGAGCGAAGGCGAGGTGGTGTTTTAGCTTGGGGGCTGCCACGCTGCAAGCTCTCGCAGGAGCGTGATGAAAATACATAAATAAAACACAAACAGCGTGGCGCTAGCTGGCAGCGATCTCTGCGCTGACTTATGAGCTCGGGACGCGGGCGAGAAATGAGACGCCTCCATTAAAACCGGAGAAAAAAGAAGCAGCGAGGTATTAAACCTCATGCATTCGCCACCTCAGATTATATCATAATTGTATGTCTAGGGTCTCAATGAATTATTTAATGCATGATGGGTTCAATTATTTTTGTCCAAGTCCTTGTCTGGGGAAGCTTAATTGGAAATTACACACTTTGGAACACGTTTTGAATAATTTAGAAAGACAATGTTGTTTCTCAATTTGTCATTAAATTTTCATTAAAAAAAAAAGTCGGAAAGACAGTCCGCTGCATTGAAAAGCAGATCCAAGCAAAACTGAGTTATAAAAAAAAGAGTTGGCAATCAATTAACTGCCTGCGTACTTCAGTTTCTGCCACTTTACTGAAAAAGAAAAAAAAAACCCGGAGACATCAAGCCATTGTAATGGCTTAACTGTATTGTCAGAACGTAGCCTTGTATTCTGAGAATAAATTAAGTGGCGTAAATCAAATTAGCTAAATGAGGCTGTGCTGAAGCCTGACACAGATCTGTGCAAACCAACTTTTTTATGGCCTGCTCCATAAGCTGTCAATAAGTCAAACATATAAAACCACAATCTTGTTAGCAGGTCCGCATGTGGAGGATCCGCATGTGTAAATCGACATGAGCTGAAAATCTTATTAGGGAAAACGAGAGAGGGGGAAAAGAGCTCCTTTCTTAGGAATTGGAGTTATATCCATCATCGAAAATCTCCAAATGACTTGTCAAGGATGTACATGTAGAGTGGCTTCCTGTTTCATTTGTGTCACGTCTTATTTCAATATACTGAGAGTAAAAATGAGAATGCGCAATAAATTATAAGCTACAGGTAGAGCCATTAAAATTTACGCTTTTTTTCGAAACGAGAAAGAATCAGATAAGTTTAATGGTAAAATCCTACACATGACTGATGAGGTTATAAACGTTATTGAGACGCCGCTGCTAAACGTGACAGTTGCTTAACTATCAGCCACTTAATGGCCTTCCAGCATGCCTCGCTTCTAATGAATCTATCAGGCAGGCCAATGGAGCGTGACTAATTATGATATGCTAATCAACAAAGGAAAGCGCAAAAGACTCCTCGTCTTATCAGCGCGGATATTCTCTCGTGCGCTTTAATAAAAATGTGACGCATTTTCTGGATATTGATTAATAGGCATAATTATGACTCCAATGCAACGGCTCGTGCAGATCAGTGCAGAAATTCTAATGTTGATTTAATGTGATGGCTCTGACAAGCCTCCTGCATCTTCCCGAACGAAAGAGTCAGGTGCTGACAGCCGGACTGACGTTCAGACAGATCAGCGTAGAGAATCAGCTAAGCGTTCATGTGTTCATGAAAAGCTATTCGTCTTTCTCAGGCACAGCACTGCATCGCGATGTGTGAAGATCAGACCTCAATGCACAAACACCACAGTATTTTCTTATAGCCAGGTAAAGCATGCGAGCACAACGTATAAATAGCAAGACAGGAAATGCACATTGTATAACAAACTTGTTATTCTTAAAGCTAAACAATCACAAGAAAAATCCTAACCATCACTTTCGCACCATCTCTGACATTCCTAAGAGTGAGACTGATTTCTCTGGATTTCCTACGAAGAACATCTAGCCCCGCTCCTCTCCATAATCTTGTTCCTAATCTCAGCCTCAGATGCTTCCCCCACTAGCCACGGACCATCTGATACTTTTTGTACAGTTTTCTGGCCACGAGCTTCAGGATCTTGAAGGCTGTGATCTGATTGGCTGTGTATGCACATATACTTTTGAACAATGTGATATATTGAGCGTTACAGAATCCCATCTTTAGAAGTTATTAGGTGATTAGTTAGTGGTGAGTAAATGAGATAATCTCTCGTTTGGATTTCTTTGGATCATCTAGCCCTGCCCCTCTCCCTAAACTTAGTGTTGAGTGAATGCCAAACTCTCTAGTGAAAGCTGGAGTGAAATAAACTGTATAATGTTTTTCTAACAATTCACTTTTATACAGTGGATGGAAATATGAAGCCTCCGGGTAGAAACAGCACTGTGCACAATTCCATTTGTGTATTGTGACTCCATGTTGGGTTTTTTTTCCCTTTTTCCCATCCCAACAATTCAAAACAGCATTACCATTCAAGAGCTGTAATTTCCTGCTACTCACATAATCCACCCACCCTCTACAGGAATGAAAGGGTTTTAAAACAGGGAGTGAGCGGGCAGTGCCAGGGCCCAGCAGGCCATTACTGCAGAGAAATAGCTGCTGTGTGTGTGTGTGTGTGTTTGTGTCTGTATCTTTGTGTGTTTTGTGTTAACGCTAGTATGCAGTGCCGCAGCTGTTCTATTTCTGCTGGGAAGCACAAATCCAATATGGCTGCCACCACACGGTCCACCGGCCAGTGCGGGAAACATGTTCTGATTGGCTCTTGTGATGGAGGGCTTGTGTCTGACCGGCGCCATGGCCAGACGGGGAGCACGCCAACACTGTAAATAGCCAACTCTCTACCACCGAACATGTCATGCAACACTGATTTTTTTGTTCCTCTCTCTTTCTTGCTCACCCACTCACTTTTTCCCAGGTCCTTTCCCTCCATGTGTTTCTCTTTAGTTTATTTCAATACATTCCTCTCCTTTTTATTTGTCCACCTAATGCACATTGTTCGCATAACTGCCTTGCAAATTAGCATAAACACAGATCCATACTTGACGTGGCCTAATTTCTTTGTTCATTAAACATGTGCTAATTAGCTATGGATAATCGGTTTTCGGAGGTAAGACAGGGTTCCCTCTTATTAGCCCATTTGTTTAAGGCCATTAGTGTAGGCTGGATGGACTCTGCAGCTTTTTCACTTGGCAGTAGGTTGTAGTGGGAAATGCAGAGATGCCTTGCTTGCTTGAAACACATACAAACACTATATAGCCAAAAGTATGTGTACACCTGGCTATCACACCAATAAGCTTTTTGGACAACCCATTCCAAAACCATAGGCACTGATATGGAGTTGGCCCTCCCGTTTGTGTCTATAACAGCCTCCACTCTTCTAGGAAGGCTTTCTACAAGATTCTGGAGTGTGTCTGCGGGAATTTGTGCCCATTCAGTCTAAAGAGCATTAGTAATGTCAGGCACTGATGTTGGATGAGAAGGCCTGGCTTGCAATCAATGTTCCAGATCATCCCGAACGTGTTCAGTGGGGTTGAGGTCAGGGCTCTGTGCAGGATACTGGGGTTCCTCCACACCAAACTCATCAAACCATGTCTTTATGGACCTTGCTTTGTGCACAGGGTCACGATCATGCTGGAAAAGATCCTTCCCCAAACTGTTACCACAAAGCTGTAAGCATACAATTGTCTAAAATGTCTTTAAATGCTGTAGCATTAACACTGGCATTGCCCTCCATGTGAACTAAGGCGCCCAAACCCTGAAAAACAGCCCTAGACCATTATCTCTCCTCCAGCAAACTTTACTGTTGGCATCTTGCATTCTGGTAGGTAGTATTCCCTGCCAGACCCAGATTATATCCATCAGACTGCCAGATAGAGAAGCATGATTCAGCACTCCAGAGAACACATTTCCACTGCTCCAGAGTCCAGTGGTGGTGTGCTTTATACCATTCCAGCCAACACTTGGCATTGCACGTAGTGATCTTAGGCTTGTGTGCAGCTGCTCGGCCATGGAAACTGATTTCATGAAGCTTCTGATGCACAGTTTCTGTGCAGATGTTGATTCCAGAAGCAGTTTGGAACTCTGTAGCCAGTGATGTAACAGAGCATAGCACTTGGTGGTATCATTCTGTGATTTTGCACAGTCTACTGCTTCATACCTGGACTGTTTTTGCTCATTGACGCTTCCATTTCACAATAATAGTATCTACAATTGACCGGGGCAGATCTAGCAGGGTATCTACATACTTGTGGCTATATAGTGCACAAATTCAAATCCACACGATCACAGAGACTTACCATAAAACTACTTTTTTACTATATTACTATATAATTACTATAAAAACAATAACATATTACAATGAAGACATTAATATAAACCTGTGATTTGCCTTGTAGTGGGAATTGAGAATTCAACAGCGTTGTGGTATTATGAGGCTCCTTCATATGTGTCTAATATAAGGAAACTTAAATGCCTGCGAGTGTTTCTACAAGGCAGGAGTATCAAATAAACTAGCACCTGAGTGTATATACTGTATTTAAATACAAATAAGTGCATCCACCACTTTTAGTGTGCTCCTAACTCCTTTTCTTACTTTGGAACAATTTAATACGCCCACGTCTTCCCATGCAGCACATAATCAAGGACAAAAAGAAAAATGGAAAGAAGTTCTGTATCATAAACCGGAATAAAAAAGTGTGTGCAGAGGTGATTAAAAAGAAAGAGAAACACGCACAGCAACTCAAACTATCTGCAGGATCTCCCTTAAGGAGGCAGTTGCTCGGGAAGTCAGAGCGTCACCAAGGCTGAGATCTTTGTTCAAGGAGAAATAAACAGCAAGCGCTCGCTAAACGTGGGCTTCAAAGGCAACTTAGCTGAATGAAGCCTTGAGAAGCTTTATGCACGTATGTAAGCCGAATCTTAAACGTTCCACTTGCCTGGTCCTCTGATGTGGGAGGAGAGTAGAGTTTAATCTTACAGGAATTAGAATTGCGGAAAAAGCCACACCTCAGTAACTACAGGGGATTTAACAGGAAGTGGAAAACTGCTCCTTCCACCTCTAAGACTCTTCTCATGCACATCAGTCAGTCAGTGTAAAAATGTTCACAGACATTTTTGGAATTTGGGCATTTTGGAATGCCATTTTCATTGCCTATCCTTGCGTTTCAGTCATGCGATTTTTCTGTGTGGAATTATGCAAACACATAACTAGAGGTGAAAGATAGAGAATAAACAGTACTTCAACAAAGCTGATAAAATAGACTTTTATCCTTATGCACCTTCCAATGAACTGCTGATCCTACTATAATTAGCAAAAAACTTTGTCTTCCTAATATATTTATCTCACAGACACCCCCTCTAGGCTATGATATAGCTAGTCGATATCAGCTAACTTAGCTAACCTTGCTAATGTTAGCAATAAACTTTCCAGTTGTCCCATAATGTAGCTAGCTAGTTAAACCAGCTACAAGGCAGCATGACAGAAAGGATCTGCTACACTGCTGCTTGTTGAAGTTTATCAGTATATCTTCTTAATGAAGCACAGACACAATAGCACTGATGCCATTAGTCCCCTGTTCAGTCTTGGCAATGATTATAAATGAAATGCACTAGGTAGTTTGTTTGCTTTGTGAGAAATTTGTCTAAAGGTCATATTTTCTTCCAAATCCATTCCAAAAGCAGCGCTTGGTGGTGGCCTCTGGCTTTTGGGTGTTACATTTGGATGAGGTTTTATTGCGCACTAGAAAGTAATGACATCTCTGCCAAATTCACTGTGTGATTAAAATCCACTTGGCACATGAATGGAAACACATTGCAGCTTTCAGACACTGATATACAGCAAAGCCGTCCACAGCACTGTCCAAAACTACCTACATGGAAAAAGCAATTACCCTCAATCCGGACTTGTTTAAAGCAAACTCGCTTTATGCTCACTTCACGGCCTGAGCATGGGGGCAATTTATTCGGCGGGCTTTCGGAAAGGCGGGCTGCTTGTAAAAGACCTGGCTGATGGGCTGTAATGAGCAACCTTTTTACAGAAGACAGAACTCAATCTGGCCTGTGAAGTGATGCTTACAGCATTCACGTGAACCTGACAGAGAATTTCAAGGGGCTCACTGGAAATCTTGGGATTTTGAAACAAAAAGATATCAAAAAAGGTAACTTGATCCCTCTGATCTTATAAATGGCTTCCTGAAGGCCTGATGGACAGCCGTAATGGGTTTTAGGTTCTCACTCACTCTTCTGGCTGATAGGATGCGCGTCAGTTTCTTCTGGAAGCTTCCGTGCAATTACAAATGTGCTTCTGCGAAGGCTCGGAGTGCGAAGACTTGTCGGATGAAACTGGTGCAATGGAGGGGATAAATCTGAGCGCTCCTCATTGGCCCTCTTCAAATGGACTCCATGAGGGAAAGGGGAAGGTGATGGGTGAAAAGAAGCCTTTGGTTTTGGATTTAAAAGAAAAAAAGCCACACTTAACATTTTTGAATCATATATATAAAACAACATTTGAGATTCAAATGACGCCCGTTGAGTTTGTAGATGCACATCGCGTCCACTTGTGAGTTTATAATTCTGCCCTTTATCTCCTGTATCCTTCTTACATGCGGTACATTACACACACATTTAATGAGAATCGAAAAGTTTTGACATGCAAGTAAAGCAAACATCCATCCCCCTGGAGATTAGAGATAATTGGCCGATCCGTTCGATGCAGCGTCATCACTGTATCGTAAAATCCGTAATTGGAACTGAAATTGGAAAAAAAGAAGCGGTCAACTATTTGGAAACAGACAGGCACTCAAGAGGAAATGCTATTTTTAGAGCCATTTTCTGCAATCAGGAATCTGAAACATGACACCTGACCTTTTCGCCCTGTCTTTGAACGCTGGACGTGGTCGAGAAACCAGATGACCCTTTCTGTACTCGAGCTAATAATGTACAGCGAGGGCTTGGTGTATCTGCGCTTCCCAGATTTGTCCCATCTCACCTGATCCGCAAGGCCCTCGCTGAGCATTTTTGCACGCTTTTTATTTTTGCTCAAGTGTGTGTTGAGCTGCTTTCCCCCGTTCCAGACAGTTACCCCTCATTTGCAACACTTCAGCTTGTAGAAGATGGAGCCCAGCTTCTTTCAATCAATCTGTCAATCTGTCAGGACGAACCGTCAGTCAACGCCGGCCGCTTGGGGAGATCTCGGGTTTCACTCCGCCTACCTGCTTCGTGGGTGTCGGGATTTAAAGGAAAATAATATGTCAGAAAACAGGACGAGAGTTATGGATATAGCATTAAACATTCGGGGAAAAAAAGAAGGGATAACGCATGTGGGTTGTGCTGTTTCAGGAAAACAATCTGGTCTTCATATTACAAGAATACAAACTAAAGTCCAGGTAATCATATAACCAAGTTTCTCAATTCTGATCATGAATTAGCTTCCTCTTTAATTTCCCACTTCAATATCATCGATCAGTTGAAAGGTTCTCGCTAGCCAGCATGACTTTGTGAGCAAGCACCTGCTAATTTAAAATTTTTTAAAGAATTTTCTTCTTTCCAACCCTTCAGTGCTTTGCTCAGCTCATTTCCGACCTGCTTGTTACGAACAAATCCGCTCTGGAAATTTTGCCAAAAGAAAGCAGGGCTGAAAAATAAACGCTGTACCAGTCAGGTTCTCTCGCAAAAGCACAATGAAGCCTCGGCTGGTGTAAAAATCAAGCAGGAAAGCATCGGAGCAAACACAGCATTCAGATGCAGAAAACATATAGATTTTGACAGAAGTGACTATGAGGAAGGAGTCAGCGTCAATAATATCGTGCCATGTTAAAGTCTAAATAATTAATAATAACTAGTTCAAATAATAAATATTCAGTAATTAAGAAAAAAACCTGCTTTCTTTTTAATTATGTTCATAAAAGGTCAAGAAGACTGTTCATTAATTAGTTACATTAAATATTCATACAAGATGTGCCTGTAAGAGTTCACAAATACAAAAAAAATAATAATTATGACCTAAAGGATTAACTACTGGTCCACTTTTTACTAAGAGTGCTCTGCCTTTCTCCTAAATCTCAATATTCAATAAAAGTGTTTTATTCCTCTTCTATCACTAGAAATATGCTAATGATAATGTTAATTTCTGTGATTTTATTAATTAATGACGTTTTTTTTTGCCATTTATTGTTACGTTTCATGTTGTGGAACATCTGTAAAGAAGTTAGTTAGTCATAAAAGCTATAAACAGTCGTTCCCTCACTTTCTCTTGAAGGTAATAAAACAAAAATATATAAATATGATGGTGTCATTATTTGGGAATATTTCACACAGTCATTGTGAAGGTGAAGGAGCTTCCTAAAGATCTCAGGGTTCAACTGGAAAAAGTTACAAAACCATAGCAAAGACCTTAAACATCCCTGTCAGTACGACCGGTTCGATGGAACCACGTCTAATCAACTCTGGACATGTGCGCCATGCAAGACACAACACGCTCTCAGACTAATGATAAGGAAGGTAAGAGAGAAGCCAGGAGTCACTCGAATAGAGTTGCAGGACGACCTGAAAGCAGCAGGAACAACACTTCCACAGCGAGCAATAAGCAATGAACTGCACCACAATTAAAAAGCACAGAGATGTGTGTCTAAAAGCTTTCAGACACATCTGAACTCTTTTGAGACAATATTTGGTTAGGGAAAAAAAACTAAAATAGAGCTCTGTGGCAGTAATTCAGCTCATTATGTTTGGAGAAAGAAGGGTTGCGCTTATGATTCAAAGAACACCACAGCCACAGTGAAGCACGGTGGTGGGAGCATCATGATATACAAATGGTCCTGGGGCATTACACGTCATTGGAAGCATGAATGGAGTGATGTACTAGGACAAATTAGAGGAGAATTTAATCACATCAGCCAAGAAACTGAATCTTTGAAGAAGACAGGCGCTCCAACAAGACAACATACAGCCAAAATAACCCAAGAAGGCCTTGCATGGCCTCACCAATCTCATGACCTGAATCCCACTGAAAATTTATTGATTTTGAAATTGTGAGTCTATCAGACGGAACCTTGTAAACTTTGGCGAATTGAGGAAGAGGAATGCGCCAAAATTGAATGACAATGTTGCAGATGAAGTACTAATGTTGGTAGTTTGTGGTGTCTGAATATTTTTCCCCTTGTTTGTGCTTATGAATATGTATTCTTTTCGTCCATATTTCTAAATACAAAGTCAATTATCATTGTGTGTAAATCTGAAGTAGATATATGCACTTATATGAAGTACAATAAATAACAGAAACGTATTTCCCCTCACTGCAAATTTGTTTAGTATAGTGGAACCGCATATCCATAACCAGCTCACCATTAACAAAAGCCTAGAACATTTTTCCCTCGCTTCCTTTTTTTTAAAAATTTATTATTAGTTATAGATTACGTGCAGCGTCCGCCATACACATCCCTCTGAATGAGCTGTTACTATAGAAACAATAACCTATTGTATTTAATGATAATGGAGTTAAAAGTGGCCTTCCAAGGTTTGACATGCCTTAAGGAGAGGACACCGTGATCTTGACTGACAGCATGAAGCTCTTTATTCATGCTGCTCATGTATAGAGGTGAGGAAGAAGACTGCACTTTGTTTTCGCACCAAAGAACGATTCTTTAACTCCAACTTAACTCTAAAATGTGCTTCACACATTTTGATTGCTAACTTTCGGTGACTAGCTTTTGCTGTAATCGTTTTGGCAGCTAGTTTGTATTCGGTTTTCATTAAAAAAAAAAAAAAGTCTGATTTTAATCTCTAGGCTGCTGATAGATTCAGTCCAGGTATAGTTGATTAAAAAATACCACAGTGTAAGTCAACTTAAGCTGAACATTCAATAAAAACTCTGGAAATGTCTCTGATTTGGGTCCTAAAAGCAGTGCATTCATTTCATGTTTTCATTCCCTCTTAAATGGAGGCCAGCTCCTTTTACAAATGCACTTTGCCATAAGCCTTTCTCCTTCTTTAATGTGTGTCTGTTAAAAAAAAAAAAAAAAACTCCATTCCAGTGCAACTCCTTCAGGGATGTATTTAATAATGTTACTCTAGTGGAGCACATTTATTACGGTGCATACACTTGATAAAAGTCAATAAACAACTGCCAGACTGAATTTGTTGCGGTGTGATCAGGTATACTACTTGTAGCTAGCTAGCATTACATTAGCATAACAAAAGACTACACAAATGCAGGAGGATTTTCTGTCTCAAAAACCCCATCACGGCAGCCGAGAAGATTCCCAAATGAAACGACTGAACGACTCTCTCGTCTCTTTATAATTCACTATGTGGTTGCAGTCATAGACTATATAAATTTATATGCCAGCGCTGTTGAATTCTCAATTCTGATGGGTCAGAAGGTGCTGATTAATTTTCTATAACAGCAACTCTATAGTGGAACTAACATGTTTTTATTATTGTTCCACAACAATAAATGTGACCATAAACTGATAAAATATATGAGGTGTCATTCTTTAATAAATAATAAATTGTAATCTTTGACAAATTGCTGTGATATAAGAGGAATAAAACACTTTGGGACATGCTCTTATAGGAAAATAATCAACTTCAGGGTGGTAGCAGTGACTGCGCTTCGTCACAGCATCCTCTAAATGATATGTTTCCTATAAAAGCGCACCCCCAAGCAGCAGTATTGTCTAAAACAAGACAATAGTGTGTGTGCTTTCTTTTTTGCCGTTTTAAAGGATGCCAATACAGTGCACATCACATGGGATGAATAATTGATGTTTGAAATGTTTTGTTGAGAAAGTAACAGCTGTCTTTTTACAGCGGCGCTTTAGCGGGAGTATTAACTTTATTCCTCAGATTCCAATATGATGATTCTTCTTCTTCTTTTTTTTCCCCCAAAACTGCTATATTACTCACAGAATGAATCTGTTCACTGAGGCCACTTTCTGCCTCCAACACATTTAATGTCTAGTGGCTGTAATTCAAAGTGACTGGACTGCTGTTATAATCCTAAATCTGTTTCTGCGCTTCTTCCTCATTTCTGTTCAATGGCGCGTCAGGAAACTCGTTGAGGTCACATGACAGCATGGAAGATTAAACCCTTTAAGTGTCGGGAGCTGTCGGTGGGTCCAGGCGTTCCTGGCTCTCGTAACTACGCACCTTTTCCTATTGGTATTACTGACTGATATGCTTGAAGGTGAAAATGTGAATATTAAACTGAGTTTAAAGAACTTAGCCAAGTCCAGTCATCTTGACTCATGACTATGAGACTATTCAACATGACTTGGAAGGCTGAAAGCATTCATGCACAGTCACCATTCAGTAATAACTGCGTTTCTAAGTACACTGGTCATGAATGAATGTAAGTAAAGAAGTTTAATTCAAACTCTTTTCAACTCTGTGAAACCAGACAGTTTTCACCTGACAATCAGACTGCAAAGTCAAGCTGTGCTGCTCTGATCAATGAAAGAAACACTGTCTCTCTCTCTCTCTCTCTTAGTGTGCGTGTGTGTGTGTGTGTATATACACATGTGTGTACACACATCTTTAGCCATTCGTGAGGACAATCCACAATCATTATCACCCGGTCCTCACAAATCATTGTTTTAATGAAAGGTCTAGAAAAGCTAGAAAACCAAAACAGAAAAATAGTTAAGCCTCATCGTCAGTAAAATACCTACTTGTCTTACAACTAGCTACATTTCAATAATTATATTCATATATTTCTTTTTCAAAGCATTATGTAAACCTTGTCATGTAGGGATGTGAAATTAATGTATTGCTAACAAAGTTATTGTCTGTTCCTTTCGAGTTTCCCATGCATATACATTTGGATATATTTGTATGCATTTATACATTTGATAGCTACCTATATGAAAAGCCACGACTGATGTCTGCCATCTTAACTCAGGGCCTTCATCAGTCATTGGTTTATCTGACCTTGGTAGGCATCCTGTTTCTCCCACCTTGAGACAAATAGCATTTCACCTAGTTTAGACCTGGAGCGCTAAATTATGTGACACTGCCTGCCTTATCACCTGCACTTCCTGTCATGGTGTCAAGGCGACAGTCACTCGGGCAGTCAGCCCTCAGAGCACTCCTTCAAAGCTTCATGTGTGTGTGTGTGTGTGTGTGTGTGTGTGTGTGTCAGTGGAGGGGGGGGGGAGGTAAATGCATGGTGCAATAAGACCCTAGCTTGGCCAATATGGAAATAACGGTGTAAATATGTAATATAGATAAGGAATTTGATGGGTTTTCGGTGGAGATATGTACGCTTGCGTTTTGGAAAAGCATTGCCCTGAGCTGATTCAGCCGAGCGTGACTCACTGCTGGATATTGCAAAACGACATGAAAATCCCACCAGGTGCAATATTACGGTTTCAAGCAATGCTTTATGGAGGGAAAAATGTCCTCATAAGGGTCCGCCATGAGCGCTTGCTCATATGGGTCATCTTGGCAAGAACATCAAAGGACAAAATAATACCAGACTAACATTACCTATGTAAAAAGAACAAATGGCAGGGAGGGAAACTGCAGTAGCAAACAATTGGGCTATGATGTGAAGGAAAAACAGCTGAATTCGAGATAGCTCCTGGCCCTCAGAGGACCTGATGAGAAGGGTGAGGCTGAAATATTAAGAGCAAGGCCAATAGACATTTGCATGAAGCGAGAGCTGATTAACAACCCTCTGGGCTTCGGACCAAATCGGCCTGAGTGAGTCCATAATCATTAGTGGGATGTGTGTAAAGCGAGAGAGACGGCCCGGGCATGCTCCATGTTTGATTAAACTGGACCTTGCAGACAAGAAGTGTCTTTATGAACACATTGCGGAAACTGAAGCTTGGCTGGACCATGACGTGTGGATAAAACCTGGTGGGAGGTGTTGCTATTGATTAGCCTGATAATCCTGTATCCCTGGAATTGGTTGTATTTGCAGTTCTTTCAATGCCAACATCAAGAGCAGACCACTACACAAAATCAATAGAGAAATGTGGATAGAGCGAGACAGAAAGGTCTGGAGATCCACCATGTTTACTCAAAGTAAGCCTTACAGAAATGAACAACCTTCATAAACACATCAGTGGAGTGAGTCTTTGCAGGAGGTCGAGCTGCTGTTGCTGTTAATTAGCATGATGACACTGTTACTAAAGGATCTGTATCTCACACAGCAGCACAAGTTAAAAACGTATTGCAGAATTAACAGAATTCCAATTAACAAGGATTCTGTGAAACTAAGGCTCTGAGCTAATTTTATTGATTTGTTAATTTGCTTGTGCAATCGGATAAATTACGCACAGTTACCCGGCATGTTGTGGTGATGCAAAGAATAATTAGGTAAAAGATGGCGCATGCAAGCTAGGATTAGAAACAACATGTAAATGAGATGTGCGCGCTTAACTGCTCCCAGTAGCCACGGAGACAATAATGTTAGTTTTACACAGCGTTTTCAGCTATCTTTTCAGATTTCTGAATTCTGTGACAGACTATGTGATGTGTTCTCCACGTCAGATTATACCATGAAGATCCTCTAATGATAGACCTGCGATTAAAGAACATTACTATGTTCTGCTTACATCATCAATTAGCACATAAACAGAAACATGTTTCAAAGTGGGTTTGAGCTAATAAGGGAATTTTTTTCTGTCCGTTAGCATGTTTCGTTTATGTTTCGCCAACACCAGTACCATATTCGTAGCTGACCCACCGTAGCAGTGGTGCCAAGTTGGTTGTCTTAGCAGAGTCACAAGTTGGGTGTTCTGACACTTGGCCTGGATAAATGAGTCTGCAGTCTGCATACAGCCACACCACAGTTATGTCGATGCAAGGCCCAGGCCACCATTTTCAAAAGAACCAACGACTTCTTCTCTGGACCACTCTTGGACTCTCAGCCAATTTCAACTCATGACCAAAGAAGTGTTTTTTTTTTTTCAAAATCGGGCCAAAAACTTGCACAGTGCAAACCTGTAAAACTGTGAATGTGTTGCAAGTAATGCTGTAATAACAATGTGACACAAACCACTACCCTATACTTTTATGCACTAACTTTACTAGATTGTTCTGTTAGCTGAGAATGAACTTATTATGGGGTTTCATTGAATTGGCATTTCCCTGATTCCTGACACAAGCCTTGTTTTACACTTTATTTGTACTTGTGTGTACAGAGCCCTTGTATTTTTGTGTGGCACAGTGATTTTGGAGGCCGATATTTCATTTCACTGTATAGGTCTAGATGGATTGGAAGATAAAGTAGACCTGACAGGCAAAACACTTACTATTCATCCAAACTCTGATTAAAAAAACAGACTTTTTTCAACAGGTATGCCAAAGCGGTAACTGAACAGTCTGTTATACTATCTTCTTTCCAACGGCTCTGATGGACACATCTTCACTGCTGTGTGTTTCCTTTGTGAAATCTGACGTTTTGTGATTAAAGATCTAAACTTAAATCCTCTTTGTGAAGCAGGGCTACATAAAAGCTAGACAAAATGGTTCTCTGTACCTTTTGGGTGGATTTTAAACAGCCTTACTTTGGTCTTGGACAAGAAAGAATTTTTTTGAGGTTTGTCTTCTTATGGTTTAACAAGCTTGAAAAAGGCAGCAGTGTCAGACGTTCACTGGCAACTGGATGGTCTGAGAGAAAAATCTGACACCACTGTCAACACATGCACATAGCAGATAAGACTCTTCTCAGCTGGCCTTTCTTGAAGTACCTCAAAGGAACATGGCTATGTTTGTCTTATAAAGTAAGATGGCTGTTTCTCTACATGCATATAGCATGCTGTTTGACGATGAATTCCTCGAGACACTCTCCATGGTTTAGCATCCGTTCTTATCTTCCCTGATGGTGATCTCTTGGATCTTCACAGCTGGTGCCAAATTAAAAGAGAAGGGATGTCTCCTAGCTAAACGCTTCTTTGATGTAACAAAAAGATAGGAGGAAGCACAGAAGTGACACCCAAGTGGAAAAAATGATCCTAATCTGAAAAATGCTAATTGAGCCCCAAGGGTTAATTTGCCTCCTTTTTATCAGCTCTACGCTTTAATCGTTCTATGCCATAGGACGCGCCGGACTTATCAACCCTGCTGCCATGCTTCAGAAATGGTTCAAAATAACCAAGAAACGCAATTTGTCCTTGTTAGTAATTAAAAGTTGCACTAATCCACCCACTTTGAAATGTAATTGGTGAAAGTTGCAGGGCTAAAAATGGCAGTGCTTAGTCTAGCAAAGCTGTCTGGAGACTAACGGGATGAGGTGTTATCTGAGCAGAGCAGGGTGAGCTCTGTCCATCCACAAAGGAGAAGCAGCCAACTTAAGTTATTGTTCACAAGCTACAGCAAAAAAAAAAAAAAAAAAAAAAACTTAATTAATCCACAACTTTCTTTTGTCCAAGTTACTGCAGTGGACAATTACATTCTTTCATTCATATTCAGTAAGCACTTTATCCTGGTCAGGGTTCCGGAGTCTATCCAAGGAACACTGGGGGTGACATGGGAATACATCCTGGATGGGACACCAGGACATCGCAGGGCACCACTCACACACTCATTCACACCTAGGGTTTCACTGAGAGTCACCAATCCACCTACCAGCGCATAGGAAACTGGAGGAAACCAACGTGAATACCTGACAGTAACCAGGAGTCAGGATCAAACCGGGGACCCTGGGGCTATATATCTGTATTGAAAACGTCAGTCACAAATAACTCACAGGACTTCAACAACAATTCGCTAAGGTCCTGGCCAAGATAACACAAAATAAGGACACTAAGATACACTCTCAAATGGCCTCCAGAGTCTGTGAGTAATTGGCAGCCAAGTACTTCACCAGCAAATGTTAGCCTTGGTTGTAAAATTGGTGCTCCCCAGTGAAGTGGGACTACACTGAGTCACAACACGGTAGATATTCGACTCCATCAGAGACTACAATGAAATAATAATGAAATAAAATATTGAGAGGAGCTATGAAAAGACAACAATATTAAAAGAATTACTTGACAAGAATTATGGTTCAGTATCAGGATGTCTGGTCTGTGTAGAATAGTGGTTTCCAACGCGCTCTGTGATTTCATAACCAGATAGAAAGAGAAGAGTTTCTTAAGGGTTCTTAGCTTCTACTTAAAAACTTTTTCTGAAAGAGAAACCTTCTGATCTACATTTGAGTGTTTCCCCTTAGGGACAAATCAATGAACACTTTAAGGTCCAGGATGGAACCCTTTATTTAACAGTGTACTCCGGGCCAGGGAAGGAACCACTGATGTACCACAGCTCATTTTAGTCAGGGGTCATTTGTTTGGATGAATGTTGTGTTTGGGAAAACTCTTCAAGGTTCATTCGTTTCAGCCAACTGTTATTTTTTCATCTGTTTGGTTTGATCATTTGGCCAGGGTGCACTTGTTTAGATTGAGATTTACTTTGTTTGGGGTTAATTTGTTTGGGACAAGATTCTTTCATCTGAGTGGGGATTTGATTACCTCACAACCTGTTTGGCTGAAGGTTGGATTGCACTGTTCTAGGGTTCATTTATTTGGTTCAAGGTTTGATCATTTGAGAGAGGGTTTGCTTGCTTTTTGGGTCAGGGTTAACTTGTTTGAGCGCAGATAATTAACTCATTTGAGATGGGATTTTTTTTTTTTTTGGACTAGGACCTGCTTCAGTGAACATATACAAGGTAGAACCTGTTGATAAAACTGTATTTTTATATAACTCCCATGGTGCAGGATACCTCTTCTCAGTCAAGCAATTACTTTAAATAAATGTCATAAGCCACAGCAAATGTTTTCTTTCTTTGCTTCTTTCTCACAAACACAAATGTACAATTATAGGATCCTGTGTTTAAAAAAAAGCATGGCTTGACATGTTACTGTGGGCTACGTATTTGGCCTATCAGCGATTCATGAGACATCTACCACAGCCAAATAGGAGCTGAAAAATCAAAATGAATTTGAATTTAACAAAACATAGTTTGTTAATCATGTTACTATCTATCAAAACAAGCGAATGAATATTAGTTATTAGTTATTTAACTTTGTGTTGCTTGAGCATGAAGCAATATTTGATTAAACATGGGTGTTCCGATTTGCTTCTCGAACGTCATTTAACTCATCAGGAAAATGAAGCTCAAACCAGCTAAAGATCCACAAATTATTCCATATACACAAAGTTCATGTCACAAGCCCAATTTCCACACTCTGCCATGCTGGACAGTAAGTGACAGCCAGGGTATGGTGCAAAAATGATGTTTTCTTCCAAGTGAAAAGACAGATCAAAACACTCTTTATTGAGCTTAATTTGACTTCATTCACTTCAATTTTTCCCTCTTTCTTCAGCAACCTAAAAGCATGAGCGCTTCTGTACGGTTCTTTTCGAAACAAAAACGGAGCTGGTGAACACTCGGGGAAAGTGCCAGTGACAGCTAATGTGCGGGAGATGCTTTCTTTACTGCATAAATCATTTAGGGAGTCAGTCTATCTGTCAGAGCTTGTTTTGTGCACTCACGATGTCGTCGCTAGTGCCTTGCTTAGGTATAAAAGAGCTCCTGCTCATACCTTCTTCTCTGTTCAAAAATAGAAAATGGGAGAGATGGGTAGTGCTGAAAAAAAGACGGCAATTTGCGGTTTGCAAAGAAGCTGCAGGAGACACTTGAGACAAGAAAATATAATGAATACAGTTCAACTCTGGGGGGTGGGTGGGGGGAAGTTGTTTGCCATTGTGTTCATCTTTTGCAATTTGTCTATTGTGGTAGCAAAATTGGGCCTTGCCCAAAACACAATGCGTTAAAATAGATACATAGCCACTAATGGATAAAAATGTAGCATCAGAGTAAATTGCTTTGCATTGTGAATTTAATGCTGTCAGCACAACACACTGCTAGTGCACAGAGGTCTGTCTATTTCCCAGAAGTTTAGACTTGTGAATGAGTTTTTTGCTTTATGATAGCCTGTACTCTCATCTTCACTGGAGATGCCAGGACAAACTGGAGTGTCAGAACTGAGCTATTACACAGCATTAACATCATCATCATCACGTTCCCAGCGCCGATCAAGGATCATGCCTAACCCATATTGTGCGTCTGTCCATTTCGATCCAATCACTTGAGCTAAAGGCTGCATTGTTGCTTTTATCCCAGCAATGAATGCTATCAGATTCCTGAAATGACCTCCAGAGAGAAGTATTTCTTTCTTAAAATGTTCTATTTCTGTCTTGCCAACTTAGAAACTTTTTTTTTTTTGCTAGATTTGATGACTTTTTAAAGTTAATTTAAAAAAGAGCCCAGCGACAAATCTAGTGACTTGTTCAGCAGATGTTAGTGGCTGTCCTGCACTCGACGGATCTCCAGCTCACATCATAGCTGCTGCATGTATGAGTTGAGACAGCAGGCTCAGTCGGCACACCACCAGTGTGTAACGCCTGACTGAGCTGTGCTTGTGTGAGCTGATTTCCCAACCACCAATCACTGATCACCACAGTTCCCAATGACCAACCATTGATCACCATTGTTCCCAACCACAATTTGCTAATCACCGTTGTTTCCAACGACCAATCACTGATCACCATTGCTTCCCAACAACCAATCACTGATCATTACTGTTTCCAATCACCAATATTCCCAATGATCAACCACTGTTCCCAATGACCAATGACCATTGCTTCCCAACAACCAACCAGTGATCACCACTGTTTCCAATCACCAATATTCCCAATGATCAACCACTGTTCACCATTCTTCAACAAATTGCAAACAAATTGCTGATCACTATTGTTCCCAATAACCAACTGCTGATTGCCATTGTTTGTCATACCCGCATACTTCTTTTTTCTTCATTTTAAACTGCCTTCTATTCTAAGCATCTTCAGAACATCATGTCTTCATGTCTTTATATGCAAAGGATCATAATTCAATGAATATGCAAATTAGCCTATGATGTCATCTGCCAACTTCTAGCAACTTTTTGAGCATGCAATAGCTACTTTCCATTGAATACAGTTGGCAGTAGCCCTTCATCCTCACCAAGTCGCCACCAAAAAAAAAAGAGACTAAACCAGCTGTAGCACTAACATGTTTCCTCTTACCACTAAGTTTGCACTTTTCCCACTGCAGCATGGTGGAAAGACAGAAAAAAGAAACACAAAAAGCGACTGTCATATTTCTGGTGGGAAGAGCACACAACTGTGTCATCGATATGATTACGGCACCTCTTCTCCACTTCCCTCTCATCGAAAGCTCGCATGTAGGCCGATCTCCAGGCTTTTTTGAGAATTATTAGGCTGAGAAAAAAGGGCTGTGCCAGCGATATCCGCCTTCCGTACAAGTAATAGCTCTGAGTCATGGGAGAAACTAGGCACAGTAATGCTTCATGTCAGGCTGCGGAGACTTCTCGCTTTCTTTCTCGCTCTTCCCTGCAGATTTCCGCGCTGCAGAACTGGTTTTTATTTGGAATTATCCACTGACGATTAATAAATGTCGTGGTGGCCTGCACCCCTGGGACACAGTGCCAGAGAACAGCGCGCTGATAACGGAGGGAGATCCATCTTGCCTGCCTGTCACGTTTGCCACCCAAGACACCATCTGTCTGCAATACTAATCTGCATGGGGGAAAAAGTAACATTAAAATTCATATGGAGCTTGTCGACATTCTTTAAAACTCATAAAGATTGGGTAGAGAATGATCGAGCCTAGCTTTCACGCACGGCCAAAAATAAAACCTGAAGCAAGCATGTGAGTCTCTCATCGTGTTTTAGGTAGTGGTTTAAATCATAGAAATAAATGCAAATGACAAATGGGTGACAGAACAGTATGTTCCCATCTCTCCATAACCATGGCACTCTTTTTTATTTTGCAGTACAGTAGTATATGAATATGTGCAATGCTTCCTTTTATAACTCAAAAAACATGTCCAGAGAAAGAGAGAGCGACAGAGACGCTTTAAAATCATAAAAGTCTTGTCATTAGTTTTGTCATATTTTTGTTCTGAGTCACTCACTTGTAGAACAAGCTCGTAATGCAGTGTTTAATACGTCCCCCAAATTGCTTAAATGTCCAGTGAACCACTGACTGAAAGTCCCTGACCATTAACATCTGTCACCACAGGCGTTTCTAGAGCAAGACTGCTGCTTGTGGCATTTGTAGCAATGCAACATTAAACATAAATGACCATGTGCTAATTGTAATGTGTGTGGGAGATGCGGCTCGCTTGTTAGTACAGCTTTTCAGATGGACGCTTTATGTTGTGCCCTTTGTAAAGGGCTAATCACGGTGCAAATGAGGACGGTGTACACACAGCGACCATCTGAACTTAACTACACATTACTCATAATGGTTGCCAGTGGAGCGCGGGCGCTGCCATAGCAACCACAAATGCACCGTCGGAGAAACAAAAAGCAAAAATTGGCAAAGTGGAGAGGTTGAGTGGTGAGCGCTGCGGCTTTAAGTGTGAAGTGCAGAAACGTGACTGAAGGATTTTAAAAAAAGGAAGATAAAAAAAAACACCAAACAAACTGTGCTTTCAAAACTTCTAGATCTAGTTGTTTTTTGAAGACTAGTCAGCTGGGATTGAGTCATCACTGCTGAGGGAAATACAGCATTTTATACAGGGTTTTCAATTATATGTAAAATATTTCATTTAACAGAGGCTTGTATCCCAAGTCACTTACAGTGAGCCATAATTTTATATAATTTACATCATTTGTTTATCTCTATTATTTAATGCATTAGACATAATGTGCATGTTTACAGTATATCATATAACCAATAATAGGGACAGCGGTAGACAAATCAGTAGCCTGGATGCAAAGAGAAGCAGATTTCATGTCCGTCGAATAATAGTTTTACTTGTGAAGTGAGGAGAGAACATCACAGCTCGTAACTGAAACATTCACAAACGAACTGGTGACTTTTTGTCAAGGGCGCAAACATGACATGCTACATTAGAGACTAGAACAGTAGAGGATAAGAACTAACCTTAGTCTGTATTAATACATTTAACTAGCTAACTAGCTCACCATGTTATTATAGTACATTGCATTAGCCACCGCTACCATTTAGCATAGATATTTAGGTTTCTGGGCAAACCAAAACATGAGATTGGACAGCACACTGCCAGCGGGCTTGCTAATGAATTTATGATGAATTTATGAATCACAAACCCAAACATGTGGAAACATACAGACTGACACACTATCTCCTTTAAAATGGACCATTAAAATAATAACTATTGTACTTTAACTACAGTACAACTTCATTTAGAAGACAAAGCAGTGGACACACAATCACGAAAACGCCTGTGAAATTAAAATTAGCTTTATGTGGGTGTGTGGGCATAGAAAATAATCCAGTCAGACTCAAGCCAAATAAACTATATTTACAAAATAAAATAATTTAATAAACAAGTACAGCTCAAACGCGAGGCCAGACTTTGTAGTAAAACCACCGAGCACAATCATATCACAAAATACAGCGCGGTACTATACAAAAACGAAGGGGTGGTAAATGTAACCCACGGAGAGCAGATTATAATTAGTATTGTATATGCGTGTGCTCCACCATACAAACTCTAGCCAAATCCCTGCACAAATGTACAGAGCAGCAATCACAGGTTCAGAGCAGGTTTTCTCCTGCTGCAGTGGAAATAAACGTAATCACTGGCACTTTTGTCCTCCGCTGTGCTATCACTCCTCATCACTTCTCCACCGCTCTGCCTCTCTAGTCTGAGATCTGAATCTCATTTCAGCATATGCTTCACCGCTACTCCTTTCACACAAAGGGCCAATTACAGCACTGAGCTGCTGCGTTAGGAGCGAAAAGGAGAAATCTTCATTGGACTTTAGTTGCACTTCGGTGCATGTGAAGCTAGAGGAGAAAAATAATAATGAGACGTTTACTACTTTCATATAAGGTTACATCCAGGGAAGTTCAATATCATGGACAAACAGCTGTTCATTTTGTAAATTCCCCCTCATCCACTGATCTGATGGATCTGCGTCTTGCACTAGGAGACCAATCATCCTCAAAATATGGAAGCATGAACTGCTTACACAATTACTTTTGATTAAATTCAACTAGACATTTACACTATACACCAGACACTGAGCACTATACCGCAGGGGTATTCAGGTAAAATTACAAAGGTCCAGTGAAATAATATTCCTGTCTCACAAAGGTCTGAATGAGCAACTCACATGACTGAATAACGACAAAAGTTATCTTTTACTGCTTAATTGTTTTAGGGTTAAAACCAGGAAATCTCAGAACTAAGAAACACATTGACAAACCAACACAAAACAGGGGCACACAATCAGGTAACAAACCAATGACAGCACAGAGCATATGCTACAGAAGCCACGCTGGATCAGGCTTAGAGCTGCTGGACTACAGACAGTATTTTTCATTGTTTATCGGCTCTGTTACAGAATTTTTTTCAAGTATTAGGTCCGGTCTTTTGAATACTTTATTGAGTTCACATGCAGACTGCTGTCCACCAGTTGACCTGCTGTACAATATACATCAACACCTACGCACTAGCCAAATCATCAGGGTATCCACTGAAGTATGATATATTTCTGATTTATCTACTGATGTATGACATTTCAGCTCATTTTGACTAGTTTTATATCTGCACAAGCTCAGCACAGTCTGCAAATCAACCACAAGATCCATCAGGGTTCATCTTTATAACTTCAGAATAATATGACTTCTGTGGTAGAACTGCCATCACATCCACAGTGTATTCCAGACTTGAATATTAACTCTCTACTTCATATGCTATACCTCTTGTACAGAATATTCATACAGCTGCTTCTCATATGGTTCATTACCTTCTCCTATTCTCTCATCTGACTTCCATACTCGGGCCACTCCATTGGCTTCCTTTTCCTGCAGGAATCAAATCTGAGACACTCATCCTTGTATTCTAGGTCTCTACACCACCTCCTGGTGCACAACTACACACAAACACCAATCCACATTCTCAACCCCAATGTACTGTAAGTCCTTAGCTGAGATCATGCTCGTAAGGTGAGATCTCGCTGCTTCAATGAGCCTCCTCGGTGGTGGTCCTGGTTCATCATTGGTGGGCCTGGTTCTTCAATGGCAATCCTAGTGTCTCAGTGGTGGCCCTGGTACGGCGGTGATGGCCCCAGTTCTTCAGTAGTGGTCCTGTTTCCTCAGTAATGGTCCAGTTTTCTGTAGTGGCAGTCCTGGTTCCTCAGTGACAGTCTTGGTTCCCTTTGTGGAGATCCTGGTCCCTCATTGGTGGCCCTGGATTATCAGTGGTGGTCCTGGTCCCTTAGTGGTGGTCCTGGTTTCTCAGTGGCAATCCTGGTTCCTCAGTGGCTATCCTTTTTCCTCAGTGGTGGTCCTGGTCCCTCAGTGGTGATCCTGGTCCCTCAGTAGTGGCTCTGGAGTATCAGTGGTAGTCCTGGTCTCTTAGTGGCAGTCCTGGTTCCCCAGTGGCAATCCTTTTTTCCTCAGTGGTGGCCCTGGTTCCCCAGTGGAATGAACTGGCAGTCCAAACAGCTGAGTCACTGGCTGTCTTCAAACCATCTTCACCAAGAACTTAAATGGGCCCTTATTTAATTTGTTAAAAACGCTTTGACGTTTTTTTGCTTCTCACTAACATAGTTTTGGTTTAATGGTACTCTTAGACCCTGATCTATTTGTACTAGTATGATGATATGTCTTTGATGAAGACCACAAAGCACTTCTGTAAGTCATCCTGGATAAGAGTGTGTGCTTAATGCTGTAAATGTAGTGGAATGAGCTTCCCCTTTGAGTCCAAAGAGCCCTGTCTCTCCATCTATTCCTCAGAGGTCTAAAGATCTCTAGCATTGACACTCCTTTGTCATATTCTGCCTTGAGTTTTACTGTTTATGTCCTCACTTCACTCTTAGAAAAGGGTTCCTCAGAGGGTCTTTGGATTGTTACCACTTGCTGAAGAGGTTGGAACATCTGGAAAAACATCTGCTTTCAATCTTTAAGGGTTACTGCAAGAAACCTCTAGGATCTTGGAGCTTTTTAATCTTGCCTTGGGTATCTCCCTGCAAATATTATTTTGGGTAAGGAGGCAAAGGAGGCAAAAAAAAAAAAAAATGTATATATATATATATATATATATATATCATGGCTGATTGGATAACTGAACAAATGAGCAGGTGTACAGGTGTTTCTAATAAAGTGGATGGTGAGTGTATATATGTATAATACAATATTTTACCATGTGAGAGGTTTTCTCAGGCTGCCACACAAAGACTGAAGTGGATCATTTTTTTTCTACGTTCAGAACTTTAATTTTCCAAGAGATTGACAGCTGAATAAAACTCATATTATATGCAACATTATCGGTTCAGAGAGTTCACACAAGTCTAAATCACATAAGTGAAGAAATCTGCATCTGTCTTAAATATCTTTGCGAGCACCTACAATGCTCATGCTGACATTTACGTCTGTCGGTGTGTTTCTTCCCCGCTCTTTACATCTGCAATAACAGTAGCAGGTTCCGTCTCATCAAAGGCGAGCGGTGACGATGACGAAGGTGGCCTTTAAGAAAGGCCTTTGACTGAAGACAACCCAAGGAAAGTAACATTTATCAAAGCGAGATGCCGGGCCTGAAGCCGTGGCCACAAAATGTCATTTATCAAATTATTTCCGACAGCAAAAAGGACAGCTGGGATTAATCTAGATTTAGTTTTTTCAAAGTGGTGGAGATTGTTTAAAGCAAAAAGTCAGGTGAAGTTCAGCTTTCTTGTTTTTTTTTTTTATCAAACATTGCAGAAATTTACACTGCGCTTCATGTTTCATGTGTTGATTTTTTTTTTTTCTGACAAATTCTCAACTGGAGTGTGAAAGCACCTTTTCTTTGCATGCCGTGAAAGCTGCACTTCGTCAAATTCAACACCATTCTTCCCACTAACTTCCACTTGGGGGTTTAATTATTCTGCACTGATTTGAAACGGAGATGCGATGAATTACCAGCATGATAAAGAAATGAAATTGTTACAGTGTCAGTGTTATGCTACAGACAGAGATAATGAACTGATGTCTCTGGAAGTGTCCTACAAGAGTGGCCTGCTGATTAAACAGGTGAAAATTAGAACTGTTTTTTGATAAGGCTAAGAACAATTCTTTTAACAAAGTCCGATTCCCTAACCTAACAGTCAGCACTAAAATATATGGATGTGCATGAATTGTCATATCATGCATTTATCATAATTTTACAGTATTAGTATGAAGTAGTGCTTTAAAAACTGTGAGTGAACATTACAATATATAAACATTTTTCGCTAAAATTCTAGCTAACATCAGATAACATTAGCATTAAATATTACTGACATTAGCTAGCTACATGCAATGTTCTAAATAAACTGAAGTTTCCAGCGTAACCAGGACTGACATTTGTGTTTGCGTTGCTGCACAGAAGCTGGTATTTTTTTTGTTTGTTTTAATGTATTTTAATACTGTTAAACATTTCACAATAAAAAGTTAAATATCTTGTACTTAGAGAATATATTCAGAAAAAATTCAACATATATGAAAAGCATACATGATCATAATTTCATATTTCCTTCACAGCCCCAATAAAGACATTTCTATAACGCTCGACACGCGTCGTGATATATCGGTTTGCTAAAAAACTGCCAGCGATAACGCAGTGCTGCCGACCCTGAAAGATATATGTTGATATTAAATAAAAGCATGGGTTTAACACCGATAAAGGAGGAAAAATAATATTTGTAATTAAAATGTAACTTTTTTCCATTTTAATAATTCAGTAAAAAAAGATTAAGTCAAAATTTGTAATTAAAAAAAATCTCAATAAAAGTAAATTATATATATTATTAGAAATATTAAATATTAATAAAATTAAAATATTAATTTTAAAAATTATGAGATCAATATTATATCATTGTATCGCCCCTCTCTAGTTCTACACAGAACCCTTAAGGATTGCCCTAAAGAGACAAAGCTAAGCAGTAGAACATGGTAGATTCCTAGACTGAATGTTCAGGTGACTAAAATTCGAATCGGGGATCTTAAACATGTGGCTTTGCCTTCATGCGTGTAAATTTCACTCATATTTTATCTGAAATGTAACAGTTCTGGTTTGAAATGTGTGTGTGTGTGTGTGGGTGCAATGCTCTTTTTTTTGCACTGCTCTTAACACGCACATTAACAAAATTAAAAGCAGAGTGTGAGACAATATTCTGTTTGATTTACAGAGGATCAATTAGCACACCTTCCATTTTGACACAAGCTTAACAGCGCAGAGTTCTTCACTGCATCTTAGACGAGAGACAGAGAGACAGAGAGAGAGAGAGAGAGAGAGAGACAGAGAGAGAGAGAGAGAGAGAGAGAGATTTTCACTATGCAGAGCAGAGCTTGTAAGTGATCTTAGATTAGCGTAGTGTTAAGCACACAGTCGATGCAATTAGTTTTTGGCCGGTGTTCGTCAAGGTGCGCGTATTAATTTAATGACTTTCTGAGATGGCACAAAGCCTAACATAATGGCAAATTAACGCGGAGCCACACCAGGATGCGTCTGATTGCGAACTATGCGCGTGCCATTCATCTTAAACCCTTCCAATATCCTGTTTAGCTGATGCTACCTGATTTGTTTTAGAATTACGCTGGTCAAACGGCTGCCAGTTGGCACGCGAAAAAGAAAAAGTCTGTTGCAAACTTGCGGAATCTGGAGAAATTGGTTTACCAATATTTATTCATGAGGTCACACGAAGGGGAAAGACGAAGCTCAGGCAATAAGCCTCGGAGCCTATTTCAGGCAGCTATATGCCTGAGTCAAAATAAGCTGGCGGGCCGCCATATTTATTTCATTTAACGTCCCCTGGTGTTTGAGAGTCAGTGATACCCGGGATGGGACTTAATCATGCAACCAGCCAAGCATCATTCCTCACGATGGGAACTGGAGGTCTGAGCTTGTACAAATGTAATGGTTCTGACCTACATCTTGTAATAAGAACAGGAAAAAAAAAAAAAACGAGGCGAAGGACAGGCGGAGTAATGTGACTCATCAGCAAAGTCAAACATCTCATTTGGCACTGATGAGGACACATGAAGGGAAAAATCACAAGAAGTCTCTCGCAGTGTGCTTTTTAATCTGTCTGAAACTACACCACAAAGGAAATAAAACATGAAGAGCAAAAGGAATCACACCACACCAGACCATTCTATAGGTTAATTAAAAAAAAAAAAAAAGCTTTACATCCATCCACCTTCTCAAAAGAAGTGAAAGATTTGTTCTCTATGGCTGGCTGGTATGACAAAAATATCGTATCACAATATCTGAAAATATGATACACAATAATACAGTATAATTTAACTAACAAACTTAGAATTTATATAAAAATGCTGTTACCAAACCTATACACCATAATACATATCATGTATCGTAAAAACGTCTTCAAGTATCGTGATATGATATTTATGTCACATGTTTTTCATTCGCAGTTCAAACAGACGCTAGTCGGACTCAAATAACGTCTTTGGGGGCGATGAGAGAACCCCACAGCTCATAGCCAGGATGAGAGGCTTTCTACCACGATATGCTTTTTCACCAGACACTTCATCAGAACAGGATTAAAAACTCCGGCCACGTCAAATCAGGATGCAAGTACTCGCTTACTTTCCACAGTTGTCTTTTTAGCTTAGTTAATTGGGCCTCAGATTAACACTGGAGCTTTCACTTGCCTGGTGGTGTGGCTAAAGAATTTAGGATTTTCCAACCCCTGGTTTCAACAGGTTCTTTTAAAGGAAATCATTCCAGCAATGTTCTAAAACCATCGGAAAAACATCTAAAAACATCTGCGTGCGGCTCATACAATATTTTCAGAGAAATCAGAGAAAAACTTGACCTATGTAACACTGTAATACTAAATAATAATAATAAAAAACTGTTACTGTCACACCCCAAAAGCATGTCCTGAAGAGTTTTATTCCTCTTAAACCACAGCAATCTGTTACAAAGCTTTCATTAATTAAAAATATGGCATCTTCATTTTTATCCAACTGTATTTACATTTAATGTCGTGGAACGTCTGTGAAACAAGTTAGTTCTTGTCATGGCTTACACTGTAGCAGCTATAAATAATTGTTTCCTCACCAGTCTCTCTTTCCTCTCTCTTAATAAGACAAAAAAAAAAAAAA
>CM040477.1:2631204-2646043 GCA_022758105.1 Pangasianodon gigas
GGCAAATGTCATTGGTCCATATTGTACAGCAAATATTTCGCAGCAGAACGTGTTTTTCACAAACGTGCATTAGCTATTTAAAAGACCAGTTGACAAAACAGCTGGAAGTTGAACAGCGGGTTTGAACAGATGACTAAAAATAGCCAGAAAGCGCCATTAAATCCACACCGACCCTGTGTGTGACCTCCTGTGACTCTGTGGCCGAATGATTAAAACGGCTTTAACCGTGCTCGGTATCAATCTCCAGCCTCTAGCACCGCAAAACAAGGCCTTAGATTAATGTTCCCTTTTAATATTTAATAGCTGGACTGCAGTTTATATTTCTGCGTGGCTGCTCTCGATGACGTGCTTACTCTAGACGGCATAAATATTTCACACGGCCGTGTTAATTATCTGAGCTCCGAACCGAGCGCGTGATCAATGTGCTTCCATTAATTATGCTTTATTCAAAATTCATACTTGCTTGCCCATGTAAATATCATTGAGGTATTTACACAAACAAATGAGGGTGTTGAGCAACCACGCCTGCATTATTGATGCCCGGCGTGTGATTCGCTAATAAACTGCCACAGCAATTAGTAGCGGCGTTTAGGCTGGAGCTGGGATTCGAGGTGCTCGTCTGGTGAACATCTTGTAGGACTTCATTTCAGAGATGTGAAGCAGGCTTTCCCCGCAGGCCGTACGATGCCCTTTGTCTGAGCTTCGTGCTGTGTTTATGAGCTGATATTTGCCCCTGGATTTGAAGGAAGCTGGTTTATTGCTCAGTGCTTTATTAGATTGCGCATGCAGGAAAGGAACGATAGATAGATGGCTCCTCTTTGTGTGGCCTTCCCCTGTTTGCATGACATTAAATCACTGCAATGGTGCGCGAAGGACACACGTGCAGTCGCTTTCAGCTCCAGCGAGCCTCTTTAGGACCTGATCCTGATGGTGAGGTGCTTTCAGCTTGTTCTGTCTCACTGCCCAGGGTCGAGTCTTTTCATCTGTTGTTGAGACTGATGTGGGTTAAAATGTGTCCTATTCCAATATCTTATCTCAGACATGTTTACTCTAAACTCGGGTTCACTCCTCTTCATCACACCACCCGGCAGTTGATTATTTTCCTATAACAGCACACCCTAAGTCTATAAACTCTTACTCTTTTCATATTTCATTTCATGTTTATTTCATTTCATATTTCATTTCAAGTGCTTCATTTTGACCCAAAACGAACATTAGTACTATTCCTTTAATTCTCTATACCCTAACTCCAGCTTCAAAAGCTGAGAAATTAGCGTTCGCAGTGAAGTAGGTGGAGGTTAAACCAACAAAGAGGGGCGTGATGCTGGTGAGAGGCGGCGCTGCCTACTATAAAACCACTCTCGTGGCACTTTTGGCCTTGTTACAAAGTGAAAAGGCCTGCAAAGATCGAAACTTGGAACGAACACAAACGGAAAAGCCCCGAGGCCACTCAGAAACAAGGCAAGAAAGGCAGCGGTTTCTTTTTTGCGCAAGATGGAAGGCATGCAAAACAGACGAGTTGGAGGAGATACGAGGGGTCGAGGCCATTACTCGAGGGATCACCGGAAAGAACGAAGAACAAACAAACTTCAGAAAAAAAAGTGCACAAATCAATGAACAGCATCGTGATCAAGGTTTGCTCACACCTCCCTCCCCCTCCCTACACACACACACACACACACACTCAACAGCTCTGTTATCATCACACCTACACGATCCCAGCGGAGAAGCGCAGAGTAGAACCGCTTCTCAGTGAACGTGTGAGTAAACAGAGACAGGCGGAGAAAACCATCAAAACGATCCGGGATGGATTATGTGATTATGGGTGGATTAGGTGAGCACGCTGGATGGATTATGTGAACTTTGGTAGCTAACGACTCACTCTTTCTCTGGTGTGTGGAACATCGCGCACGGGTGTTTATTCGGTGTGAAAAGTTGGACAAAACTGAGAGGGTTAAAATGAAAAAAAAAAAAATTATAAATATTATCGCTGTCCAGATCTGAATCACTGAATCATTTTGATTTGATTCGATTCAATTTTGATTTTACTGTGCCACGATTCAATTCTGAATCAGTTCATTTTTTTTTTCATTCTTATTTTTTGATTTCAGTAACCTACAGTATGGTTTTTTTCACTTGCAACTTTTAAAACACATTATAGGATTTCATACATTATTAAAAAAAAAAAACAAACAAAAACAACAAGAACAAAAAAAAAAACAAAAAACAATAGGGCTAGATGATATGACTCATAACATTTTATTGACCACACCACCGCGCTGCTTTTCAGGGACCAAAACACTCTTTACAAATCAATAGTGCAAGTATAAAGTGTATATATTACAGGTCATGGTGTACTTGAACCCTTGTATACACACGCACACATACACACCATCTCTAAGAAAACACAATGACGACAATCACAACAGCTACGTCAAAAAGGAATGAAGGGGGAAAAAGTGACCATGTCACCTCAAACCATTTGTTATTTTTTAAAATTTGCTTTGAGTCTCGAGTCCATACTACTTCCTGTTTTAGGATGCCATCCCCTTTCCATGACAGACAGCTACGAACATCTCAATCTCAACTATAAAACCAAAAACGCAACCTGTAGAAGGTTCTGCTGCCTTCGCGTCAGCCAGCGTGTGAGGAGATCAGGTTTAGCGCTCTCAGCCTTCCACGCTATTTTAAACCATAATTAACTACGCCAATAATATGCACGAGGGGCACTAACACATAAATGTCAGCCTTACTGTGAGAAAAACAATAACGCATCACTTTTATTTGACCGCTCAGCTCTATATTTAACCGCTGTGACTGTGGACTCCCACACACAACGGCCCGTTCCATTAAAGCAACGTCGAAACACTTCATGGCCACGCTGTTCCGTGAGAGCGATCAGGAGAGCCGGATCTTTTTGACTTAACGCCCTCGGGAAGGCTGGAGCTGCTGGGGATTGGCGTTTTATTTTTAGCTTTTATTCAATTAGCTGCACGGTCTTGTTTTTTTTTCTCTACACACATCATATCAATAACACAAAAATATTTTTGTATTTATTATATCACGTGTAAACTCTCTGAACGCTGCTGGAGTTCAGGTGTGAATGTGCAGCGAGTATATAAGTTAATTGCGAGAATAAGAAGTCGTAATTTGAACTTGCTTTATTATTTTGTTAATATTTCAAAGTTCAAGATCATGCATTAGCCAAAGTATTAGTTTAAATAAATAGTAGGCAGTATGATAAAATATGTAGGTGTATCACGTTAGCTTAAGAACGAATGTACGTAAATAGTAAAATCTAAGGAAATTTATCATTAAAAATCAGTTGATAAAAATGATACGTAATGTCTTTTTGTGCTGCCAACTAGATGAAGTGTTAATATATTCTCTTATTAAATAGTTTTATTTTATTCTCCGTTGGCTGAAACAGGCTTCCACAAATTTAGTACCTGCCCTTCAGTCGTATTCATTTGCACACACGTTCATCATCCCGAAATGACTTTAAGGTTTAGTAAATTTGCATTGACTCCACCCTATATTTTGAACCTTTAACAAGAAACACCCCAAATTGCATATTTATTAAAGTAAGGGTGCAAAAGATGTGCTATTTTGCTCATTTGAAAAACGCAATCTGTGTTCTTCTGGCTTTGATTTTGGGTAATTTCGTGGTCAATTTTGTCAGCCATCTGACACACTAACGGCTGGGAGCGAATGTAAAAGGCTTCCAACCCTTTCGTCCACACTTTTAGACAGACAGTTTATGGCTGTTTTTAGGAAGACACAAGAGCAAGTTAAATAAATTAAAAATAAATTTGTTCCAGATTCTAATGAACTCCGTAGTTTATTTAAAACACTTTTTTAAAAGATTTTTTTTTTTTTACCTCTGACATCATGCATCAGTTCTAAACTGTATTTTTACATCAGGAATATTGCAATATTTTGTTGGAAAAAAGATATATCAATATTTTAAAAATGTTATACCGGTATGTTATAAGCACATTAGAACATTTGTTTAAAATTATTATTATTTCAGGTTTCATGTTTTAGTTTTTTCCTCCTACACATGGACAATCCATCTACTTTGCAGCATAAGTGATATTTATTTGGAAAAAAAATCCAAATTCACATGACGTGCAGTAGACAAAAAAAAGGTAAACACATTTGAATAGATGTAGAAATAGAAATAGAAACAAAAAAGCACTGAAGATGTTATTTTATGATGCATTTATTCATAAAAGGGTTAAGGGACAAAATGACTACATTTAATATCTTCCTGAAATCCTGCAGCTGTGCCTATTGCTGTGCATGTAGATTTCTAATATAATAAAATATAATGCTTTTAGAGGATGAAATGAGTGCTATATAAAATGACGGCCAAAATGACAACACAAACACCACCGAAATAACAGAAATAATACATAAGTCAAATAAACTGACTCAATAGCTTGGGCACGGTACACCGTGTTTGAATGGAGGTGTGTGTTCGCGCATGTGTGTGTGTGTGTTTACAGCACGATGCCCGCAAACACTGTCACAGCTTCTCCGTGTTTCTCTCTCAGTGCTTCCAAACACAGCTTAGCCTCCATATGTCGAACAGAAAGAGAGATCAAGCAGGTGATGGAAGGCTGTATTACAGTCTGTTCACACTGACACTGAAACGCTCTTTTTTTTTTGCACAGGGTTTGGGTTAGCGTGTACGTATAAAATTCCACGGTGCATCATAAGAACAAGTAATGATGGGAAATCACACAAAATGTCTGCCGTCAGTGTCAGTGTGGAGAAGGTGAAGACATTCTTCGGACGTTTCTTGTTCATTTTACTCGCTTAATCACATTCTGCTCGTGCAGTTATAAAAGAAGAGGTGGACGCCATTATCTGACACGGTTGCGAGCTCTGAAACGCCGTAAACATCCAAATGAACTAATACATCAACAAGTTAAAAAAAAATAAAAAATTCCTCAGGCTTTCACTCGCTCACTTGATTGCACCAATAAGAGAAACAACCACTTAAAGTTAACAGCTTTAAAACATTCGAAGCACACAAGCTCTGGAACGCCGTACAGGAGAACGGAGATTTTTTAAGCATAAAAAGCACAATAATATGTGCACTAAAATATCATAAAGATCTAAATACTGTACCATGAACGAGCAGAAGAAATTCCTGAGATGTTCCTTTCTCGCCTGAATCTAGTTCACGTAATTGGACCTAAAGAAGCACACTAATAAAAGAAGCACTTAAGTTAAAAAGTTCCAGCACATTTTATAACAGTTTAAACCTTCAGTATCTTCTTTCGGGTGCAACAACAAGCTCTAAAAAGTCATAAAAACACCTCATAAACAAATTGATCAGCATGCACAGGGAAAAGAGACGGAGCCATTCCTCATTCACCTGATCCATCATTTACCTGTTTGAGCCTTAAAAAGTGCAATAATGTGAGAAGTTCTCGCGTTTACAGCTTGCGAATGGTGCGGCACAACTTCTGGTGCCATTGCAAGCTCGGGAAAACCTCGTAAAGGTCCGAAGAAACACATACATCAACACGAACGAGGGGAAGAAACCCTCGGGCCGTTTCTCGTTCACTTTTATGACGTGTGTGTAAACTGAGTTACAGAAGGGCGACGAGGTTTTTCCGCAGAGCTGTAAATAACGCTGCGGGTCGGACGAGGGCTGGGTTTGAGAGCTGATAAACAAGGCTGATAAAAAGCTCATCTGCTGAGCGCCATCTGCAAAAATAAATAAATAAATAACATCGGCTCCGGAAAAAGAGCTCGCTGGAGATATGCTACTTGTGTGAGTAACCAGTTGTGACATACTGTCTCCAGGTTTTTTTTAGCGTCCTTTACCACGTCCATTAACGTCAAAGGGACCACCGCTGAGCAAGATTTGGGTTGTCTTGGTGTCACAGTTAGCCAATTACCTCACCAAATTAAAAAATAAATAAATAAAATGCATTTTTTTCTATAATCGTCTTTTGTTTCTCTGGACTCGCCCTAAATCACACTGCAGCACCCTCCATTTTTTCAGCACAGGCACATGATTGCGCTGAAAGCCCTTTGGCTGCGTAATCCGCTACTGCTATAAACACGCTACATTGCTACCTCCAACTGCTAGTGCTTGTTCTTTGTCCACCATGTGCTTTTTTATTTGTTTGTCATTTGCATTTATTTTAGTTTTGGCCCTGTCTCTGCTCCTTTTATATCGTTGTTCCTCTAATGTGTGCACCTGTTCTGTGTTTAGCCCTTGATTATTATGTCTATGTATACCCTCTGGCTTCTCTGTCTCATTACGAAGTCTTACCGCACATTTCTGTATTGTTCCAAACCTTGTTTTCATGTAAATCCAATTGGTTTTTTTTAAACTCATATTTTTCAACTTTGGTTATGGATTATTCCAATTCCAGTATTGCTGCTTTACGTGTTCTTTGACCTACACTACGGACTACAACTACGATTATTGTCTTTTGTCCTGAAAAAAAAAAAAAAAACACTGATCACCAACACTAGTGTCCTGCCTCGCCTCATTACATATTACATATTTCCTTTTCTTTCATTTTTTTTGTTTTATTTCAAACTTCAACACCCGTGTTTGGGTGGTAGACCACTCTCGAGTGTCTCAGGCACAGCAGTGTTGTGTTCAGAAATGGATGACACTGATGAACGATAAACAGAAATGAACACACACTGAAATTTTGGATGTGTCTGAAACACAAGGCCTTGATGCCTTGCTCCTTATGCTGTCTCAGTCAGTGTGTTAGAAGGCAGTGTGTTGAAGTAAAGGAATTGTTTGAGACACGCTCTGAAGGCTGCAATGTGTCACGCCGTTGCCAAGATACAAACATATGCTAATGGGCGCTAATCCCAAAAGTCCTTTAGGGGAGATGGAATAATGTAGCACAGGGGAAAACTGAATGAATGTTCTGTGACTGCACCAGTTAGTTCTCATCAGAATCTTGAATAATCTTGAGCCGAAACAATTGCCTGGGTTTTACAGACAGGCTGCTGATGCACTGGATTATGGGGTGTGTAGGACAGGGAAGGATACATGTATGCATGCTGTAGAAAATCAGACACATGAAGGAACTGGGAGGCGGGGGCATTTACTTATTTCACTGGCATGGTTTGGGGTTTGCATTCACTTGTCTCCTTATAAAAAGAAGCGACACTGCAAATGAATACTGCAGTTCATCACCTTTATCCTGTGAGGAAACATTTCTATGCTGGTGGGTGTGGTCTCTTCCGGGATGACTCCGCCCTCATCCCCAGGTTCACGAGGGCTAGCTGGAGGATAAAAATGATGTAAATCATATGCCGCTACGTTTGAGAGATATCACTCCAGTACAGTTGAAGAGATTTAGAGAATCTATGCCATTGTAGTTGTTCTGGTGGCTCGTGTTGGCCCGACACCTTACTAACACACTGTATGCTGTTTTTTTTCTTTAATGTCACTGAAAGGAGACGTAGTTGTTTTGATTATATCAAGTCATTTTAAAATAGAACACTTCACCAAGGACAATACAAGAATGAAACACAGCCCTTCCTCCATCAGCTCTAATAAGCCGAGTTGCTTTCCAATAATGCTGCTGTAAATCAACATTGCGTGTGAGGAGTGAAGGTCAGAGCCATCCAAAATCCCCTAACTCCCCCCATATCTCTCTCTCTCTCTCTCTCTCTCTCTCTCTCTCTCTCGGAAAAGTAGAAGGTGAAGATATTATACATGTGTTTCTATACACATATTTTAGTCTTTTTGCTGATATAACATGAATGGACAGAGACTGACAGACAGAGAGACAGACAGACAGACAGACAGACAGGTCCCTTTGCTTGCTGCTGATGAAGGACATTTCTTTCTGAAACATCTTGTTACTCTAGAAATTTTGTGCATAAATTTTACTACATAAAATAACTACTTGAGTACTCTACAGCTGCTAGACAGATAGATAGATAGATAGATAGATAGATAGATAGATTTGCTTGCACAATAATTACTTAAGTACACTGCAGTTACTCCCTAGACTGAGAGACAGATAGATAGATAGATAGATAGACAGATAGATAGATTTGCTTGCACAATAATTACTTAAGTACACTGCAGTTATTCCTTATACAGACAGACAGACAGAAAAACTGATATATAGACAGCAAGGCAGGCAGATAGATAGATAGATAGTCCCTTGCATAGATAGACAGATAGATACATACATACATACCTTTGCTTGCACAATAATTACTTAAGTACACTGCATTTACTACCTAGACTGGCAAACAGATAGATAGACAAACAGATAGAAAGATAGATAGATAGATAGATAGATAGATAGATTTGCTTGCACAATAATTACTTAAGTACACTGCAGTTATTCCTTATACAGACAGACAGACAGACAGAAAAACTGATATATAGATAGCAAGGCAAGCAGACAGATAGATAGATAGTCCCTTGCATAGCATACTTTGTTCGCCCTTTAAGTTGGACACACACACACACACACACACACACACACACACACACACACACATGGAGCGTCCTATACTGTGCACTGTTCCTCATATTTTCGTTATCGATTTTCACCCTCTATTAGATTTTTATCTCTTGCGCTGGCTTGTAATCATCTTCAATAGTCTTGGGAAGGGCAGGGGAAAGACTGACTGGAGAGAGAGAGAGAGAGATAGAGAGGGAGGAACGAGGGGAGTGGAGATGACAGCAGACGAGCTGACGCTGTCTGTCACAGCTCCATCAAACTCTGCTGCATCTCTGCTGCATCCGCAGGAGACTTCCCACGTCCCAGCTCCAGACTTCTGACACGTTCCGAATAAATGGAGCAAACACACGCTAGTCTCATGGTAGCAGTGTTAATAGTGTACGTACAGTAATACACGAGTTACACGTGTTCTAAATGGCTTTTGGAAGTGTGCACCTGTCTCACAGCTATTCAAGACCAAATCCCTTTCTAGTGGCTTTTCAGATCTGCTTGAAGAAGATTCGTTTATTCAAAAAAAAAAAAACAAAAAAAACTCAAGGACACTTTGCACAGATATTCTGCAGACAGCTGGAATACAGAAGAACCCACAGACACAAACGCAGCTAACACGATGATAAGTGGATGATTTTGAGCTGTGCTGAAGCAGAGACGGGGGTAGAATAAGAATGGAGAGTGTGTATGTACTCAAGCTGACAGAGCGCTAATGCTAGCGAGTAACCAAAGGTTAATAAATCACACCTGGGGACAGATTAGCATGATCACGCTTACGACTTCCGGTAATGAAACGTCACGTTACGAAGATGTTGGTTTGAATTTGTATGTTGACTTAATTTCCTTTGGAAACAGGAAGTTGTTGTGCTTGCGAGATACGACACACTTAAACCAACTTGACAGTAGCGTGGCGAAGTCACTAAATGCGGAGCACAGTGAAGAATTTAGTTTGATCGTGTGTTACTTCGCAGTCTCTGTAAGTAAACTAAGTTCACGCCCCCAACATCACTGTAACCAATCAGGCTGCAGTTCCCGTCCCAAGTGCCAACAATCACAGAGATTTAAATAAATTTCGCAGCTCCATTTCTGGAAGGATTTCCATTTTGCGTTTTTTTTTTTTTTTTTATTGGCTGTTATTGCCTGTGAGTGTGTTCCAGATCCCAGTGAAATGTATTTAGTTTGTTAGTTCAGTTGCATATCTCAGTCAAAGGTTTAGAAATAAAATGAAAGAAAGCTTCTTTAAAAAGAAGAAGAAGCAGAGAGCAATCTCAGACCAGTGTAACACAGTACACACATGGACACACAAACCTAAAAAGGCAGCTAAAGATGACGGGAGACATGTCTTTGACTTGAAGGTCATGAGGTCAAATCCCAGGAAGCCAACGCTTGGGCTTTGAGCAACGGCTCAGCTCTGAGCTTGAAGTTGTTTGGGATAAAAAAAATGCCAACGCGACACACGCTGGAAAACTGAGATGGATTATCTCTCATAGCTTTGATTAATGAAACGCTTCATCACTTCTCAAGCGACAATAGGAGCAGAGATGCTAATCTAATGCTGATCTTTGTGTGAAAACGTTAGCCTGGACAAAGAGGACCAAATGTGGGCGTTCAAACGAATGGGGGTCGTTCGAAGGAGCACGCGGCGCCATTTTTAGAGTAGATATGACTAATCGTCCAGGTTGTGACACCGATATGCTCCGACATCATTCACTCGCGGCGAGCTGATAAGGCCATGTGTAGGTCAGAAGTCCGTGTCCGGATTTATCCCGCTGTTTTTTCACGCCACGGCTCTGCATAAATGAGAGTCATTGTTGCTCATAAATTACTCGACATTGCAGCCTAAATGATGCCGCTTCCTGGTGAGATCGGCCCTCCAAGAAACAAGGCGGCGACGCTTTTTTTATTACCGGTGGCGCTAGTGTATTTCATCTGCCAATGTTCGCTCGTTTGGTTTCATTTAAATGTAAATGCAAGCGCACACACCGGCGCAGGTGATGGATTCGGGAACGGGCGTGGAAACGACTCGCTTCGACCTTCACCCGGCAGGCTGTGTTCATGTGCACGATCCTCTGCTTCTATTCACTGTCCTTCTCTAGCCTTGGATGAAACATAAACTTACACTGAGATCACGATAAGACAACGTCCTTGAGGGTGCCTTGTTTTTTTTTTCCTCCCCTTTCTCTTTTTAATATTGAAGCGTGAGGAGTCAAAAAAAAAAAAAAAAAACTCAAATGTGAAAACAACCTAAGAGATGTTTTTTTAGTCGGAAATCAGATATACAGATAAATATACGAATATTTTAGAACAAAACAAAACAATACTGTCTGATCACATTCTTCACACACTAATTTATGCATGGAAACTTCCTGAAGCTTTGCAAACGTGTAAAACTGAAGCAGAGCTTTAATAACGCTTGCCGTTGTGATATACGCCGAGAGCAAAAGGAAACGGCTCGGGGCGAGATGACAGCTATAACGTACGTGGAGAAATCCGCAAGGCAGAATTAACACCAACTGTGAGGAATTAACTCTTACATGGTGGCATTACCTCCTGTGTTGGGCATTAAATCAACGCTACTGGAGATCATTAAACCTGGGGAGAGTTATTTCAACCATATACATGCTAATCCACAACACACAATTTAAATCAACACTGCAGTGTTCAGTTCACACTGTTAGACTTCCTGCTACTGCAGGTAATTCAGCACAGTGGCTGGACATGGGAAAGCAAAAAGCTTCATTTAACACTCGAGTGTAGAGGTGTTCAAGGTCATGCTGTTTAAAATCTGTTGCTTACCAAGGTACAGATAAGTGATAAACATCACTGAAAGGTGACAACACTTCCCTTTTAGTGTGTAACTCTTAATGGCTATAAATAAAACACATCACTGTGTTCATGTCACCACTTTTGACTAGTGCCACGTTCTGTTTTTTGACGTTTTTTTTTTTTAAAGTCACTAATCAGCCCAGGGAGGCAAAATGGATTTTTTAAAAATAATAATAATAAATTAAAGCCTGTGAAAGCTCCTTCCTTTCTCATGAGCTGCCTTCACTTAAATAAATTCCATAAACGCACATGATTGACTACTGAGTCTGCTACTGCTGAGTCCAAGTTAAAATATGACCTGAACTTGTATAAATATGAACATTAAAATATTAACAGTTAAAAATGTTCTCTCATTAAAAAAAAAAAACATTCGTCAACATGAAACTTCGACTCCACCCAACTACAAACTAAACACAACTGACTCAAATATGTCATCTATAACAAACGAGAATATATAACTAATGCAGAATGCACGCTACATGATTTTAGCCCTCATGTCCTTCTCGCAGATTGTGTGATTTTTGTGAAACTGTGACAAACCCAAAACTGCGACAAAACTGCGATAAACTGTGAAAATATTTTCATGCAAGAACAGCGAATGAGAGTCTGAGAAGAAACTACTGTAAGCATAACAACATTGCTTCTATAAAAAAGTTTTTGCCATGTCAAACCCAAATTGTTGTTAGAAACTGCACTATAGTTCCAGTTCTCTTGGCAGAACAGACAATCCTCACTGCTTCTATTTCCTTAACCAATTCCTCTATGATTTCTCTTTCTTCTTATTTCTGTACAAAATAGTGCAGAAACAACCACCAGGGCCGGTTGATCAGGCTCCATTTTGTCACGTGATCGAGAGCTCTCATTTATTTTCAGGAGAAAGCGGGATTTCTCAGATCTCTCCAGGTTGAAAGATGGTGTGGTACGTCCACCAAACCACAGATCATGTAGTACTCTGAGATTTGACAGTCAATCACTAAGACAGTTGACACCAGTAAATCTTAATAAAGATTGATTAAGGAATCATTTGGAATTTAGCTAATACTGACTGTGGACACGGGAAAAAAATCCCATAGCATCTCCCAGAACCAGATATGTAATAAAGGTCCAAGATTGATTGGCAGATCGAGGCCAAAGGACCTGTATTTGGGAGTTGATGATACTAAATATAACCCCACCCCTTTTTTTTTGACAATTACGCTCTTTGACTGCAACAATGGTGATGGAGATCGTCCGAATTTTTTCATCCACTGATATATTTTATGCATCACGCTGCATGAAATCGTAAACTATGAAATTTCCCATGACTTGCACAGAATCTTGCAACACTGGATGACACTCAGCTAGTGCCTGAAACGGAACAAGTGGGATCAGTGCACGCCTTTAATCCAACGCTAAGAGTTAATTAATGCAACGTTAGAGCTTTAATTCCGTACTGTAGGTGTGATTGCAACAGCGCAAGAGTAATCCATTCCTCTAATACAACACTGCAGGAGGGCTCATTTACACACCGAACGCTGGAGGTGTTCATTCAAGGCTGGAAGGGCTTTTGCTCTGTAGGCTTCCCCAGAGTACTGTATGCATACTGTATGGAAGTGTGATACATTTCATGGCGGTGGTGGTGGTGATGGATGCAGAAAGCAGGGTGCAGCGTGCAACTTGGTTTCGATCCGCATGCAGGACTTTATTCTCCATCTGAGCATCGGTGAGGAGGCACTGCAGTGGCTCAGGCACCCCAACACGAGGAGGAACTATCACTATAATATAATCATGTTAATTCCTCATGCATAAGGATGATGATGATGATGGTGGTGGTGGTGCACGCGCGCCTGTTGCATCTTCCTATGCGCGAGACATATGCATGTTATAAAGCACATAGATCACTCTTATTTATTAAAAAAATATATACAGTATATAAATATATATATATACACAGCCACACAGCTTTAACAACATGTTTTTGTTTTTGTTTTTTTTGGACAACATTACTCATAATCCACAATCAGCCCGCGCGAGCCAACAAGCACGTCCTCGTGCGCTCTAATAAATGACTCAGGAATGCTTTAGAAAAGCATTTATAAATACAGAAAATGAATTCTACATACGACTGAGTTTCTAATGAATATTTTTGTATATGTTTGACATGTTTAGCTTTTAAGAAAAATAAATAAAATGCAGTTTATTCCCCAGTGTTGTGCTTACCTCGGCCGCACGCGCACTTCGCGCACAGGAGGAGCAGCAAGGCGACGTCCCAACAGCGTCCGCTATTACTCAGAGCTGGCATCTCTGTCGTCTTTTCCTCCTCAAATACGCAACATTTCCCTTCTTTCTACACCCTCAGTGGCTTCAGTGAAATGTTTTCCAAATGAAAAACGAGAGAGGGGGGGAAAAAAGAGGATAACTTCACATACTAAAGCCGAAGCTATCCAACTGCCACCGTCACTCCGCTCCCAAGCGCGAGTGCTCAACTCCAGCTCGCGAGCTGCCTCTTCGCACTTTCAAGCGTCACACGTGGGACAGCCAGCCAATAGCAAGTTGAGAAGAGCGGCGCCGAGAGATACGTCTTAACCAATAGCGCGCCGAGGTGGGCGGGGTTAAGCAAGTGAGCAGCAGCAGCATCAGCATCATCATCATCAGCCGCAGCTGTTTCAGTGGCACGCGCGCGAAGGAAACGGTTGAGTTTGCAGTTAGCATAGCAGCAAGAAAGAAAAAAAAACAGCGAATTTGACAACCAGAGAAATGAAATAAAGTTCAATTTGACTTAATTAACAGAACAGCACTTTTAAATTAAACTTTTATTTAAAAAAAACTTTGAAAAGATTAAAAAATATATAGTTTCCCAGTGGTGGAAAGTACCTGAAATCAAACAGTGTGTTTCAGGGCTTTTTGTAACTGACCCTTAGTGTTATGGACACTCATATGACTGTATCTGGAAAAAGTATTAAAAAAAATAGTTTTAGAGATATCCTCATTTTAATTCACTTCCAGGAAAACGATTAAAACATTTTTGATGACTCAACCTGTACTAGTATTGTGTTCATCCAATGAAATGCTCTCTAGAAGGTATTTGTCCCGCCCCCAGGGGCGTGTCTGGCTCTATCGTAGCAGCTCCTTAGCAGCAAACATGATTCATTGGTGCATGTTTTAGTGGAGTATCTATTCTCTAACTATTCCGGTGTTTATTAATTTGGATGAGGGTGGAATTTGAGTGTGTTCTCTATTTTCGGAGACGTGTTTTACCAACTCGGGGCTGTTCAATGTCGCTACCCGAGACTGATCAAGAACGTCTTTGTATACCTTCAGGGTTTCTTCGTCAGGAAGAGTCAGCAGTATCATTTTTCATTTTACCTACCACTCTCCCTCTTGTGTAAATTAGTCCAGCACTTCAATATGCCGTCACTCTGACTTCCTGATTCAAAAGGAAATGCATCAACATACGAAATCATATCACTGCTCTCAAGCCATTTCATGGAGACTTTAAAGAACTGTACCTCGTTATTATATTCGGGAATTGTTTTTTTTTTTTTTTTTTTTTGGGTTTTTTA
>CM040477.1:2649388-2803545 GCA_022758105.1 Pangasianodon gigas
TATATATATATATATATATATATATATATATATATATATATATATATACTCTTGTTTAAAGTTTACCTGAAACAAATGTTCTTGAATCTGTACATCAAGAATAAACTGAAACGCTCTGGCAATAAATTGATCGTTATCTACAAAAAAGGTCTTTTTAATTGTAATTGTAATGTCCTAACTGAGCAAACGGATTTCACACAGAGAAAAATTTTCTTGTCAAAAGATAAACTGTCATTTGTGGACGCGTGAGTGTTAATTATCAGCAGCAGTTCAATAGTTTTGCCATTCAAGGCTTCGTGAAATTGCAGTGCTTGATTATAGATGAGTGTTAGGTTAGGTGTTATGGGAATGAAATGTGTAATTAGTCTGTTTTGTTTTAAATGCCATTTGATCCATCATGCCATTTACTATGTAAGCACAGTTAATGTTTCAATTTTACTTCAGCAACAAAAAGTTATTTTTCTCTTTTCAAGTATTTCAGTAATGGAATGGGTTTTTGTTCTTGCTGAGAAAAACCTATTTCTATTGGTCAGACCCTTCTGGCATTTGAGCAGAATTACCCCAATGCGCCACACAGACTGCGGCCGATCTGCCCCTGCCTGGTCGGCATTAGCTGGCTAGCCTGGGAAGACGACTCTTGGGATAGTTGTGCTACGCTAAGAAGATTTAACAGGTTATTGTCATAGGTGTTGAAAAATTAACATGGCTTTGCTAAGCTTACAACTAATGTAGTTATTCAAGGCTGGGATTGAATGTTGGAGGCAGCCGGACCGTCTCGGTTTTGACGTTCCTGTTGAGTTCCTGTTTGGGCTTACAGGAGTAAAAGTGTAGCTATGGTCGGTCCTAACACTACACTACAATCATCTGTCAGTTACTCCAGCTGACTAACTTTTTTATGCACATTTTTGTATTGGGGTTCTGCATGAGTATAATTTTTTCTGCATGGGAGCATCATCAGAAGTACATGATCAAGTACATGATCAAGTGTTTTGATACAGGAAAGTCTGGAGTACAGACTTTGGGACAGAGGAGTTTACACTTTATGGGTTTCTCGGTAACATGACAAGCTGTGTTTTTTGTCTTATCGACTTCCAGAGAGAGAGATAAAGAGAGGCTGATAACAACTTCTTTCTCAATTTTGTTCCACAACATGTAACTATACTGTATGTAAAAGTAAGAAGTGCAGTTCTTTAATAAATAACAAAAATTGTAATCGTTAGCAAATTGCTGTGGTATAAGAATAATAAAACACTTCAGGATGTGCCTTTATTGGAAAATAATGAACTTTGGGGTGGTAACAGTAACTCCGCTTCATCCCACCTCCCTGTTGTTAATTATTTTCCTATAACTGCACATCTCCAAGTGTTGTATTCCTTACATAAATGTAAATGTTTTTAATAATAAAAAAAGCAACGATTCTTTACTTGGATGCAATAGTAAGAGTTCTTCATGCTTTAACAGGTGAGTGAAGTTATGGAAGGTTTATATTGGGATAAAGGGGTGGAGTCAGTACTTGTACATTTAATAATGATAATAATAACTAATTTATTGGTTTTAGTAATAGCAGAACTGGTAGGTGGTGCCATTTTCTTCTTTTTAGTGTTACTTTTCATGCGTCTAGCTGTGTTTCTGAGCAACGTTAGTTGTGTCATTGTTGGTAACAAACATAGTTGTGCAATTGCTAGTTTTAGACAGTTTCCTTTAAATGTCCTGTGATGTAAGCTGCACCATAAACGAACATATCTTACAGATTGCATAGTAATTTAGGAATTATTTGGCATAGAAATGTACTTTCACCTGCTACTCCAATCCTAGCTTCACGGTTTAACAGTACAAAATGTGTTGGGTTTTTTTTGTTATTGTGTTTGGATTATAGACTAGACATTTGTTGTACTTTAAACAGCACATCCATAGCTTTCAAATAACACTAATCGTACATTTTGTTATTCAGTCCATACATCAGTCATATGCCACAGGTTTGTCAATCTATCTGTGCTGAAAGAAAAACCCAATATAAAACATCACATATCTGTTTGAAATGGGGGCATTTTTATTGACCGTTAAATCTCAGTGTGGGGAAAAAAAATGGGCGAAAGTAAACCTAGACCTCCGAGGGTCAATGATAATTGATCGGCCGGGGTTTACTGTCACTGCTGCTACTTTGATTACCGTTATAGATTATGACTCTGAGAACTGGAACCCAAATAAAAACAGTGTATGTTTACATCCTCTAGCATCTTGTGTTCCTTACTCATCATGGTTTGTATGGTAGAAACTGATCACTCTATGTCCTTTAAATGATGTTCTTATTAATTGTATGTTCGTTTATGTTAGATTATTGATTAGACTGCATTTCAGCGGTCATACTGTGGTCATAAAATCACATGTGAATATGTGATTAATATCTGATCCCATTGGAAATGAATATGTGAGCGATATGTGGAAAAGTATTAATCACGTGCGAAAATTACATATAGAAAAATTAAACCACGTTCACTACATGCGAAAAATGAACATCTGAAAAAAAATGAATCTTTAGGAAAAAAATTATATGTAAAAAAATAAATAAATGAATCATGTGAGGAGAAAAATAATGGGTAAATAAAAACACATGATAACAAGTGGACAAAATTAAATGGTGAAAACAAATGAATCGTGTAAATATAATATGAAAAGTGAATTGTGTAAAAATAATGTGAAAATAAACTAATCATATGAGAAAAATCAAATGTTAAAATCAATCAATCACTTTAAAAACATGGAAAAACAAATAAATTGAGTAAAAACCATACATGAAAAAAAGAATCATGCGTTAAAATCACATGTGGAAAGATTTAATCATGTGTAAAGGTCATGTGTGAGAATAAATGAATTGAGTAAAAATTACATGCAGAAAAAATTAATCATGTGTAAAATTCACATGTGAAAATAAATGTATTATAAGAAAAAATCACATGTGAAAAAAGTGAATTGTGTAAAAATAACATGAAAATAAATTAATCATGTGTAAAAAATCAAATGTAGAAATAAATGAATCATTTTAAAAATATCACGGGAAAATAAATAAACTGAGTAAATGTATTATAAGAAAAATCACATGTCAGAAAATAAAATAAATGACTCATGTGCAAAAATCACATATGAAAATAACCGTGTGTGAAAAATCACATGTGGAAAATAAAGGAATCGTGTAAAAATCTCATACGTCAGATTAACGTAAGTAATTCAGTTCAGCAGCTGTCAGAACTTTTGCAGTTTTTTTAAAGGATTTTCGAGATGTTACATTTCGAAATTACTTTCATTATATACATTACATTGGATTATCTTGATTATAAATATTCACTCCATATAAAGTTCCTAACATGGCTTCTGACTTCTTCTGGAAGTTAATTAACGAGTAGTTGGAGGAGTAAAACTTTCTCCCAGTTTGACAGACCCAGTTTGACCCAGTTTTCTTCTGTGTAACTTCAATGCAACTTTACAAAGAGAAAACTTTACAAAGGTTCTACAATCGATGGTGCCATTTTTAATGAACAAAATTTTCAGGAATAAAAGTATTAAATGCTAAGACAGGGCCTTAAGGACTGGCTACTGTACAGTATGGTTAAGGGCGCACTTATAATATGTGTCTCTTAAGGGAACCAAAATGGAACCATATTGATTAGAGACTTGGAAAAAGATAATGAAAATGTGTATAAGGTGGTGTATGAGGTGGTGTTTCTCAACTTCAAAAATAAGGAAAGTTCTCAGGAGGTGAAACTGACAGCTTCCAACTAATAAGGTCTCAACTTTCATTGCCTAAGGTAAAGCAAACCACTTCCCCTTGTCTCGTAGTCAGAAAATTTAGTGGAGGACGCATCAGCCGGAGTGCATGCCTTCATCATGAATATTCGTCTCAAGCCGCTCGTTGCGAGGGGTTTCACGGCACCATCTGGTAAACAGCCAGCAGGCAGCTTAATATTAAATTCCTGACACAGAAGGAACATCGAGCGTGGACAGGTACTCCATATGGCACACTCCAAGAGCAGTTTAAACCCTCATGTTTACTTTGGGTCAAGATGACCTATTTTAAAATTCAGCTAAAAGCAGAGCAAGACAATATTTTCTACACCAACATGGACCTTTATGGCTGTCCCATTCCCTCCATCTCTTATTAACATTCCCCCCTGACATCAGGACGATCCCCAAGCATGAGAAGGGCTTTTGGGTCTCCATTTTCCATCAGTACTGTGTATATCACTAATCATAGAGATAATTGAGGCCTGGGTCAATGGGATATCCATTGCTAAGTAAACGAACAGAACAGCAGGGTTAAAAGCTTAACCGCTTTGAATGTCTCTTTTTCGGGAGGAGAAAAGCGAGGGATCGGCTTTCACCCGGAGCAAAACATCCGCCTGAATATCTGGCGATACTCCTGGACCTGGACCCAAAGTGGCAAAATGATAGTCAGCACTTAGGGGTAACCCAAGGACACATCGATATCTGTCTCCGTTTTTGAGATCCCTGTCAGGATTTCATCTCTCGTATGCACTCGGATTGTGCTTCCTGCTGGAATATTATAGCTAGCTTTGTTCTTTTTTCTTCCAATTCTGCCTTGAAAGTTGGTGATTTTGCAGTGATAGCACATACACACATCATCATCATCTTCTTAGCACAGCAGAAGTGTTAACACTTTTTCATTGGTTTCAAACATTTTTCACACCCTTTTTAGAAACTGTTAACCCACATCTCATCCAAAGACCAAACGCTCTGTTGGATTAATTGTGTCAAGCAAAAGAGCAGCTAATAGCAATTACTCGTATAATTATGATTCTCCAGTGCACCTGCTTGAAACACCTTTGCACAATTACTCAATCAGCAGTCAGTTGTTATCCATTTATAACAGATGCCACCTTTGAGTTGCTATTTGCAAGCATGGATCAAAGAGGCCATAGGCACGTATTTGTACAAAAGAGGCCATGACAGAGGGGCGCCAGTATCACCGTGTGTGCTGTTATCTCCAATGATGGTGTCCTTTGCCACATACCAACTGTCAGCCCATACAATTCAGAGCACCTCATCATATTTCTGCATGCATTGAGTGAAAGACTGTTGAGGCCGGACATGACTATGCTATCAATTGGGACAATGTTGCCTTCCACTACTCTTGCCCTGTGAATGAATGGTTTGCAGCACACCCCTGTATGCTGATGCAATTCCTCCCTGCATACTCTCCTTTTCTGAACCCGATTGAGGAGTTCTTCTCTGCTTGGAGATGGAAGGTGTATGATAACCGACCATATGACCAGATGTCCCTCCTGGAGGCAGTGAATGCTGGTTGCCTGGCAATAGGTGCATAACACTGCCAGGGACGGATTCCTTCTTGGAAAATGTCTCTTTTGTACAATATTTCAACAGAGCATCTAAAAAAATAATTAAAAAGTGCAGAGTGCAGAAGGGTTTGTTATCTCTGGTAAAATCACTTGGAGAAAAGAATACTGTTGCTGCTGTGATATGCTTGCTTGCCTTTTTTTTTGGCACACACTATGTTTATGTAAAATTCTACAAATGGCACAGACATACAGCACAAAGGAAGGTTGCACAGGTTCATAATGATAGCTGTAGTTTGTTGTCCATTGTGTAATGATTGATTGAAGGAATATATTCATCTGAGCACAATTTGACATGTTTGATGGAAATATTTGCTTTTGTTGCATGTTTTTAATGTTTTGTGAGTGTTAGAGCATTTTGCAAACAAAATGTGCCAATTTGGCCAGTGACTTTCAGTTTAGGCCTGCGTGTGAACTGTTTTGCAAAAGGAACTTCTGAATGGACAGATGTGTTCAAGCAAATGAGAAAAACTGTAATACAACAGTAAACTAAAATGAAATGTCATTGGATTACCAACACTGTGGCTCCAAGCCATCAGGAAACAGTATGCTGTTTTTAATTATTTATAGTAGTCGGAAGAGATATGCTAGAAATACACTACAAATACTACAAGAAAAGCTTTATGAGGCTACAGGGTATAAACTTGCCCTGAGCAATGTAAGTAATGTTATCAGTGATTCTTGGCCCAGAGTCTGAAAGTATTATTGTTTGTTGAAGTCATCATTTTATATAGATAATACACTGTATTATACAATTTCCATAATGAAATAATTGAACTGTCACACTGCCAATGATACTCATTAAAAATGGGAAGTGATGTCCAAAAAAAAAAATAGAATAACTGTTAATAAGAATAACTGGAAACTCAGGGTTATATGTATTATGACGAATACAAATATCATGATCAAAGTTCCATATACACATTCAGAGAAAACAAGAGACAAAGACCAGGAAGTAAAACAGAAAACAAAGCTTGCAACTTAACAATACAGAAATGATAAAATAAGACTCAGGGACAAGGAACAGAAACAGCTGGGTAGACATAGACAAACTAATTTAAGGGCTTAACACGGAACAGGTGAACACATTAGGATAATCCACAAGTGACAGGATAGGGTGGAGACAGGACTAGAACAGAAACAATAGCACATAGCACATGAGCCTAAAACACTCTATGACAGAACCCACCCCTGAAAAAAAAAAAAAAAAAAAAGTGAAGGAAAGACACAAGTGTGTAAACCCAGTGTTACATTTATTACTGCAAATGCTAATTTCATTATCAGAGTCCATGATGGGGGTAAAAACACAGGCAGACAGTGTTACATGATGAAAACACAGCACTCGGAAATAGGGAAAACAGGTGAGGTTCAAAAACCGAGAGAGAACAAGCCGATGCAAGCAAGAAACAGAAACAGCAGGGTATACATAGACAAACTATTGAAGCCTTAACACGGAACAGGTGAACACATTAGGGTAATGGACTAGAACAGAAACAAAAGCACCTTCTTCTATGAATTTCCCTTTATCTATCTTATCTATCTATCTATCTATCTATCTATCATTCTTTATGATCTTGTTGTACAGAAGAGGATCTTGTACAATATGAGTGAAAATCTCAAAAAAAAAAAAAAAGCTGGCTTATGTGACCTTCCGCAAGACACATCCTTGGTTTTTAGCCAAGTAAACATTCAGCTGAAGATAAATTTCAGATTTTCTATGCATATCTTCCATCCTTAATATTATATGTGGGTGGTTCAAGATCATATTCAGAAATGCAGCACTGAACACCTACAATATGTTTTACATTGGTTACCCAGAAAGAAGCACTGCTTTTCTGAGGAAGTAATATATTGCTAAAAGTACATTTTCACTGGACCTGTATTCATATTTCATTTGGAAATTCACACAAGTACAAAATGATTTTTTTTTAAAAATTGTCTTTGCCTCAGGCCTTGTTCCGTTCTGTGTTGACCTTTTCATTTTCTCGGCTTTAATATCATTTGTGCTCTTTAGATGCTGCATTGTCTGATTTGCATCCCCGGAATAATAGATCAATATGTTTAATCCACGCTCAGAATGTGTGTGTGTGTGTGTGTGTGTGTATGAGACATGTAAGGGGATATTAAAATTCAATTCTGAAAAAAAAAAAAAAAAGTGTATGTGTGTGTGTGTGTGTGTGTGCGTGTGTGTAAGAGAGAGAAATACATTATACGCACTGTAACTATATCAAAACTGGGGTTTATTGCTTACTAAAGCACATTGGTTTACTTCCTACAAAGAGTCTGTGTGATAATAGATCACTATGCTCACACACCTCTAAAACAACTCCTTAAGAATCTTCCCAAGTAGGTGTGTTATAAATGGGACACACTGGGTGGGAGCAGAAGAGACACTCCATCTCCACTGTTTTAGAAACAGAGCCCAATTATTATTGATCCCGTTCTCTTATGTGTCTCAATTTCATTTTTCATGCCGTCCTCAGCATCAGAGGAAACACTAAAGTGAATACAAATGGAGAACTGGCCTGTGTAAAAAAAAAAAGAAGAAAAAAAAATCATCTTTAAAAACACAGCGATGTGGGAAGGGAGAATAAATCACAGATAATCTTTCCTGACCCATCACGCTCAGCAGTCCTCTAATGCACACAAGAATGCAGTCTGGGGACGAGGTAATTGAGAGTCTACAGTGTGTGAGGAACATGACTGGGAATGATACAGCATGGATAAAGACACATGGCACTCAGAGAGTCCCGGTTGAGGCAGGATCTAACAGAATTAGCCCGTGTGATGATGTGCCAGGGCCACAGGTCGGATTAGCCGATATCTCTCATCTCTAGCTGTTCTTTTCCTCACTGCCCATTTCCCAAATTTGAAAATACTTCAACGTCAACATGACTTGACAGTGTCTAGTGATGAATAAAATGGTAATGTCACTGGAAAGCCAGACATTTAGAGAAGATTACCGAAAACCTTTCGTCTCTGGCTAGCCTTCTCCTGCCTCAGACCAGCTGTTTATTTCCAAATTTTGAACAGTTCAGCACTAATGTAGCTGCTAATGAATAAAAAGTTTGTTTTTTTTTAAATACTAAACAACAATTTTAGCTTTCCACCACTAGTCTGTATTGGTGAAGGATTCTAAAGTAGCTAGCGAGTAGTAAAAGTGGACCAACATTTGCATTGTGTAATGCTAAGGCAATCTTAGATTTCATTTGTTGTCATTAAGCAACAAATAAGTGAAACTTAAGTGTTCAGGAGTTTTTATTAGGGCTTCACACATGCATTTTTATGCAAGTGTTTTGCAGTAATTAATCAAATGTCAGAGCAGAGGCAAAATCCCAGGAAGACTGAAGTGGCATAGTACGCTTCCTGGGAGTCCTGTGTGAATGGAAGCCAAACAGTGGAGAAGTAGATGACTTCACCTAACCGGTACATTAGCCGGTACATTACCGGTAAAGTGGATAACATCATTTAACCAAGACAAGGTCTAGTACAATTCCTGGGAAATGATCGCCAGGGTTTATGTGTGAATGGGAGCTGGTACATTAGTGGGAAAAAGGGGATGACATCACTGAACTAGGACAAGGGTTAATTCCCGGGAAATCCAATTCCCAGGAAATTGGCACTAAAGCTTTGGCGCTAAAGACCAGTACTAGGAAGCTAAGATTGTTGGCTTATGTGTGAACGGAAGTTGATCCATTACTGGGAAAGAGGGTGATGCCATGGCGATTATTTTCCTATGACATGCTTTTTATTGTGTCTGATTTAAAACATTAGCATGAAAAAGCAAAAATGGGTATTAAAGTTAATCAAGAAGGAAAAGAGAAATATCTATAAATGAACCAAAAAGGCATGTGGAAACCAGAAATAGGCAGATAATATAGTAAAGAAAAAATGCAGGTAATACCCATGATCAAGTGTTTGAAAGGTAAATTCCACCAAATCCACTCACTTCCTGTCACACTCCATTGCAAATGTCAATGCAGCCTGATGAAATACCATTTGAAGACCACAAGGTCCAAACATTACTGGTAAAGGTGTGCAGATTATGGTCTGGGGTTTAAGTGTGAAAACCCCAAATGATTGTCATTTGTTATTAGCAATGCTGGTTGAACTGTCCCATTTAACTTCACTGCATTACGAGAAGCTGCGGATCTGATCCCACAAAGGTGCGACCTCCACTTTTCCCTCTCACTTTTCCCTCCCTCTCACTTTTCCTCTCTCAATCACCCACTCCATGCCAATAGATTAATCACCCTACTAACTCGGACAGGCCGCAAAACCACAGCCACTTTGTCGTGGCAGACAATTCCCCCTTGATCCCCAGAAAGACTTGGCAGCCGTATCTCGTTTCACGTTACCCGAGACCCGGCTCAGATAATCGGCTGATTAAAACGAGCTTCTCCAGGAATATGAGAGAGTCCTCATAATCGAAATCACTTCCAAAAGTTTCATCTGCAATTTAAATCTGCATGTGAAAGGTCTCCGAAGAAATCTCACGCATTTAAGCCTTCAATGAACAAATTACAATGGGCCTGTCAAGGAGGACGTGCAATTTTCACCAAGGAAAAGTATAATTTTATTCATAGTGTCTGGACCAAAAGAGTTCCCTCTTTTTCAAACTCCAATGACATAATAACTTTGCACTTCTCTGAAAAGGTCACTTGATGCAAGACGGGCTCTTGCCTTCAGATCTCTGACACGAAACCTTAATAGAAGCATACGTTCAATGTTCAGGGGGTCAAATCACAATTGGCATCAAATAAGACACTCCAATCTTGCAAGTTAGTCAAGTCTTGAGCTGGTGCAGCCTCATAAAACACTCAGCCGCATAACATAGCTCCTAGCGATGGGACTCTTGAAACCACCTGCTGTGCCAAGTAGCGTCCATGAGAACTTAATGGTCCGAGTTCTAATTGGGAGTGAAATATGGCTGAGACTCTCTCTGGAGCTGAACAGCGAGCCAGGCCATAACTGGGAGACTATGTGTGAACCTCACATTTTGCTGAGAGCATGCTGAAATACTCCAAAGTAGAGAGGAGGTGCTACTTTGAAAAGTTGTGTCGGCTCGGAAATAAAGTTCACCATCGTACACAAGCATTTAGGCAAACTTTGAATGAGAAAATTGGGAAATAAAATTAGGAAATTATATGTTATAATGTGTTTATAAGACATCATGCATAAATTAATTTTTTAGTAAGACATATTTTTTAATACCACGGCCATCCCTGGCCAGGGTTCAAGGAAGCAAAATTGGCTGTGTTCTCTGGGTGGGAGGGGCATACTCTCTTTTCCCTGTCAATCACAGTGACACTAGCCTCTAGCCGTGAGCATCTATGAGCTCATGTATGCGGAAAAGGGCAAATAGCTCTTTCCTCCAAGTATGCTACGCTGTCGTGATGCAGCAGTTTGAAAAGACATGGAAGAAGGTGATAGGTCCACCTTCCCCAGTTGGTAGCTGGTGGGTGGGAATTGGCCAAATGAAAATGACCAAATGAACAAATGCACAAGAAACCTCATTAACAGTTACAGTAACCATAACATTTACGAATTTTGACCTTAAATATGGCTCGCCATCGTCAACCAACATACGCTAACATGCGCATACATAGCTTTCTTGTTAGCAATGTCATCACCTCTGCATTAATTTTCTGACGATTCCTAAACGTTCCTGAAACACATCTACACGGTAATCGTATGACATGGAGAACATGAACGTTTGCGACTGGCTCTAAATAATTTGCTTTAAAGCAAAATCAATAGAACATGCTCAGATATAAAGAATTCGTTTGTTGGGCCATGGTTTCACATGCAGTTCCTCGGGGCTATGATCCATAAAATAATAATTCCTAATAATAAATTTATAGTTATAGAGGCCTTCCAAAGCCCAAGGACGTATTACAAAGAATAATCACAAAATTAATGCAAGCAGCCCAAGAGAAAAGGCTTTTCAGAAAAAAAAAGAAGCAGAGTTCATTTTTGTTCAAAACATAGCCTTGTAGAGAGAGAAAGCAGACCACAGACTGTGAGCTTCATAGCAGAATGGAAGCTAAATCATGTTGCTTGTTACATGTCTTTTCTTTTTTTTGGTACATTAGCAGCAGATTCATTCGTTCTGGAAGAAGAAACGTTCCAACTCAACCGCACCAAAACCAGCTTCTCTTTTAATCAGGTCATGCCAATCATAAAAAAGGCGCTTATTGACAGCTAGTGGGTATCGCCTGCGTGACGTGGAGTGATGTAGCGCGATCGTGGCATGGCGTCTGGCGGACCAGCTGCCACGGGGACTCGATCAGACCTCCAGTCAATTATTCACCACACAGCACGTTCACAAAGAGTTCAGCACAGAGCCCGAGAAGGCTTGCTCGCCGAGGGAGTCTCATCAAAGCGCAAAGAAGAAATTAAACTCACCACAAACCCGAAAAACCATGGGGGCGAGAAGTCAGGATAAGGCGAAAGTTTCGGAACAGTTCAACATTTCTTTCTTTAATAAGTGTGATATTGTGCTGTAGGCCACCAGGGAGGGAGTCAGCTTGGAGCATGGTCATTTTTTTTCTTTTTTTTTTTCCTTTCTGAGGCAAATATACAGAGGATCTCTGACATCATTAAAAAACATGATGAATAAACACCAATGACATTTTAAATTATGCATCATTTTACTCATTCAGCATGTAATATCACTGGACTGATAGAAAAGCCTGTACCTCTTAGTAAGACAGACACACAGACACACAGTCAGACAGATACACACACAGATAGATAGATAGATAGATAGATAGATAAACAAAAATGGGTTCCTCACAGGTTCTTTGGACATTTAAACGTTCTTAGCTTCATTTAGAAGTTCTACCTGACCCCTCTCAGGTACATGAACACTGTTCTACATTAAACCTTTAAAAGAATCCTTTATCTCTCTATCTATCTGTGGAAAGAGAGAGAGAGAGAGAGAGAGAGAGAGAGAGAGACTCTATACAGACAGACAGATATGTAACACTTTACATGAAGGGTTTTATAATGGTTTGTCAAGGGTTCTTGAGATAAAAGTGAAATGGAAACATTCTGCTGGTTTACGTAGCACTTTAGGGTTCTAGATCCTTTTGAATTTATTTCGGAGTGGCTTTCGGGACACACACACACACGCACGCACACACACACGCACACACACACAGATAATTGCATGGAAATTGTTGAAAAAATAGTAAACAGCAACCACACAGCAAAAAAGAAACATACAATAAATTACAAATATATTGTATATATTGCAGAGTTCCCAGATTAATTCTATAATATATGAGATATTGCACATAAGCGCATGCACCTCCAGTTTATTAGCACTCGTACCTGTTTTCATGCATGTACACAAAGCCAATGTTTGCCTCATTAGTGCAGTTAATCCTGGCTTTTCTACTTCCCTGTGTGCGTTTGTAGAAGACAGTTCTTGCATTTCTCTCTAGCTGATTTGTGAGCTTTATTACAAAACTCTACAGTGTAAAGACTTTCTGTAAATTCTACAAGAAATTACTGTGTTCCAACGTGTGTATTACGTTTGATACTGTAGTGGGTGCTATTCTGGGACAATATAGCATATACAGTACAATATATCTGTGTGTGTGTGCGGGGGGTGGGGATGAGGGGGTTGATGGGGGACGTACAGTATTTGTAACTAAAGCAGCAAGAAAACTTCATCTGGCTTTTTTTCCCCCATTATGTTGTCATCCTGCATTTCCAAAATATCCTAATAATTTACATGCTTTATAATCCTTAACACTTTTTCACGTACTTATTAATTCCATATTCATATTCCATATGTTACAGTGTATTTGTTGCCCTGAGCACCTGTCATGTTCCTTACTTAACCAGTAAAACAATTGAAACATCAAGCTTCAGACTCAGACAGTGATGCTAGACGCCCCAGTTACTATCTTCTCAGATTAGTTTTTAACTACCATCAATCACAGCTAAGATATAAGCCGGATGTTCCACCTCTCAATCCAGCGTGGAGCCCCAGGGTCAGAGAGGCCGCTGAGAGTTATCAACCTCCAGATATTAATTCGTCTAAATCAAGGACAAGGCTATCCAGAGAAACCGTAGACCTTCGCTCGTCCCCACCTTCAGTCACGGCGTCCCTTTTTTCTCTCCAGCATATCAATCATTAAATCAATACAATAGAGTCGCGGCTGCAAGGCGCACAAAATTCTGACGTTCGCTGTCAGCTGTATGTTGCCCTCAATGTGGGGGAAGGATATTGATGAGGCACATGTAGAGCATGAAGTAACACCAGCCCTCCTAGTGAAATCTACTGTAACAGAGAGCAACCCTTTAAAGAAAAGCATAAATGATAAATGACAAGATGAGGTTAACCTGACCTTGTATAAAAGATAAAGGAGGTAAAAATCCAACTTAAAGCATATTAATGACACAAGCTTTAACTGCTAATTAGTTGAATATGAATCTATTCATTAAATGCATTATTAAATAGACCTAAATACCAAATTTGAGCATGATGTAAGAAAATCTTTTTTCCTACAAGAAAATCGGAATTACACTCAGGTTCTTAGCTGTAGCTTGCGCTTTCTCAAAACTATAGTCGCAGTTTTCTAATTTGCATAATGACCCGATAAGTACAATTGTGTATCTTCGTCATAGAACTGAAATCCAACATTATGTTTGTTGAACTAATCATGTCCCTGTAAATGGAGAATCAAAGTGGCCCTCAAACTGAACCTCGTGGGATGCCGTATTACATTTTTTGTAGGTTCTGAAGGTTCTGAAATATTGCTGTTGACGCAAAAAGGTCAAGTTTTATACAATTCCTTGCTTACAAAGATCCGTATAAGTAGCTAATATTTACTAACAGTTACCTTTTAATGCTTAATCATTAATGAATTTGAAGTGGGTATGTTTTCTTCCATAAGGGCAATTCACATTACCACTTTTAACTAGAGTCATGGACTCTGAAAAGATGAGATACCTATACATTGGTTTTACGTTTGTTTAAAGCTAATTTGTTTTTAAAGTTTGTTTTCTGCATATTTTAATACTATAGAAAGACAATCACATGTTGTCACATGTCCCAAAACAGCGATAATAACATCAGTCCATCTTGCTAGCATTTATGCCAACAACATTAGCATATCATTTACTGTCTTCAGGTCCCGCTTCAGCCCCAGGATATAGAGCTAAAACAATTTACAGCCCTTCTTTCTTATTAGAAACTGTTATCCAGTGATGTGGGATGTTATTTATTTTATTTTTATGCCTTTTTTTTTACAGGGACATTTATGGAAGCTGGCAAGGAAACGTTGGTGCATTAGTGCTAGCTAACAGTGACCAGCAGCTGTGCACTGAGCTAATAGAGTCTGCCACAGATTGTCTGGATAATGAACAGGAGTAGAGCCAAGAGGTTAAAAAAAATCAAATAAACGGAGTGCAGGATTGTAGCTAGCAACAGCACTAGACAAAAAAAAAAAAAAAAGAGCTACTGTGATGTTATGGTTGATTTGCTGCTTTTACCCTGAATCAAAATCACTTGGACAGTCACTGACCCCCTGTGTGGCTAAATAAGACCATTTGAACAGTTTGTTCTAGTTTAGCCCTGTGAGCTTTTTCTGCATTTGTCCTGTGGGAGAAAGCGCTTTAGGAGGTAGCCAGGTCGAAACAGAGGTTGAAAAAGCCCTAAAGACAGAATCTATTTTTGGGTGTGTTATTGGGGACTGAGTAGGGAAGAGGCTGGGAAACAGAAGGAGAAAGAAAGAGCTGATGGAAGAGAGCAAGTCCTGAGCAGCAAGCCCTGAGATGCAGTCAGCACATTTTTATCAGCATGATCGGCCCATGAATCAGGCTTTGTCCGGACTCGGAGGTGATAAATACCCGAGCGAGGGGTCTAACATACAAGATAGGCCTCATTGTTGGAGGAGCCTGGCCTGTATTTCACACGCCAGGCCTTATGGGTGATGGATGGGGTGAACCTGAGCAATATTTCTCCCTCCACTCTTATCCTCAGGCTGTTGTTAGAGTGGGGAAGTGGGAGGTAGGCCAGGGAAAAAAAAGTAAACATGGGCGTGTAGAGCAATTTGAGTGCAGGATACCTAGATTTAAAAAAAAAAAATAGAACGAAATTTAAGCTCAAAATTAACGAACAAAGCCTGAAATCCAGTTTCATCTGTATATGTTGCACTTTATGTGAAGGCCATCTTTCTCAAATCAATAATAATATAGGTCATTAATTAAAGAGTTTGAGGAAAAATCGAATTTACGCAATTTTCCACTTACAACAAAACATGTTTGTTGTTCAACGTTTGCGCTGGAGCTACAAGGCTAATGTAGCTAATGTAGCTAAAAGTAATGAAGGTCTATCTCACCAGAAATATCTGCCTTAAACCCTATCAGTAAGGTCAGTCAGACTTGGTGATGTGGTTTAGGACACATCGTGACTTATTGTGATTTTTAAACATGAACAAAGCTTTACAGGGTAACAATATTGAGGGGCGGGGTCAGTTTTTTGTTAGCACACAACGAGAATAATATAGTTCTACTTACGCACTAAGAGCCGTATTCAATGATGGTTACTTTAGTTCAAAAGGGACATCAATATTTAAACAGGGAAAGTTCCTCGTATTCAGAGTCGGGTTACGCACGTACCTAAGTTGATTTTCTGCTCATCCGTTAAGATTAGCGTTAAAATGAGGTGTGTGTAGTTTATGCTTCTGACGTTGCTTTTGAGTAGAAGCGTCAAAACCAAAAACGAGTGTAACTGAGACACTGTTTTCAGATTTCACACATGCTTTTAAGTCTGTAGTTACGTCTGTGCGTTACTCAACTCTGAATACGGACCTAAATTCATCTGAACAAACTCTGCTAGATATTATTAAAAAATGAGATTACAGAGAGCTTAAGAATGTCATTTGAAGCAACATACGAGGATGTATTTATTTACTGAAAAGATTATCGGATGAGACGTTATGGCTAATCAACTACTTTATGAAGTATTATATTGCGAGTGTTTTTTTTTTTTAGCGGAAATCCAACAGCATTTCAATTTCTGTAGCTTAATTATCATAGATGATAGGAGTTAATATCATAAAACCAGCAATTCTCCAAGTAATGTTACAGTGCATTCTATTATTTAAATTACAAAACACTTTAGGACCATGCAGAAGAGATACCCCGAAATATCCTCCTGCTAGATCTCCAAAATATAGCCACAGATTATTTGGAGCTAAGTGGATTTACGGTGCAGAATCCCCCATAGATCAGGACTGAAATGACGCTGTAGGCAGGCTGGGAGTTTTAATCATTTGATAAGTTAACTAAAGCTACGACGGCTATGTGAATTCAATTCAGGCCTGTTAGAGAGATAGAGGATTGTTCTCCAGTCGCAGAAGTGCTAAAAAAAAGATCTATTGATGAATAGAGATATAAGAGCACTCGCTAGGGTGTGGGTCAACTTGAAAACTCAAGTGCTCCAGTACTCCTACTACTAAATCGCAAATTCCAACAGAGAACTGTTTTTCATTTCATCTGGCTTTGTGTTTTTATGATATTATTTTCAAAATATTTCTCAGTAGCAGAAGGGTAATGTTCATAATATACTTACAAAAAAATGGAGCTTATGATGCAATTATACTCTTTTTCTATCATAAACTTGATGTGTACTTTTTTTTTTAAATCTATAATCAGAAGCAATTTCTTCGTTATTTCATTAGATATGTTTACTTTTTATTTACACATACTACATATTTTCATTAAATCTGATCTCACCTGTCAATCATTTTATCATCATGCAAATACATTTTTTTAAATAGTTAAGTACAACTACAACAATGTACATATACTGACTCCTTCAAGTATAAATGCCTTTCCTAATGATTCTAGTCTCTATTACAGAAAAACTAATTAGAAATAAGACAAAACAAGTCTGGAACACTTACTTCCTTATTACAGTTGAATTCCTCCCAAGAGAAGGATGTCACTTCCTCAAAATTTCTTAATGAACGAGTACATTATTTTACATTAGGAGAGAATAAAACACTTGTTGGCACACCGTTATTGGAAAATAATCAATGACAGGATGGTGTGACATGGTCTGATGCAAAGCAGAGATCCTGTTAACACCCTGAAGTTTACTTTCCAAGGTGGAAAACTTTAACGGCTTAACAGCTTTACCTCTGACTGTTACAAAGCGCTCACACTGGAGACTCCTCCTATGAAGGTTAAATAAACATTGCCTTACTTTAAAAAGCTTCACCATACCAGTTGATTTCTTCATATGAACAAAATCGACTTATCATAGATTTTCAATACATATAAACAAATGAATTATTTTATTGCCGCAAGTCTATTACAAGATTAGTCAGGACACTGTTGGGTTTCTGTAAGTAGAGTATCATGACGCTATGTTTAGCTGCTGGTGAACAGGGTTATGGGAAAGGGGAGGGGTGTGAGCCCCCATGCTGGGCAAACAATTCACACTTCTCCACAATAATATTGGTACAGAGATAAAAAACACAGCACAACTAAAGATTTTTTGATAGTAAAACACCGTATAAAACTGCCACGATAAAATTATAAAAAAAAAATTTTTCTCTTAGAAAAAATCTGGAGAGTTTGCCAAATGGGAGGTAACGGAGTTGATAGCAAATGTAGGAACATATCTATTTTTAATCATTTTTAATATCGAATCATTAGCAAATATGATGAAAAACTACTTGTGTATTATTTGTAGATGAAAACATGGCCATATTAGAAATTCATTCTATATCATTCAGAATGACTCTTCATTCAAGGAATGCACTTTATTACAGGTAATACTTTCATTTTTTCAGGGAATTAAAACCGGGATGTTGAACCACATGCATGGCACAACAACTGTTTTGCCTGATATCAGGGAATTTCACTCAGTCGATCAGAAAAGCCTTCACTGAGGTACGTTAGTGAGCCGAGCTTATCATAGATACCGAGCTGTCAATCATTTATAAACATAAATATAAATATTTAACAGCTTCGTTTCACTTTTGTTACAATATTGCTACTAAAAATCATCACCATGTCGTCTGAAGTTGTTGACCTTCCTGAGGGATCATTGTCGTTTTCTTGACTATGCCAAAGCAATGTTTTTACTCCCTTTCTCTCTCTCTCTCTCTCTCTCTCTTTCTCTCATCCACACCTCCCACTCACCTTTTTATGTACGAGCGCTGAACCAAAGCGAATTGAATTATGGATCCGATCCAGCTCTTGCCCTTATGGAAGCCTTCAGAGGACAAAAGCTGAATGTTCATCGAGCTCAATGGAACAAGGGGGCCATTAAGTGTGCTTTGTCAAGCTGCAACACACACTACGAGTAGTGTATACCACCCCTGGGCCTTTTGGTGACGAGTGTGAGAGGGAGTCGTCCACCAACAACAACACATTCAACACATTCTGATGAGGGCACTGTGTGTTTTTTTCCTATGTCTTCTTCTTCTTATTTTTTAAATTATTATTTTTTTTAAAATTTAATTTGCTGAGACGGGAGTCGAAGAGGCAATTAAAAACAATCTGCTGCATCGCTGCCTTCTGTCATCGCTTGCGAGAGGAGATAAGGTGCAAGCCTTCAGGCTTTTCAGAGCGTTTAGCACCCATAATCCTCTATTTACCTGAGGAATAGAAATGCAAAAAAAAAAAAAAAAAAAACACAAGCAGAAAAAAAACCCAAAAAAGCTCTTGACACTGCAGTAAGGAATTGCAGAACATGACAAACTGGCATTCGGTCTTCATCAGGTTACTTATAAATCTGCGCTTGCTGAGCTACATAAGGAATAAAACACTTGCGGACGTGCTGTTATAGGAAAATAATCAACGACAGGATGGTGTGATGAACAGGAGCTACTGTAAAAACCACGAAGATGATGATCTTCCTATAAAAGCGCATCCTGAAGTGTTTCATTCCTCTTACACAAATGCCAACCATGACACTTTTTTAAATTAAATATAGTACACGTTGTACTTTTTATCCGTTTATTATTACTCGAGATCCAAAGCGATCCCCAAGTCAACTTTGATATCATAATGAATTGCTGATAAATTATAAGCATATAGTATATCAAAAACCCCAAAAAATTTGAACGAATGTCAAACACTCTATTCCTTATATGTTGCTTGGTAACTTTGGTTTCCATGGCTACGGCGTGATTTATTTCTGGTTGCCGTAGCCATCCCTGCAGCTGTCATTGCTTAAACGGCGTAATCAGTTGTTGGTCGATAACAAGCAACAATTAACACTATTTGTGCTAAGCCTTTTCGAATACAGTGGGATGGTGTGATGAAGTTGAATATAAAAAAAGAAGCAAATCTAATATTTAGAGAGATTTCATATGGGGGAAGGATTTCAAACAGCTTTCTCTGAGAAAATGAATCACCTTCTGACCAATCAGATTGGAGAATTCCACAGCACTGTGGTATAAATAATAAGAAGACTCAAATTTGAGTTCTTGATATCTGGTGACGTTGTTGGATTAGGTGACTTGAGTAAATTTGTACATTTCCAGGACGAGGTTTATCGGACACTGTATTGCGTTTGGAATCAATGCACCGCGTGTTCCCTTACTTGCGTCCCCGAGCTGTATTTAATTATTGCGACAGCTGAGAGCTGCTTAACCTCTCCAACAGCAAGCTTGGTACGCTGATCAATTTGGGCCAAGGTAATTTCACCCTGTTATTACCTGTGTACACTCTCTCTCTCTCTCTCTCTCTCTCTCTCTCTTTCTCCACACCTTGGGGAAAATTAAATTCCAAACAAAGTAATAGCTGTTACGTATAATGGTGTGTAACGAGAAAGCGTGCCCTCCTTCTGAGCCCTCTGATTGGCAATCGTGATAAATTCGTTTAATTACCGCACGCCCGAGGGGGAGGTTTTAGATCTCTGCGCCACTGACGTTTTAAGACTATTGCATGCTGAAAAAGAAAAATCGGTGTCCTACGGAGGCCGTAACCATAGGTAGCCCAGCTGTTGGAAAGACGCCCGTGAAGAACGACTCTAAGACCCTGTCATCCATCACAATCTGCCCTGTTTTCTTCTCCATCTATCCCCCTCTCCCTTTCCCCCCCACCTCTCCGTTTTCATGAGAGAATTCATCAGGCCTGTTTGGCCCAGGGCCGCTAATCTCAACATTCTCGGCTGCTGGGTCAGGACTTACGCAGCGGCCGTAGCTCGCTCTGCTGACCTGGATGGATGGAGGGAGGACGGCTGGAGAGGAAAAAAAGGAAAGTCGATGCAGGGTTTTATTCGTTTAGATTGTTTTTTTTCCCTCTCCAACATGATTCACAGGCTCCATATTTACACTCCACCTGCACACACACACACACACACACACAAATACAACAGTAAGATTCCCAGTAAGAAATATGGGAAGGCTTTTGTGCATTAATTTCCATATATTTCCATACATTCCATGCGATTTCCATCCATATTGTTTATATCACTATTTTAATATTCCTCTATTACCCGAGACCTGTCAAATCCTCGATTCTGATTGGTCGGAAGAATTCAGATTGGTGACAGTAGTTTATATTAAGGTTTATATTAATGCGCTCATTCTAATATGTTATTTATGCTTTAATCATAACGAGTGACACTTGTTGTTTGTTTATTTAGCCTTTAGGGAAGGAGTCTCCAGTGTCAGCGCTTTGCAACAAATATGGGAAAATCTTCAGGACAGAGGAGGGTATAAGAGGTATAAAACACTTTAGGATGAAGTAAAACAATCAACTTTGGACTTCGGGGTAGTAACAGTAACTCTGCTTCATCTTAACCACATTGTCATTGATTATTTTCCTATAACAGCACATCCTGAAGTGTGTTATTCCTTAGATATGGTGTATACTGGGTGTTTTAAAATAAACAATAACTTTAATACCAGGAGTGCTGTAAAAATCTAACCTTGATGACCTCATCAGTAGAAAAAAAATGCTACTAATGCTACTAAAGTACTTCTTTATCCATGCTTCTTTCTTCTCGAGGATTTGCTTTTATCATTCGTTGCTTGGAAAGCACTTCCTGATTTCCTTGACTCTAGTTTCTTCCTTGCAGCAAAGATGGACGATCAGCGGAGATGAAGCGGACCGCTCCGATGTTATTGCTCATCAAGGTATCTGAACGATCGTCTTTGTTCACAGCTTGATTAGTTTCTGACTACAGAAAGTGTCGGAGCATCAGGAGGATGCTTTAATCTCTGAAGGCACTGTGTGACTTCACCAGATGCATGTGACAGATGAACTGCTTCAGAAAGATGATAATTCCAAAAAAAAGTGATGCAGCTCTTGTATCAAACTCCATATGATTCAAAGCATGAAAGCATGAAACACATATTGATCAAAATATGTTTATTTTGAACAATAAACATATTTTGAGGAGGTACATATGATGAGGAGGTACATATATATATACAGTATAATCTCTCTAACAGGTGAAAGTAAAAATCACATTTTCTACTACGTATTGTTCTGAAAACTATAGATTTATGATTTTTATGCGTTTCTAAAACTCTAAAACTAGCTGCTTAGGCAACACGATCTTTGCAGGAAGATCGACAAGGCAAGGTTGTAAAGTAAAAAAAAAAATTTGTTAAATTTAAAAAAAAATGTTTTTTAGTGAACTATATTTACGGTGACATCTGTTATAGGCAAAATAATTTTCGCCATCTGTTACAGTTGACATCTGTTATAGGCAAAATCATTTTTGCCAAAATGTTCCTGCATGTTTTTTTTTTCTCTTTTTTTTTTCTGGTTGCCAAAATTTAACCCCACGCAACATACAGTATGACAAATTTTCCCAAACAGCAACACAAATATGCAAGGACCATTTGAACAGATATAGTAAATAAGTACGTTTCCCATGTAGCATGTTCCCACGCCTACTATTTTCATCCAGCTAACACTGACTGACACCATGAACTCGTCCTAACATGGCTTCCAGAGCAGCCATGATGAGGAGGTACTGTATCTCCAGCATGATATGGACAAACGTTACATTTCCTCCAAATTTTACCCAAAAAAAAAAAAATGTAGTGCTGCATTAGTTATATACATACATTATATACATCCAATTACTTTATAACTGTACTTAAGTCTGTTTTTTTTTAACTTGGATTTTCTTTCAATATTTTCAATACTATGGACGTTTACACACTACATTTCAAAAACGTCTTCCTTACTACATTTCTCTATAATCACATGTCTGTGAAGTTGATTTTTTTGCCCTCATATGGCTTCAAGGACTCGATCTAAAATTACGGTATTTCCTGTTGCGACAGCTAGCAATTAGCATTCAACCGGAGTTATTATCATGCTAGCAAACATGAGAGATTAGCAATAAAGCTGTTGTTTTCTTACTGTCCTTGGTTCCTTGGGGGACTAATTTACTGTCACAAACTTAAAAGCATTGTGTGATTTGAAATTGAGACACCTTGTTCTTTTGGAAATCTTTCGTTTACAGTGCCTTTCATACTTTAAAGATTTATTTAGTTAATTAAACTTTTACTTGAGTAAAGAATTTTGGTAATTTTATGACCTTATAGATACAGCTACTTGCATTTTGCCCATGTTTTTAAACTTATAAGTATTGGGCCAATGTTGATTCTGTAAATGTAGACAGAACGACTCTACGTGTTTTTCCGTAAAGGTGATGGAGTAATTCGACACATGAATGGAGAAGAAAATAAGATTTTCCGTGAATATCACTGAAGATGGTTTCCATAATTGTCCATAAAGAAATTTTTTCAGTTTCAGTAAACATAAATTGAAAGACTAATATTCAAAGCTAATATTGATGCAAAGGTCTGACCTAGTGTTCAGCATGATTACTCTAAACCCTTACTGAGCAGTGATTGGATGTAAGGATATCAGACCTCTTATGTGACAATTAACTAAAAGTCATGAAAAAAAAAAAAGAACAACTCAGAGCATTTGAATTTTCCCTGGATTCCATACGAGCATGAAATGGCATGCTGTTACTGCAAATCTTAATCATCCTTAAATTTTCATACGAGTTGGCTTTACTCTCATTAGACGAGATTGGATAATCCTCACTATCCGAGTATTTTAGGCAGAGGCTAAAAGAAACCAGTCACGTAAAGTGGTCAGTCATATGAACTATTCCAGTCACAGTGATGCATGGCTGAAGACTGCTGGACATATTTCACCTTCTCCAATGTCCAGCATGAGAACAGGACAACTCCATCCATCAACGCCATCGATATTCACACAAATAAGCCTGCCATGACTCATTATCACATACACACACACACACACACACACTCACACATGCAGACAAGCTGTGGGGTATTTCTATCAAAACGTGCATTGCATATCAACTGATGTTAGATACTTACAGTAATTTTATTGAACGTATTTAAAAATTCTTCTCATTCAAAGTAAATACATACGGAATCAAACACCTGGGTGTGTGCAGTTATAGGAAATTAACCAGTGATGGATTGATGTGATGAAGAGAAGTCGCTCTTACCACCCTGAAGTTGATCATTTTCCGATAACACCCCTTCTTCAAGCGTTTTATTAAAGTATGATATGTTTTTTTTATCCATTTTCAGTTACATTACACTGTCTCCAGTGCTGACACTGGAGACTCCTTCCATAAATGTTAAGTCTCCTTACAGAAAAATTCACTGTATCAACAATTAAGTGTTTGTTATTCTTCTTGTTGTTGTTAAATAACAACATGTTCATTATTAGAAGAGTATACAACATACAAGTCCCTGTGAATTAGCTGTTGCTATAGAAACGACCAATCAGATTAGAGAATTCAATAGCGCTGTGGTATATAAGTTCTATAACGTGACTATAGGTATCTTCTCCATGCACAACATTTCCACATCACACACAAACTCCAAATATATATATTTATATATATATATTTTGTGATATTTTCAAATTCCTGGTAGTTCTATTTGAATTAAAATATCAAAAAATGTATGGATTGAAACAACACTACATTAAAAAAAAGGGCATACAGCCATAGTATACAGTGTATCCAAAGTATATGAATGAAGTAAGGTTTAAGGTATTGTTATGAGAGAATCATTTTCAGGTCCGTATCCCTCAGGCTAAGATCACTGCAAAAAGCTGCATATGTCGTAAAAAAACAAGATCACAGCCGCAAACTTAAATTTACGAACTGTAAAATCATCATTACGCACTCAGCGTACACTAAACGAAGCAGCACGGACTTGAGGATTCTCGTTGACTCCTATTGAAACTCATCAGCAACCTCAAAAAAAAAAACACTTTTGCTCTCTTTTTCATTATAATCTGCATAAAGATTTATTATCGAACCCTTTCCATATTGCGCTGTAATTGTTCTGTAGATGAAATACGGCTCTGGAGCGATCGGCGTGCTATGAATCTGTGTGTTATGAATTCCAAACGCAATCTATTGACAAATTGATTGTAGAAATCGCAGGCGCTTAGGTGTGTGCAGGAACGTGAGAACGGCACAGAGGACACAGTGACGTTGACAAATAGGAGTAATCTAGCGCCGGCGCTGTTATTTACACACCCGTGATCCGGCTTTGTCCCGCTATTCCTTTTGGATTAAATGAGCTTAAATTATCAACTGAACTCTCACTAGGGAGATTAATAAAATAAACCCTCATCGTGATTCTGGAATAATATTCATGCAGTAGGCCCAGGCATTATTTATCTTCTGCCTCGCCAATAAAATACGAATTTCCCACAAACCCGTGCTATGGATATGAGGATTTCCAGTGTAGAAGCAAAAATATTTTGAAAACCACAATATTGATTTCCGAGATTAATCTGACAGGCGTAATTTAAATGAATTAAATTGTTAAACCTTAGACCTTTGGATTGAGACAACTTTTTTGCTGCCAATTTCCTGATTTTAAGATCCTGAGCCATAAATGTTACATGTTAAAATGAGTAACATGGTTGATTTTTTTTTTTTTTTTTTAGCATAGCAATAGCAAATACACACAATGTGATTAACTAGCATCCAGACTAATGGCATGAGGACTTTAAGAATATTTTAATGATTTATTTAAAATTATTATCATTTTTTTTTAATTAATCATTTTTTCCATCTATAATTTGAATAACAGGGTTCCACTTGTAAAGTGAATTTATCAGTCAATATCATTCTGAATATCATTTTAGAAATAAAAAGGAAAGAAAAAAGAAGGAGAGAAAGAACATTTCTTCTCGTGATCTTCGAGAAATTCGAATGATGCAATTTCCTGTTTCTTAGGGGTGAAAGTGTTGAAGCTGTGTGAATGAATATTGAAAGAAAATGTACATTTTTCAATAATTTGTGGTAAAGGATGCTTTAAGCATGAGGTATTAAATGGATTCACACATTAATGCAAAAATACGATGATTTCTGAAATATTTTAATTTATTTTAAGTGGCGTGATTAGTGCTATAGATTTTGTACGTTTTTTATTTTTAAGTCATTTATCTGAAACATGAATGTTGGTTATAGTGAAGAACAACGTCTTTTCCCTTTACTTGACATACATATTTGTAAATGTAATACAAAATTAGGACACCAATGGCGAATCACAAAGTCATCGGTTCAGCTCTGGCCAAATATTTTCCTCATCCAGCTTTTCCAAGGAACAAAGCTTTCTCTTCACTTGCATCATGTGCGGCTCTTCTCTCTTAATGGAGGGCAGAAGCTTCACAGTGACTTTTAGTCACTCTGACTTACACTTGGGTCCAAAAGTCTTGAGTGCACTACCAAGAACTGACTGTAGCTCTCAGGGATGAGGTAGTGTGCTCGGAATAAATGGGCTGTAATTTCCAGTGGCTGTGTTCCCTTTTTTCCTGTCCCCAAGCTTGTCCACTCCAAACCATTTAATTATTGTGCCACTTGAAAGCTCCCTAGCGTCTCTAACAGTAAGCTTGATGCAGTTCGGGCTGAGTTAATTTCACCTTTTTTACTCATCCGATCCTCTAGCAGTTCAGGATTTAGCGCCATGCTAATGAATTCTCAGCAGACATGGCTATAGCTAACTGGCTATAGCTCAAAGCTTCGCAATGCCGGGGGCCTGAAATAGATTAAATGTAGTCTTTGACTGGAGCAAATTATCAGCAGAGAGACACCGTCACGTTCGTTCAGAGGATTTGTCTGCAAAACTGCCCCCTGAAGATTCCATTCAATGGCCGAACGTGGACTTTGACTCATCTTTATCCAACTTTTCTCCTGGTGCAGTTCTGATAAACTTTTTTTCCCCCCCTGGCTGAACTCGATCTGAAGTTCGTAAATGATAATAGCACAAGAGAGCGATCTTAACGGGCCAAGGTCTCGATGGTTAATAAATCACTGCACATTTTATTAGAGGATTTGAAATGGGTGAATGAATTTTACAAGATGCCTGCTCTGGATTTTTAACAGACGGAGTGATACGGGCTCTTCATAATGGAAAAGACGATCGTGATTTAAAGCCCGTGCCTCTGCATAACATAAGGTCAAGGTCATTTGAAGGGGAGTCATGAATTTTTCATGCAGAATGACATGCGGTGAAAGGAGAAATTTGACCTTCAGCCAAACGAGGAAGTAAGTCTAGATGCTTTAAACTTTAACACTATAATCGAATCAAATCGCCTGCTTTTATCATGTGTCAGCTTCAAATTTACACGCTCTCTGCACTTTAATTTCCTTTCACCTGGATATCGGTATGAGCGGATGCTTTGAAAACAGGCCTCGGCGATCGATAAATAAACCTCAGAAAAGAAAAAAGAAGTCATCATGCTCGTCACATCACACCCCATTTATCACGCAGAAGTGTCAGGATCGATCCGTCAGCTGCCTCGAAAGTAATCCAGCCTGGCAGGAAGTGTCAAACGTCAAAAAGGGGGAGAATAATTCATTTTTCTGTTGCAAGCTGGAAATGATCACATAAACACCTAGGGTTGACAAAGAACCTGAAAATGGGCCAGGTCCCAAATGCAAGTTTGACAAAAGTTAAGGTGAAATTTGCATAACTCAGTTTTCAATATAAAGTGTCTTAGCAAGGATTTGGGCCACCACAAGCCACTATAAAAACTTAAATGGTATCGATTTGACAGGTCTCTTGAACTTTGCCAGAGTGCTGAAAGTCATTCTTCCCAAAGAATAGTGTTGGTGTTTTGATAATGGTGGTTCTTGAGGACTGTTGCTGTCTAACATGTTACTCCAAAATCTCCCAAAGGTGTTCAGTTGGGTTGAGATCTGATGAATGTGAAGGCTATAGCATCATTTTCATCCTTAAGTGAGCCCTTGTGGCCTGTTGATGGAGATGGAGTCATCCTGGAAGCTACCAGGATAGGAATAACGGTGATCAAACAGAAGATGTTTGGATTGATTAGCAGTGGTGCTTTCCTCTTAAGGAGAACAAAGCCACTTCATAGCTGCCAAGACCAGAGTCTGACTCCTAGTCAGTACAAAACTTATGCTTTCTGTATAGCCAGAGGGTTACAACTGCCCCTGACCCTTCCTACCATATCTCAGCTAATAAGTGAGGCCTCTAACCCTTAGCTGCTTCGTGTAAAAAAGGGGAAAAAAAAGAGAAAACGAAGCAAAAGCTCTCCCAGGAGCTCGTACCATGACACATACTGGAAACTCTAACACTGGGAGGTACAATCATCAAACCAGACATTCTGAATTTTAATAAATGATCTTACTGAGCTGGACATGTCTAGACCATGATCATTTCTGGTTCAGCTCTGCTCAAGAGAACGACAAATGAGAAACGGTGAATGGCGTAAGAGCATTAACAGGGACGTCCAATCAGCAGCAGTCAATGATGAATCGTGAGTCAAGGAAGGAAATAATTGATTCTCCATTGACAAGTCATCAATGGAATGAGGAGCTTTTATGGTCTTTTAATGAAGCACATGAAGGACAGTAGGTCAAGAGGGGGTCATTATGGCACTTACAGACCTATTATGACTAATCCTGTGAGTCAGATCCTCCCCAAAGGAAAGGTGTTAAAAAAAAAAAAAAAAAAAAAAAAAAGTGGTGCTCTTGATTGGCTCAAAGTGTAAAGCAGGAAAACATGAATTTAATGAGAGTAAGAGTACTAGATTCCTAAAAGGGTTTTGCATAAAATGGTTGTTGGGTTCTTTACCTTTTAGTGGAAAAACTGAAAAACCATATAAGGTTCTACAATTAACTTGTTGCGCTACAGCATTCTCTACGTTTTTTTTCTCCTTGTCTTTCTGAAGCAGTTCATCTGTCACATCTATCTAGAAAAGTTCCACAGTGCATTCAGAGATTAAAGCATCCTCTTGGTGCCTCAGTGCTTTCTGTAGTCAGAAACTAATCAAGCTGTGAACAAAGACGATCATTCTGATACCTTGATGAGGAACAACATCAGAGGGTTTAGCTTCGTCCCCACTGATCGTCCATCTTTGCCGCATCGGAGAACTGAGAGTGAAGAAAGTCAGGAGGCGCTCTCCAAATGAAAAACCATAAAAGCAAATCTTAGAAAAGAAAAAGTTACGCACATCTCAGAGGAGTGGATGCATCAAAGAGGAGTGGAGAAGTTCCATCAGCATTTCAAGCAGAAAATCTATTACAGTTGAAGTATCCAGTTAATTAATATGTTTTTTTTTTTTGGTGGTTTATTGGCAGAATCCATAAATGAGGCTGAATGATGAGTTTATTATTTACACCCACGTACCTGAGTTGAGTCAATTATCATTATTTCATAACATATTGTAATTTAAATTGTGCTAATTAATGTGGTTTAATTTTAGATTAATAGAAAAGTTTTTTTTAAGAATTTAATTACAAGAAGAACCTTAATGTATAGAAGTATAGCAAATTAAATAAAAAAGAAATGAAAAAAAAAACAGAGCACCTAAGGGAGAAGATATAAAATATATAACACATCTGTACTATTCTTATTCTTCCTCGAGATATTGAATCTAAGCAGATATTAAATAAAAACACTGCAGTAATGTCTTAATTAGGCACCTCAAAGATACCTTACCATTTAAAGATCTTAATTAGGCACACAAATGTGACAAAATACACAAGATGAAAAAAATAGCTCCTGGTGATAACTTACATATTATGCACTTGCTACATTAATTATAAACTCGTATTTCCAGCCATTTTAATAAATGAATCTGAATCTTTTCCTAGTAAGCTACAAATAAAAAGTCACTCTAAGATGAATGCACCTGTCAATTTTTATTATAGATGTTTTCTAGACTGATTAGATGAAGATAATCAATATGTGCAATTGCAAGTTGAGCCAATTCACTTCAGATATTCATCCCGACACATGTCTGTAACGGGAATCGTAATGGTTTAAGAGAACAGCGGCAGCAGAATACTGAGAGTAGAAAGTGAGGCAATGTTTTTGTTATAAATCCGCAGACAATGTGATGAGGCTTGGAATTTGGTTAACCTTTGCAGAGGCACTTATTATCAGGGTTAAATGTCAGAGGATGGTGTGGAGACTCCAAATTCATAACCAATGTCTTGCACTGCTATAGGAAGCATTTGGGATTTGGCCAAACAAGGAAGTAATGAAGAAAGAATGGGGGATCATTGATGGTCCTAGCCTTCTTCACGACAGATGGAGGTTGTAAGAAAATGATGAGCCCACAAACCCACATATACCTACATGAGGTCATAGAAATGGCTGCAGGACACAAAAAAATCGATGCCTTCCAATACCATCTCAGTCTCTGGACATAAGCCCAAAAAAAACCCTGAAAATCTGTCATTTGAAATTAAGAGGACAATCCACACGCACATAGCTTTGAATCTAAAGAAGCCAAAATGTTCTGCATGGAAGAAGGGACCAAGTTCCTCTACAAGTATCTCCAACCTTGTTAAATATTTCAGGAAGAGGTTCAGTGTTGTTATTCTCTCAAGGCAGACATCACAAAATGTTTTTGAAACAACAATACTTGGAAAATGGTGCTACTTACAAAAACATTTTATAGTTAATAAAACTATATAGCACTCCCATACATTTAAGCTCATGCATGCTAACCATTACTGCCAAGTTCCACTAATAGCCCGTGTCAAGGGGGCCAATAATTCCAGAGCTGACAGTATTTGCCAGAGCTACATCATTTCTAGTTGCTAAGTACATTAGTTCCCTTGCCTAGCTCTAGACCCCTTGTTTCCTAGTTCCTTATTCCTAGTATTAGGACTCCTTACTTCCTAGTTTCTTGATTCTTATTGTCGGCTACTGGTATCCAAGGTCCTAGTGTCTGGCTCCAAACCCCATGGTTTCTAGTACCATATTCATATCATGACATCTCATTTCGTAGTTTCTCGATTATTGTTGTAGTCTCCTGGTATTCTAGTTTCTAATATCTAGGTCTAGACTTTGTGTTTCTTGGTTCCTTATTCCTAGTATTAGACTCCTCACGTAGTTTCTTGATTCTTGTTGTAGTCTCTTGGTATTCTAGGTCCTAGTGTCTAGCTCTTGACACCTTGTTTTTCTAATTCCATATTCCTAGTATTAAACTCCTCACTTCCTAGTTTATTGATTCTTGTTAAGGTCTACTGGTGTCCTAGGCCTTACTGTCTATCTCTAGACCCTTTGTTTCCTAGTTCCTCATTCCTAGTATTAGGCCTAGGTCCTAGTGTCTAGCTATGGACCCCTGTGATTTTTGGTCCCTTATTCCTATAATTAGACTCCCCACTATCTAGTTTTGATTCTTATTGTAGCCTATTGGTATCCAAGGTTCTAGTCTCTAGCTCTAGACCCCTTATTCCTAGTATTATACTCCTCACTTCCTGGTTTCTCAATTCTTGTTGTAGTCAATCGGTCCCCCAAGTCCTAGTGTCTAGCTCTAGACTCATTGTTTCCTATTTCTTTATTCCTAGTAATATACTCCTCATTTCCTAGCTCCCTTGTTTCGTTGTTTCTCATTTCTAGTGTCTAATTCTACACATAGTTCCTATTTGCTAGTTCTAGTCTCAGTGTTTCCCAGTTGCCAGTGCTTGGTTCTAGTTTCAATGTGTCATAGTTTTTACATTATAGTCTCTTGGTATCCCAGTCCCTAGTTGTAGAGTTGTTTCTGAAATCCAGTCTCCTTGTATCCTTCCTATTTTCTGCTTCCAGATTTGTTTTCAAGTTCATTGTCATTTTTGGTTATTTTTGGACCGTTCTGGTTTTACCTACATTTGTTAACCAAAACAAAGTTCCAAACCAATAAATCAAGTCACGAGATATGTTTTTTGTAGCCACAAATTATTGTTTCTTGAGATCTATTTTGTGGCCACAAAATGCTTAACTCATGGCCACAATTGTATTTTAAAATGAGTAAGACAGTAGTATTAGATCATTGTGACCACACAAACCTAGACATGGAAAAGATTGATAACATTATCCTTCATTCTTGGAATGAAGACATACTGGAGTCACTGGCATTGTGAAAGGGATACATGCGAATTCTCAAAGTGAACAGACTTTTTCACCTGTTCCTGCCAAATAATTACCTGGAGGTCACATATTAAGTATGGTATTCCACAACATAATAGTTTGCGGGCTCAAACTATTAACTCATTAACTCATCTCATGGCCACAAATTTTCACCTCGTGGCCTCAATATACTATGGCCATGCCTTATTAAATACTGTATATCCACCATGCGAAACATCTAAAAAGTAGCTGCCTTCTGAATACTGACTTTTTAAAATGTATCATGGACTGAATACAGGTATTTCAGTTTTGTGTTCTGAATAATTCTGTTTCAGCCTAATCCTGGCCTTAGATTATCATGTTAGCCTGTGATCTGACCTCTGACCTAAATAAAAAGTCTAAATAAAAATACCGCACTTTACTCTGCTGCTTCACTCATCTCTATCCAGTGCTGTAATACAGAAACTTCTCAATCTTTCCACCTTTACATGTGGTATGGTGTATTCCTAGCCACTGTTGTATCTTTATACGAGTGATGATGGATGGAACGACGATAAAACTTGACTTGACTTTGTTTAGTCCTCCATCACTATTTTCACAGCGGTTATACGATCTCTAAAAATTGCCGCATTCCCACCCGTGGGCTACCCTTTCCGTTTTATGTTACACATCAGTGTTGTATCAATATTACGATGCTCAGGCCTGTTTCAATGAGTGCAAGTGAGGAAGAGTGGCTTCAGGTTATGTCAGCGGTGCACTCCAGATCATAAATTAAACGGCGACGGCTGAAGAAGGCACTGTATGATGGACTCAACCATCATGAAAGTTAATGGAGCGGTCGGAGATAGAGGGAGCACATGCTCATTGGGATTCGATTTTTATTCATCACTGTGTGATGTTTCCACTCTCTTGGAGATTGACGCTAGAGCTCTTCTATCAGGTTCAGGTCAAAACCACCATTCTGGTTTTCCATGAAGAGATTTTTCCAGTTTTGGCTCAATTCTTTGACCTGATACCACAAATGAGGCTTAAAGTTGCTGTCTTATTCTCTCCATCCTCTCTAAGCATGGGGAAGGGCTTTTAGGGCTCCATTACCATCAATTCTGTTCCTACTGATTACACTGTGTAGTGATGCATCAAAACTGACTCTGGTATTCTTATTGGTCTGATACCACACTCATTTGCTCATATTCGTGTTCATAAAAAAATGCTCTGGTACCAACATCCAATACCACATGATTCTATGTAATATAAGCCTAGTGTACATGGTCACGATAATGAACAGATGACACAAAATGACAGCACTCTTGATGTATTTCATGATTAATGAGGGCAATCAAAGCAAACTGTGCTCTGTGAAACTATCAATAGGAACTACAGCTCCTGATGGCAATACAACCAACCTGATAAAATATCTTATGGTGTGTAAACAGTGTCTTTAACAGAGAGTGTGAGGATGGTCAACCTGACCACTTAGAGCAGTATTAGTGAGTGTGGTCATTAAGTATGAGCATGGAGAAGTGAATCAAGCATGCAGAGAAACCATTACATATGAAAGCACTTTAGTTATCTTAAACATCTTAAACATAAAACTCAGCTTGAGAAGTTCCTCACTAGCAACACTACAGTAAGTGCTAGCTAAGCAAGAAAAATATTTACAAACAATGCTAGGTGAGTAAAAATAGCAGGTCTAAACCACTATGTTGTCCTTGATAATCAGCCACTGTCAGTCATTGACAATGAGGGATTAAGATGCAACGAAAACAAAAAGGTACTTTAATTACAGCTTAATTACAGGGCCACTATTTGAACCGGGCAAACATAAAAACAGAGCTTAACTCGATCCTTGAGCCTGACGAGAAGCAGTTGCTGGGGTCCGTGCTGTCCTGGCTCACCAGTCCAGCCCGTGAATGGGTGGCGCTGGAGACAAGAAGGAAGCAAAGTCTCCAGCCGAGCTCCAACCAGAAGCCAACAGGGCGGTCTCTCCTGCAGAGCTCCCTCTAGAGGCTGACAGGGCAGCTTCCTTCCCTGCAGAGCTCCAGCCAGAGGCTGATAGGGCGGTCTCCCCTGCCGAGCTCCAGCCAGAGGTCAACATGACGACCTCGCCTCCAGAGCTCCAGCCGGAGACCAACAAGGTGGTACCCCCTGCTGAGCTCCAGCCAGAGGTCAAGGTGGTGACCTTACCCCCAGAGCTCCAGCCTGAGATGTGGTCTCTCCTGCTTTGATCCTGCCAGAGGCCGAAGGCGTGGCCTCCCAGACCATGATCATGCCTGAGGCCGATGAGATGGCCTCCCACGCCATGCTCATGCCTGAGGCCGATGGGACGGCCTCCCACGCCAAGCTCCAGGTTGAGGCCAAAGATATGGCCTCCCAAGTTCTGCTCCAGTTTAAGGCATACGATAAGGCCTCCAAAGTTCTGCTCCGGTTTGATGCCAACGGCATGGGCTCCCCAGGCCTGTTCCTGCCAGAGGCTGACGGTGCGGCCTCCCACGACCTGCTTCTGCTAGAAGCCAACAATGTGGCCTCCCAAGACCAGCTCATGCCTGAGACTGACGATACAGCCTCCCAAGCCTGGTTCCCGCCCAGTAACACTGGCAAGCCTGTCCTAGCCCCGCCACCTGACCCTTGCGAGCATGTCCTAGCCCTGCCACCCGATCCCGGCGAGCCTGTCCTAGCCCTGTCTCTTGACCTTGGCAAGCCTGTCCTAGCCCTGCCTCTTGACCCCGGCAAGCCTGTCCTAACCAAGCCTCCTGACCCCGGTGAGCCCATAGCTGAACCCCCGCCTGCTTCCCGCCAGTATGCCCCATGTCTGCGTCCCAGCTCTTCTAGAAGAAGACCATACGATAGACAATGCCTGCCTTGGGGCCTTAGGTTCAGTGTAGATAGATAGGGGGCGTGTTTATGGGCGCTTCAGGAGAAGCGCCCTTGGGGGGGACTCTGTCAGGGAGTTTCCCCTTGTGGTGAGTGTCGGAGCGCTCAGTGCACTTAAGCTACCCGTAGAGTGACAGCGCTCTTCCGGGTTGACGTGACTTTGTTTACATAGCCATGTGTGTTTTGGTTTCTGTCTTGTCTCCTCCCTTGTCTTGTTATTGGTTGTGCTCCTACTGTGTCATCATCGTTATCACCTGTTCGTGATTTGCCCTTGATTAGTTTGTCTTTTTATACCCTTGTGTTTCACTGTAACATCGTGAAGTATTGTATCAGTGTTTTGCTGCCTGTACGCTACTGAGCCTTTTGTGTAGTGTCCATGCTTCTTGGTTTTGATCCGGTCTCATTCTCGTTCTCATGTTTCGTTCTCATGTTTCCGGTCTAGGCCTAGTTACACCTGTTTGCTGATCACCTGACCCTGTGCCTGTCTTTGACTACATGTTTGCTCTTTGTTTTTGGATTTGTCTGCCTGCCTTTCAATAAAGCCTTTTACTACACTTGCATCAATCTCCACCTTCCATATGTGACAAGATTACTCAATTTGGTATCGACAAGTACCAAACAAATATGTACTCCTACTTGTACTCAGTCTGAAAAAACCAGCAACTGGAAAAAAAAGCACTCAACATCACCACACTATAAAAAAGTCAATTAAGTTGCCAGTAACAGTAAGTAAAAGTGACAAGTGAATCTACCTATAATTTTCTGTAACGATAATGCTATATAACTGTTCCTCGTACCATCACTTGTAAATTTATGTCAGCTCGGCATCAACACAAACGAGGATCAATCCCATAATTCTTCAGGAAAAGCCAGATTCCTATAATTTACTGTAAATTCACAATATGGGATCTTAATGTTAACCTTTGCTGTTTACAGTGCACATACCTAGTAGAATGGCAGGGAGGGATGGATAAAACCGGCATTTTGAGAAGAAATGGCAATGCATTAGGAAAACATATATTTGACCTCAAAATATTACTCAAAATAATGTTTTTTTTAAATATATACATTAATTTTTGCTCATTGTCCATGAAAGGTGCCAATAATTTTGGAGTGTGACTTTACAATATGTGCTGCATTAAACACCAAACTACATTCATATTTACACAAATGCATGTTTATTAGGAATCTTTTATTCGTTTTGAGGTTTTTGTTGAAATTTAGAAATTAATTACACTTTAACTCAAATCATGGCTGCATCTGCTACACCAAGAAGCTCAGACTGAAGACACAGGCATCATTTGCATGAGTTTAACTCAATGTCAAAAGCATTTTGCTAGTGACGCATTCTGTTTCCAGACTGAAACTTTTAAAGCCTTACATTTTTTATTAGGGATGATAAAATGTGGGACCAAATGCGGAAATGTTCTTAGTTTTATTACACTTTAAAACGTGTCAGTGAAAATGAATCAGTCAGCAGATTTGATGTTTTATACGGCTCTGATAATAAAAGAACTAAATATACATTAATCTAATTATTTAGACCTCGCACTTCTGCTGCATTGTCCAAAGACGTTTATTGCCATAGGAGAACCATGATAGTAGGTCGTACGGGTGTCGTACAAATGAATTTATAATACTCCGAAAGTATTGGAACGGCAAGGCCAGTTCTTTTGTTTTTGCTATACACTGAAGACATTTGGGTTTGAGATCAAAAGATGAATATGAGACGATAGATCAGAGTTTCAGCTTTCATTTCTTAGAATATCTTAGAATATGGCCATTCCTATACATTTGAAGGGGACTGAATAATTCTATCCTTTAGGTTGTGTGTTGTTTTTAGTTGGTTTGTCTTACAAAAACATTTACACACAGCTTCATGTCTTTTGCGGTGAGTCATTGAAACTGGTGGCTCAAGTGCTTCACACTTGTAGGAGCTAACAAGTGTACACTTGTAGGTCTAGTGTAGAACTAAAGAAAGAAGCTTCTTACACTTCTTAAGTCCTGACTGAATGACTACATTTCATATATGCACATAAAGTTAAATCAGCGAAATTTCCTTCAAATTTTCACACACTTAAACTTTTCTAAATAAACTCAAATGCCATTTATTCAGCTCGTTTAAAGCTTTTCTAGCTGTGATAAACTAAGAGCATGTTTTTATCTGGACAGTTTTACAGCCTTGGATTTTTTTATAGTGCAGAAGCAGAGCAAAATAAAAAAAAAACTGTGAAAGAATGTGTATGTGTGTGCGTGTGCATGAAGGTGTGTGTAAGTGACAAAAGAAAAATGTAGCAGCGTGTCAGCACTCGTGGTATTGGCCAGGGTTATTTAATATACAACTAAATTCAATTTTCCTCCTCAGACCACACCGCTGACCTGATAAGCTTACATACAGGAAATCCTATTCACGTGAGAGATTAGTTCATTCAGCAAGAGCAAAATTGAAAGTTTTTCACTTAACACGGGTCAGCATTTAACCCTCTACTGCACACATTATGATATTCTCATGCGAAAAAGAATGTTATTTTGAGTTTGACGACTCCTAATGACTTAAACGTTTTTAGGGGGTATTTTGGGGTACATTTCCATATGCCAACACTGTTCAATACTGCAAATTGATGCATTTGTCCTGTATTTGGTGGCTCTCAGGGTTCAAAATGATGCCCAGTTTGGAAAAGAGGAGGTTTGTGGGAAGTTTATAGGTCATGTGTTTTCATCTCTGTACATAGTCAGAGAATAGATTTGCATTAAACGCTAAAAATATCCACATTTACAGTATTTTGCTACATGGCAACAATGTGCAGCAGAGGGTTAAGGTTCTCCGCTAGTGACTGGAAGGTTGTTAGCAGAGAGCCACTGCTGGAGTTCAGTTCTGCACACAGAATGGATTCGGCTTCACTTGTAATTTGCTGTGGATTAAAAGTGCTGCCAAATGAATAAATGCAAATGTATCACGGCGCCTCAGAGAAGACTCAGAGAAGAAACTTTGTGGGTATCAGGGAAAACCAGGAGACACTAGTGTGGAAAAAAAAAAAACCCTGTAGAATTAGTAATGGTTAACCGTGCACAAATAGCGGCCAAATGAAAATATAAAGTGAAGACTCTCAGGAAGATTTTGTCAAGGAGTTTCTGCTGAAGAATTTTTTTTTGTCCACCTTGTGCAGTGAAAAATTAAAAGTCAACACTGCAGTTCTTCTGACTGATCACTTTTATCCTATGATGAAACAGGTCATCCATAGAACACAAAGGGTCACTGAATGCTTTGATGAGGATTATGCTATGGCCTTCACATTCACCAGATCTCAACCTAAATGACCCTATGAGAGATTTTGGAGCGATGTGTTAGACAACACTAGAGAACCATCGTCACCCAAATCACCAACTGAGGGAATATGTTTTGGAAGAAACTCCAATACAGTTCCAGAAACTTGTAAAAGTAATGCCAGTGACTGTTGAAGCTGATCTGGTGGCTTGTGATGGCCTGACACTTTAATAACACACTATGTGGGTTAAACCCACTGTAAAATCTTATTTTAGTCTAAAACTAGGCTGTCTCTGCCAGGAGGTTATGACTTGGCTGTAGATGGATCTTTCAACAAGGTATCCAACGCCTTGTCAACACAGAAGTGGGTGCAAGACATAAAATCTATTTTGCAATGCAAAGATTTCAGTCTCAAGATTTGAAGTTTAAAAATACTTCACACGGAGGAGTAAAAGATACAAGTGTCTCCAACTTTATTAGACATTACAGGAAGAAGCTTGGTGCTGTTATTCTCTCCATAGAGGGCTTCATGTAATATTAATTGTGGAGATGACTATAACCTCAAAACCAGATTTTTTTCCCCACAGAAGTTGTATTTCCTAAGGAACTACAGAAACCCTGAGCCACAATATCTCATTATTTCGACTTAGATTGTGCTGTGTTAAATATAATCACTAAGATTAATTTATTGAATATTAGCTTATAAATCTTATTCTGTATGCTGTGTCCCAGAGAGTAAGAAAACCAGATGTTGACTTATTGGAATTCAGCTGACAAATATACGTCTAACTCACTTAAAATGCATTCAGGTGAAGGTTTTGCCTCCTATATATTAATTTGGCCGAATTCAATAATGGTAATAGCACTTATTTTAACGGTTTGAATTTGACATACATATTTATAGTGTAACACAATAGCTTACTGACCATTAGATTAATAAAGTTGACCTATCAGCACCATTGGACCAAAATAATTCAGTACACTGAAACTGGTAAACATACAGTATAAACTGCAAAAAATGGTGTTTGACTCTTGTTAAATGTAAAATAAATCTATTGTCATGACTTCCCACAGAGTGCTGCTTTCATGTTCTGTTTTCGAGTTCATGACATGTGCTTTTTGTTTGCTTTACAATGTCCTTGTGTTTTGGTCCAGTCCTTTATCTGTTACCTAATGTGTGCACCTGTTCTGAGTTCTGCCATCTATTTATACCTTTATGTTCTTCTTTCTCTTTGCAAAGTCTCGTATATGGTTATTGTGCATTTCTGAGCCTGTGTTTCCTGTTTCCTTGTTACTAGTTGTTCTTCCTTGCTTCGACTCTTGCCTGTTTTGATTACGATTAACCAGGTTTGTTGCTGTCTGCTTGTGCTCTGACCCCTTGTGCAGACTTTGATAATAATTTGCCTTAATAAATAACACTCTCTGTGTGCATTCCCTACAGGCACGCTATAGCTATACAGAGTTCCCATAAAATCTAAATATACTTTGAGTGAGTAATTTAGTTTATATTAGTATAGTTTCATATTTGCTTATTTTCAGTTGACTCTATATGAAATGATGTCAGATCCCCAAAATCTGGGCCACAGAGCTTATAAAAGCTTCAAAACAACATCCTTACACGATGTCACACAGTGAATTTAAACAATACTCAAAGTGACTTATCCCTTCCCCAGGCCTCAGTTCTCATAACAGATAGAGGGATTGTTGTAGTTTCATTAGGAGGCCCTCATAAAAAACAAAGTGCCTTTTCGTGCCCATAAGAATCAATCCTGTAAATCTAGGAAGGCATTCACTCTCCAAGACCCGTGACACACAGATGTGCAAACGCAATGTCACGCTCCACAACATTTATTTCCTTTTTTTAACCACCACTTCTAAAGCAAAAAATGATCTTGGTTATATTTTAGCAAGAGGAAGAATATAGCTGTGTTGTACTATATGCATTCTACCTTTACCAAGAGCTGTTTTTTTAATTTTATCATTATTAAAAACTGAGACTGATGTGTTTAGTTTGAATATGAATATGAATATGCGATGAATATTGTTTTTCTCTTTTTTCTCTTGAAGCTAATAAGACAAAAAGCAGATTGATGGTACTGAGAAGTGGTAAACTACAAACTTTCCCATGGTGGCACTTAGAGCTGGAACTACATCAACAATTCAACAGTGCTATGGTATAATTATGAATATGTATATGTGTTTGCTTAATATTTTCACACTGTAAGTCCCTAACGATCAGTGTTAGTTGTTGTCTGGAATATGGGGGTGTGATAGCTGGTACGTTATCACATTCATTTTTCTAAATGGTATAGTGGACTCACTTTAGATCTGACTCCACTTTCATGCTACGAGTGTCTGAAAGGTCAGGCTGAATGGCTCCGAATGTAAACTTAGTACTTTTGTCTGCTTAATCCATCTTGGCTAAAAACACACGCGCACACACTTCTTATGATGTCGTCCCAATTCACAAGAGGCCTGTCAGTTTAATTAGTTCAACTGTATCTGTCATCACTAATTAATGTCGCTCACGAAGGAATCGGAGTCAAGGGAGTTGCTCTTGTTAGTGTAAAATCAAACGGAAAACAGATGTTTTGCTAATCGGAATTCAGATCATAATTAAGGAAGCTGCTCTGTTTCGCTAATGAATTGATCAAGATCACAGGAGGCCATTGCATGCATTTGCAAAGCAATCTACTGCTGAACTTTGTTTGGTTCACCAGCAATCAGCAATGGGCCTGCGACCTTTGCAATTAAAACAGTACGGCAATACTACAGCTAGTGTGTGGAGCATAGTGTGTCTATGAGAAAGTAGTATATATACTGTATATATGTGGGGGAGAACTATAGGATTGGATTAGATGAGGAACCAGGAGATAGTAGTGAACAGTGGGACTGGAAAGTGGGTGGAACATTTTGAGAGAGTACTGGGCGAGGCAAATAACTGGGAAAAGCATTACTGGAGTAGCAAAGAGGCTAGGGGATAATAGTGGGCGGGGAATGCTCTAGCTAGGACAAGCATCGCATAGCTAAGAGACAGTATTGGGCGAAGCATATAGAACAACCTAAGTAGCAATATTGTTTAACACAGTTGTGTGTACCTCTGCTTTTCTATTGCTTTTTTAAATAACAAGCTTAATTGCATCACTGTGATCAGCAGCTATGTCATTAGTTGTTATGTAGCTAATAATTATACGACGGTGCCTTTGAAATCTCAGTCAGTTCTTGTACACATACAAAGTGACCTATACCAGAGTTTTACCTGATATCTACACAAAATGGAGGTATAAGCAAGATGTACCTAATAAACTCTCAACTGCATCTTGAATTCTTATTTTTTCTTTCTTGGATTGCTTCACAGTGCACAAATTATCACCTCTATTTTGAGCTCTAGCTTTCCTATAAAATGGCTGAATTCTCAGTGTGCTACATACAGAAGAAGTCGATTTGAGACGCACCACAACTCCCCCCCCCAACACTTTCTAACATGATCACAGATATTCATGAGCCTCTGTCACTGCTCAGATTCACTTAACACAGATTTATGAGTTTTTCCTGGACGGTTTGTATATGACGGGCATCCAGCGGTCAATATGCGTTAAGACAATGCCGTTATGAGCGCTTATTTGCTTTGGTTAGAGATGCTGTTTATCAAACTCTGATTTTATAAAAATCCATAATGTGATGCATGTGTGTGTGTGTGTGTCTGTTTGTTTTCCTCAGTTAATGTTGTTACCCATCTCCATTTTTCTTTCCTGAGCCAGGGCTTGATGTAAAGTATGGGTGTTAGTTGAGAGTGCTGGATTTAAGATCCACTTCAAGTTGCAGAAAGAAACATAGATAGGCAGAGTTAATCATGTAAATAACTATGGACTCTACACTGTGTTTACCCTTTATAAATAGCTACATTTGTTTACTTACGTTCCCATTTGTTGCCTCCCACCACCTTGTACTAGATTACATTAGGGGTGTAACGCAGTGCCATTATTTGTATCTGTATCTGTTTAGGGCTGTATCTGTATTCGTATTTAAACCTGAAATGGGCGTGGCTTAAACCTGAAGGGTTATTTTTTCCTTTTTTAAATTCATAAATCAGGGCTGCTGGAATTATTCAGTTTTCATTAACACAGTATATAACAACAAATTAGTGCCTGTATGATTTTACAAATGAATGCACATGCAAGTTCATTTTTTTTAAGTTAATTAAATACATATTTAGGAAACCCCAGCAGAGACATGCACATTGCTCATAGAAGATCCAGGGGAAGCTTAGGGATCTGGAGTTCAACCTCAAAAAATAGTACACCTCCTATTCATGTCTGTATTTGTATTTGTATATGTATAGAACACATTATCTGAATACTGTATATACCATATTCTATTACATACCCAGTGTGCATATATCATTGGTAATCACATAGCATAAGTAGTGTAGTAAAAGGGAAAGAAGGAAGTCGGGATGGCAGAAGGACATGGCAACATTTTCCATTTGCATATTCATACATATTCATGCATTCTTGCATTCTCCACAAGGATACTGGTTTAGAGATGCTCCTAGAGCAATTTACTCATTTCTTGCTCATTGAAACATAATTTATTACTCAACGTAGATTATAGTTAATGGGTTAAATTACAGATTATAGTTAATGGGTTAAATTACACCTTCAGTGGTACTTTAGAAATAAATAAATAAAAGCCATGAAAGGTTTAATGGCAACTTGTGGAGCATCAGTGATTTATCTAGGTTCAAAAGGGCCACTAATTAAAATCCATACTCTTAATGAGCTTTCACGACCCCTTGTTGGTTAACGTGATTACAGGAGATAAGAGCGGTAAATCGAGTTTCTTTTAATTAAGTCCAAGATTTACTCCCCCTCCCACCCACTTTCACAAATGAGCGATGAAGTTAACAGGGTTTGCTCTGATTTAGGCCTCTTATATTTATTCTTGATTAAGCAATCAGCACTCAAAGTATAAATCTAGCATAGTTGGCATGCAGGATGTGTTAATAATGGGAACTGTGTGGTTTGAATGCTCATGTCTTCATTATATGTGCTCATATACAGTATAACATATTAATAATGTAACACAGAGTGTGAAAAATTCATGATATGATAATCATACCATATATAAATATAGCATACATCAACGTATAACCATAACGAGATATGTCGAGATATGCCACGCACTAACTCTCTAACTCACTAATTGACTGAATTCTACTTCAGATGTCACAGGGATTTGTTCAGTCGGTGCATTTTCCAGTAATTTACCTGGTAGCTGCCATTAAATTTGGTTACCATACAGTTACATAATTTCTGAGTATATACTGTAGTTAGCATACGTTTTCATGTAAAGACATGTACATGCATTCGGCTTATATCCACGTCGGGTCATCTTCTGATCCTGCTGATATTTTTGCACCCAGCAGACGACGAGTTATCGGCTCACGGTGACTACATTTCACACACCCGCCCTCGGCTCTGCCGGTTTTAGCATTTATTGTTCATAATGCACAGCCTGAGTCTTGAATATTCTACCGCTTTGCCTTTTATTAGATAATACTGCATTCTGCAGCTTCACCAAAAGACAGTAATGACTTGGAGAAAACATTTCACATGTAGTACTGGTTGTCTGGTGGGTTTATTGCCTGAAAAACAAACCTTAATCTCATGTTTGGCTCAGAATGACTCGTTTTAAAATGGAACGATGCTCCAAATGGTTCCTTACAACATCTAATCTATCTAATGTACATAACAAACATAAACAAAATCAGATTTATATGACATCAAGAGGCTTCATTTCTATCAATAATGGTTATATTGCTTTATACCAGAATGCTAGTGTATTAATTTTGTTGATAAATTTTCTATAAGAGCAGCTCTGACAATAGTGCCAGTTGTTGCTGTGGTGAAAGAGTACTAAACCACTTCGTGACATGTTGCTAGAGGAAATTTCAGGTGGTAACAGTAACACATCACACCACCTCGTTACTGAATGCTAAATAAGCCTAGTGGCTTATTCCTTGCGTTATGCATACACAAGATGGCTGCCGTATGCCTCCGATAGCGTCATATTGGTGCAGTGCCATCGTAAATGATGGGGCAATGTAATAAGACGCCGGAAAAAGTGAAACATACTCTGCGTATTCATGATGAGATTGATTGAATGGCCTAACATCCCATCTACACTGGTGACGCTGCCACTGTTTCTGCCATCTTCACAAGATAAACAATGAAGTAACCTTCTTGACTGTCGCTGTTTTTCATTGTTGATGTGCAAAATTTGTAGAAATGGTCAAGAAATATACTTCAGTGCCGATCATGGCTGTTTTGGCTCTACTCTGCCCCCTAGTGAGTAAATCCTTTAATACATATAAAGCAGCTGTACGCATACATACTGTATATGCCTATAGAAATTGAAGTATATTTGCAGCTTAAGATATATTAGGTATTTTAGTATGCATGAGTCAATGGAGCAACAAGAGTTAAGTATTAATAATGCATTTATTGCTATTTGAAGATAGCCAACAAGAGAACCATTTTAACCAGACAGTACTGCAATGCAGGTCAAATAAGGTGTCTGAAGGAGATTTTTTCCCCTTTTTCTTTTAAGGAGACAAATGGAGAACAATACGCTCAACTTAAACACACAGCATCGGTGGTGTAATTGGCTGAGTAAATAACACGTTTAAAGCTGCTGAGGAGCAGCCTGGCTGATAATGATCCGCATACGCGGGTCGATCTCCTCTAACACTGATGCAGTGGAAGTCATTAAATAGTTAATAAGCTAAGTTTAAGCCGCACTTTGATACAGCAACTTTATCAGCGAACTTTGTGTACCTGAGCAGAATCGTTCAAACTTCTAAATTCTGTAGGGTTGAAAGACAACCAATAGCTATTTTTGTTTAATCAATTATCAAAAAAAGAAGAATGTATTCAGTAATGCACATTAAAATGTTTCCTTATAGACTAACTAAGTATTAGCTAACACTTTACCAGAACCCTCCATCATAAGCTTGACATGTTGTAAAGACAGATTTTCCATAACAAATTAAATCATTATACTTGCCATAATTGTTGATGCCACATGCTAATTTTGTTGCACATGCTCCGGTTAGCATATGTTTGACGACTGATGTTATGACACAAACTTTATAAAACTGTCGTAAGATTTCTAATGTCTGATTCGCAGGATGTGATTTTTCCAACATCGAGAAACCTCAAACATCACAGCTCTACATCAATGCTTCTGACATTGTGTAACCATGACAACAAGCATTGATATAGGCTACAGATTCCAAAATATTGGCTATCTAATAACAAATGAGACAACGCCTTCTGAGATGTAACCATAGCAACAGTCATATAGTGGTACGTGTATGGCAACCAAATTTAATGGCAGCTAACAGGTAAATTACTGGCAATGGCAACGCGCCACTGCTATGTCATTTGACCATGCTACATGAACACACTCTCGACCATGCCCCGGACATATTCTCATTAATCCGCATATTAATACTCTTTGGTTCCTGCCATGTCTTCCTAGCATGTTTCCTTTTTCTTTTCCATTGATGCTTCCCAAATGTCTTTCCCAAATGTTGACCATTTGACATGATCCCAGACTTTTCCACTCTTCAGAGAACTTATTGGATGTGTTACCAGCACAACAAATACAAAGTCAGGATTATAATCACACAATTAAAAGAGTTCTGTTGTAGCACTATTCCTTTGTGAGCAATCCATTGAAAAAGAAGGAATAATGAGTTGAGTAGTCACAGTATAACTACATTGCAAAGTCACCAAGACCATTTACCCAAGCCTGAGAGATTCCATACATAAAGGTAATGTTTCAAGAGGCAATTCTTTTCTGGAAAGTCTATTGAGGCCAAACATAGAAATCTGAAAATTATTCCAGGAAGGGTACTGCAATGTACCTCAACAGCATATAAAATGTGTAAAAATTAAGTTTAGTACACAAAGTTCTGGAAAAAGTGCAAGCAAAGTGCTTCTGAAGCTGTCGGAGGTGAAAAACACCTGGTTCCTTTAGCCTCAGAAGCATTTTGCTGGCACAGCGGATGGCCCAAATGTCCTGTTTCTCTGCTATTGTCTGGAGCTCAAATGAGCTAAGGTTGTGCACAGTTTCAGGTGGTTGTGATATTAGTCGTGAAATCTAATATCTATCAATAGCTCAACAATGGGTAATTCACAAATGACTAAAACTGCTCAGAACTTTCGAGCCACTTAAAACATCACATCATGATTCTTATTCTGTTGATTCTGTTCTAGATGTAACAGATTTTTGATTTGCAAAACAGGAAGTCAGCCATTTTAAATTTTAACAAAAAAGGGTTTTTTTTTTTGCTTCTTCTTATAATCTTTGTGAAATTAGAACCATTGCACTGTCAGACCACGCCGAGAAAAAAAAAACGTATTTCTTGAATTTTTAATATTCAGCATGGTTTGTCTGTAACGCACAAGCAAATTTAATCATGGACTCGCCAAGCAGAATGTTACGCCATATCTCAAGAACGTCATGACTTATTGCCACCAAATGTAGTATATTTTCATAGGAACAAGCACTGATGTTCCTAATGGTTTCTAGTCTTCCTAAGGGGTGGGGCCATAAAGTGCTTGGACCCTTAATCGCTGCTTGCAGGTATTTTTCTTTTAAGCCGGGGTGGCTCCTGCTTGATTGGAATGAAAACCCTCACCCACACCAGCCCTTCCCGGATAAGTTTAGACACCCCTGTTTTAAGCGTTTCAAGTCCGTAACGCTATACTGGCATCATGTTGTTTTGCTTCCAAATACTAAATAAAGTTGTAACACTTTCATTCAAACAAACAAAACAAAAAAAAACCCACTAAGCTCAACTGTCTTTTTGTGTATGGACGTGTCAGTGAAGTGGGCTGAAAATCAGCAATCATCTGAAATGGAGATCAAATCGATGGGCCATATCACGACATGACTGTCACTGATAGGCTGCACGAATCTACAGTCTGGGATAGAATGAAATCAGCCCTAACCTCATGTCTCACTTCTTCATACCATTCTGTCTATTTTTATTAGGACTGTTGGAGATGCTGTTTCACTTGAAGCCTCAAAAATCTAAAATAATCTGCTTTAAGACATTTGTTTATATCTGATGTAGATGCCAAAAAAAACCTTGTGCATTTTTGTGTGATGGTCCATGACTAAGTGATGAGCAAACCTGTGTGAAGAACAAAATCATTTACTACAGTCACCAATTCTGTTTCTAATAACAGTGTTCCAGATTTTTTCCAATGTAGGGAATAGTGAATAATGGACCTGTTTGTACACATTGTTCTGGTTTACTTCTAGTTCTTTCTGTTTTGTAATCCTGTTAGTTATGCTTCTGCCTTTGACCTCTGCGTGTCTGATCTGGATTATGATTAAGGTATTTGTGTGCACCGATCGTGTCTGATTCTTCAGATCCACATTATGTACTCTGAACATGATTCGTGGATAAACCTTAAAAAAAAAAAAAAAAATGGAGAAAACCCAAGACCTGCTGAGGTCACAGAGCTGTGTCTCATTCCATCTCAAATTCCTGCTGTTTTTTTCTCCATAATAAATAGCTTGCAGCTTCATCTTTCTTTCACGCTACATAATTTTCCATATTCTTACAAGCTCTGGATGCTGCAGGAAGGTGAGCCGAGAAAGGTCTGATGTCTTTGTCCACCATAAAGAACTGTTCTCAAAGACAAATAAGATTGTACTTAGTTGCTACTTAATATTCAAGAAAACGTTAATATATAATTAAAAACAAATTTTAAAATTGTTTTGTTATTTCATCCAAATAATAACACATCACACTCTTAACACATGGTATTAACTGTAGTTAATACAAGTTTAACGCTTGTATTAAAAGTCAAGATTAACACCTGATATTAACTTAATTTTAAAAAATCTGTAATTTTTCATTGTTAAACAATGTTTTTAATCCATTTATTTTTAGGCTTAGATTATGTGACGCATTCACCATGAAAGTCCCTGTATGTTGTTACTATAGAAACAATAATGCAAAAAAAAAAAGTGAAAAGCCTGTTTTTTTTCAAGGGTTAAAATTTTTTATTCTATTGGCAGATAATTTAGCTTCCTTCTAGAAATAAATGCTTAAAATGAGAAAGAGTGATCTGCCAATAGAACAATACCATTTCAAGCTTGAAACGAGTAAAAAAATGTCTAGAAAAAATCACATTATTTAAAAAAAATCTATGTTTTTTATGCCTCCGCCACTGAGCAGTGGATAACACAATATCTCATGAACGAGTGGTTGAATGTGTGCAGGAGTTCCTGCATTGTGGTGGTGTACAGAGGCAAAATTATGAAAATTGTGTCACTGTCCAAATACTTATGGACCTGACTGTATATAGAATTATCATTGTAGCCATCAGATGAACTGATTAGATTTTCGAATTGTGCCAAACAGGGTCATGGTCAGAGCAAGGTCAAATGTCTGAAATAGTTTTTTTTTGTTTTTTTTTTAAAATTCTTCAATAGCTTCCTTCATGTTTGAAGTATGCGTTAAGTAAATTTTGTGCATGCAATTTAGTAACAAGAAGGACTTGACCCATTGACACTGTTTTCTACTGATAAAATAATCATATAAGAAAAAAAAAAAGAACAATCTAGAGCTCCTAAGACTTTGTACATGACTGCATATCAATTTCTATGGATGATATAGCCAATAACATTCTAGTCTTTGTTTTCAAATGTAAGTATACTGGTTATGTTCAAACTGAAATGCTGTTAGTTTGCTCTCTCTCTCTCTCTCTCTCTCTCTCTCTTTCTCTCTCTCATTAGCACTTCTGCCCTCTCCAATGTAATTCAAATGCTCGGAGCACTAAAGTAATCAAAGAGAGCAATCATGTACAGAATGGGGAAGAGTCAGGCACTGTACACAAGGACAGAAGGCTGAAGGAGAATTTCACAGTGCAATCAGAAAGACTCCTTAAGCTCACTTGATGTAGAAAAGGTCTACTGTTGTTTGATTCATGCTAGCTAAGCGGCAGGCACTGAAACCCACCTAGCATATTTCTCTGCTTGATCTGAAGACCAGCATCTGCAGGGCATGGAGTGCTTAATCTCTACTTGAAGCACAATCGATCCAAGTGCCTAAACAGAGTTTGTGAATTTGAACACATTACACGTATGACCTTCAGAATAGTGGAGTTGAGCTATCTGACCCTCCAGTCCAGAACTAGGACCAACGGCAAGAACTTTGCAGAATCAATTGAAGATCATATTCTTTGGCTAACTGTTCTAGCGGTGGTCGTGTGGTAGAAGGTGGAAGTTGTGCAGAGCAACAGATGGGCTGCAATCCGTAACTGTACACCTACGTAGTAATAATGAGTTCAGGAAAACTGGCAACACAAACCTGTATAGTCTAGTCTCAATGTCTTTACCATTTTTATATGCCATACTTAATTGTTTTGATGCTAATTTCCTGCAAATCTATTCTATTTTGTTGATGATAATGGTCAATATGGAAACCATCCAACTGCCTGCTTGAGTTAAATAGTGCTAATTCAAAATCTGCTCAATTCAATTAGTTAATTCTTAATTCAACTTCATTCAACCAAACCACTATTACCTGTATTTCTTATATTTATGCTTGTTTTCTTGTGTCATGTATGAACACACTGCAACAGCATGAGCGTAAAAGTGGGAATCTTCATCGTCTGTGCAAAACAACACGGCTGTGTAACAGTGAACAAGTGGCAATTCTGTCCCAGCGGCTTGAGAGTAATTTCTCCTGGCAGCTTGCCTGAAACCGAAGTCAAGTGTTTTTACCTCAGACATGCTCCCCCCATGATTCAACATGAATTTAGCAAATACAATCAGGGACCCTTATTGAGCCGCGGCTGACCTGACATCGGCCTCTCGTCACAGTTTTCAAGCGACATGATTTAGTGTTTGGCCGCTGACAACATTAAGGGCAAAATAAAGAGACATTAGGCTGGCTGAAGAAAAAAAAAAACTGGCCTTTAAAAACAAGAGAAAAGCAAAATATATTACTGGGGAAAGTGTAATGTTTGTACTTGTGTGACACGGTTTTCATTTCATCATTTGGCAAAATTAATTAATACAGACCTTTTCTTGGTTAATTATTTTTTCAAGAATTCAATATCAAAATCAAGAAAGACCCTTGAAGGAAGTTTTTTTTGTTGTTGTTGTTGTCTGGGGCCAGCAACAAAATAATACATCTATAATAATACTATATAAAAAATCTATAATAATACAAATTTATTTAGTATTTCCTATTATATTCCCAAATTTAAGATAATTAAATATGTTTCTAGACATTTAACTCATGTCAAGTGAAATAGTCTTGTTCTGCAGGAAGATAATATTTTGAATTTTTTTTAATTTATTCCCAGAATGAAGAAAAATGATCTGCCAATAGAATAAGAAAATTGAATGTGCAAGAGCATCTAAAAACAGGCGAAATAACGTTAGTTTAGATTTATGATAAAGTCGTAGAAAGAAATATTAGATACATTTGACCACATTGAAAATATTTTCACTGAGTGAACCCTGAGTGTGAGGTGGGAATACAGGGGACCAAGCACACACACACATCCACAGAGTCCATTTACCAACATGATTTTGGGTGGTGGGAGGAAAGCGGAGAAGCCAGAGGAAACCCACAGGTACACAGAGAGAACATAAGAAACACGACACAATGAGTCATCTGAGCTCTGAATCGAACCTAGAACCCTGGAGATGTGTGATGGCTGTTAATTCTTCTTTTAACCATCAACACATTGTTCTGACTCATATAGCAAACTCCTTTACATATAATGCTGCAATACAAGCCTCCTGTTTATTGCTTTGTTTTCCTCACCCCTGCTTCACCTCCAAACTGACTACACCTCCGATCGTTGTGTGCACCTGTTACTCATGCTTAGTCTTCTTATGTCTCATTAGTATGTTTATAACACTTGTCTTTCTGTAGTCATTTCGAGGTCTTGTTTATATGACGGCTGTGATTATCCTTGTGTCCTCGATTCTAGCTTTGTTTACTTGATTCTCTAGGTCTTTGAAACTCTAGAAATGACTTCTTCAGCGCTTATCTACTGTACAACAGGTTTCCATCTCCAACTCCTATACAATTATATCCACTTGACTCTGGCTTTCTTTTTTAAGTAAGAAATATAGAACATGCTGTTGAGGGCATGCTATTATGGGAGAATAAACAACAGCAGAGTGGTGGATTACTTTTTCTATTACAGCACATCCCAAAGTGTTTTCCATACTTAAAAAAACCCGACGCTTGTAATTCATATCTGTTGTAATTTAACTGTTGTAATTTATATCTGTTTATAGTTACATTTAAATGTTAGTTCCTGTTATCACTTACACTATAGCAGCTATAAATAGTCCAATTACAAGAAAATCCTTTTTAAAGTTACAGCTTTACCTCTGACTGTTACAAACTGGAGACTCCTTCCATAAATAATTAAATAAACAAACATCACAGAAAGTTTCACCATATCAACAATTAGGCATTTGTCTTTGTTAAACTAATAGCATATTTTCTTAATCCGTTTATGTGGACATTCTGCCATACAGGTCCCTGTGAATTAGCTTTTAGTATAGAAACGATAACATATTATAATGATATAATGATTAATATACACCTGTGAGAACTGCTGTTATAGACAATTAATCAACACTGGCCAATCAGAATTGAGAATTCAACAATGCTGTGGTATGAATTACATTAATAATAATAATGATGATGAGATCTTTGAATTTTGAGAGAAAAGTGCATTTTTGGTACCTAATGACACCAGAATGAATCTGTTTCTGATGGGTATTTACATCTATAGGCAGACAAATATAATGAAATGTAGACAAAACCAGTTTTAAGAGCTCAAACCAAGGGAACAGAAGGAGAACAGGATGATGCACAGAAGATTTACAGCATGGGGGACTACATAAAGTGAAATAGTTTATCTCAGGATTTATGCCACCAATCCTCTAAACGTGACAGCCATTTTTCTTCCCAATGGCGCCCTCATTTCGCATTCACTTAGTGCGGACATTGGTGATTCAGAGTTCAAAGTCAATCTGGCGGAAATGTTCTCCTCTCTGCGGGGGATTTGTCCCATCTATAGGTGACTTCACTGCAGTTGACTGCATTGCTGTTAGCTTGAAAGCTCTGGCCGTGGCCACACACACACACACACACGCACACGCGGCCATTTGGGAACTAGCATGGATGCACAGGGAGGATTTAGAGACCATGTGTGATGGGCGACTCTTTCAAGGCTATTTCTGGTTAGTTTTTTACGGAGAGCACATGGCCAATATCAATTTCGCCTCCATTTCTCTAATCAGGCGGAAAAAAGCACTTCCCAATTCACCACAGACTCTTCCTTCTGAATTCCACTAATAGGATTTTTTTCTTTTTTGAACTCCACAGAAAGAAAAAAAAAACTTATATAAGTCTTCCTGGCATTATACACATACTGGATAGATAGATTCTGGGTGCAGGGAAGGTGGACAGATGGACTGGATGAAAAAATGGACAGGGTTTTAGATAGATAGATAGATAGATAGATAGATAGATAGATAGATAGATAGATAGATAGATGGGGAGTGTTGGTTGGAGGGATGGATGGACAAATGGTTGGGTGTTGGACAGATGGATAGATTGATGGACAGATGGAAGGGTCAGGCCAGATGGAGGATGGACGGATGGATGGACACATAGATAGATAGTAGACAGATAGATAGATGGATGAAAGAACAGATGGATTGGTGTTAGACAGACAGATAGATAGATAGATAGATAGATAGATAGATAGATGAACAGGTGGAGAGATGGAGGGGTCTTGGACAGATGATCAAATGTACAGATGGGATGTTGGATATATAAATGGATGGATGGATGGATGAATTGATGGAAGGCCAAATGGACAGATGGACAGGTGTTGGATAGATAGATAGATAGATAGATAGATAGATAGATAGATAGATGGGGAGTGTTGGTTGGAGAGATGGATGGACAAATGGTTGGGTATTGGACAGATGGATGGATTGATGGACAGATGGAGGATGGATGGATGGACAGATAGATAGGTGGATGAAAGAACAGATGGATTGGTGTTAAACAGACAAATAGATAGATAGATAGATAGATAGATAGATAGATGAACAGGTGGAGAGATGGCAGGGTCTTGGATAGATGATCAAATATACAGATGGGATGTAGGATATATAAATGGATGGATGGATGGATGAATTGATGGAAGGCCAAATGGACAGATGGACAGGTGTTGGATAGATAGATAGTTAGTTAGTTAGATAGATAGATAGATAGATAGATAGATAGATAGATAGATAGATAGATGGGGAGTGTTGGTTGGAGAGATGGATGGACAAATGGTTGGGTGTTGGACAGATGGATGGATTGATGGATAGATGGAGGGGTGTTGGACAGATGGACAGGTGTTGGATAGATAGATAGTTAGATAGATAGCTAGATAGATAGATGGATGAATGAACAGATGGATTGGTGTTAGACAGACAAATAGATAGATAGATAGATAGATAGATAGATAGATAGATGAACAGGTGGAGAGATGGAGGGGTCTTGGATAGATGATCAAATATACAGATGGGATGTTGGATATATAAATGGATGGATGAATTGATGGAAGGACAAGTGGACAGATGGACAGGTGTTGGATAGATAGATAGATAGATAGTGTTGTTGCGATGGGAATATAAAATAGAATAAAGTAGAGTGCAGTTCTGTCGCTCTTCTCCCCGACACCTTGCTCCTCCTGCAGCTCAGGTCGATGTCTCTGAGTGATACGGTCCTGTGAGGCTCTGCAGTGGGAACATGTGGGAATTAGAACAATCAGAGTTAGAGAGGAGAGAGTGGAGAGATCTTGTGGAAGGATAAAGGAGAGTGAATGAGAGTCGGGGCCTGTGGCCATCACTTCTGCCCTTTTTAATCAGTCCCGTAGTGTCAAAGAAAGAAATGAGCACTGGAGACCTTAGCGCCCAGAGCAAAGCCAGACTAAAAATAAAGGACAGGCAGAGAGGGATAACAAGAGACAAAGAGAGAGAGAGAGAGAGAGAGAGAGAAAACCAAAGCCCTGATAGCTGCTGATGAAGGCTAACATGTCCTGATAGCATATTCTAGCAATTAGCATTCCAGGCAATCTTGGGCTGTGAGTTTGGCCTTGGCAGGAAACTCAAATCTTTTTCCTGCTGGCGTTTTTTTTTTTTTTTTTTTTGTGCCCAAATTCAGATCACTAGTTCAATGAACTGAATTGATCTCACAAACCACCACAAGCAAGAAAGGACAGTCACCATTGGACTTAGCGCTACTGTTTTGTTGCACTGTTTAGCAAGTGTGCAACGTTCTGATTTCATTGCTAATTATAAATATAGACACGCCCAGAATTATCACAATTTATACCACGGCGCTGCTGCATTCTCAATCCCGATTGGTTCAAAATAATTGTTACACATAAAGATTGTAGTGTAAGTATACAACGATAAGGATTCTAAGCTTGCTGAAAAGGATTTATTCTGAACTCTTGATAGGGAATTGTATAGTTCTACGTAAAAAGGACAATCGAAGAACCTTTAAGGCTGCATTCACACTCTACATTTTATGTATAATTCTATGGGAAATGTTTGTACACACGATTTACCCCGAATTTAAAAAAAAGTAAATAAAATGCTCCATTTAAACTTGAACACAACATTAAACATGATATTTTAGGCAATTGTTTTGTTTTTGTTCCTCTATGTGTGAATTGTGTGAACATTGTTCGCTGTACAGTCGATGACGTGTATTAGGGAACTAAATATGTGTGAAGATTCCTGTACTCGCTAAATTCCTGTCCTCACTTCGGTGTGTTTATTCTGTTGCTGCCCAACACCTCTTTTTCAGTGCAAATCCTTCCTGACACAGAGATAAATTAAAATAGACTAAGTGCATCTTAGCAGTAAACTTATTCTTAAAGCGTATAAAAGAGTAACAACATGGCTGCATGATATTGATAAAAAAATTAATGAATGAGTCAAATGCGATGTGCACTCGGACGATGATTTAGAGCCGTGGTGTTCACTAATGCGAAATGAAATGCATTGTGGGCTCTGGATGAGAGCGGTAAGATGATCCGAGTGAAAAATTAGCACGTGGTCTGAAAGTGACATTTAACATAATCCCTCCAAGTCCTTTCTTGAGGGCGCAGGCCTCCGGCAAACTCTATTAGATTTTCCGTGGCATCTTTAATTAACCGGACCAATTGAATTAGCTAATTATGAGGAACGAATCGTTCTGTCTCAGGGGTCTGAGCTCTTCGGACAGGAGATCCATGCCTTCAGGCACTCAGCAACCCCAGTGATGATTTATGTTCTGACTCTGTGGGTTCACGCTGACCCAGTTACACACTCCAGCTATTGGCCTACAGTGTGGAAGCCTCAGTTTCCAGTCGATACCATCACACGCTGTAAATTACCACCAAGCTGCCAATAAGTCCTCTTCAGGCTCCTTTTATCAAAGACAAACACATTCTGAGGTTAAAGGTTAAGGATGTTGTAACTTGTCTCTTAGTGACAGGAAGCATGGTGGTTTTCTTTATGGCCTTCGAATGAGATCATTATGCTGATTCTATTTAGTACTTAAAAAATAAATTTGAATGAATGTATATTTTGAATACTTTGAATCTTCAAAATTTCACTTGCAACTAAGTTGTTCAACATTGAATCTAAGAAAAAAACCCTGCAAATAAATATTATGTGTCGGGTAACAATCTCTCTCTCTCTCTCTCTCTCTCTCTCATACACACACACACACACTCTCTGTCTTTTTTTTTTACAAGGTTTCTTTGCTGACAGGCTGCATTTTGTCTTAAATGAGAAACAGGATAGTGTTTTTAGCATAGAATTAGCAAATACTCAATATGTCTTGAACTAGCATCCATACCAACGGAACGATTGATGGCCCAATTATTTTAATTAAAAAAAAAATTTTTTTCTATAATTTGGGTAACTTTTTGTATGTTCAAAGTGACCTCATCAGTCAATATCACAATATCAGTGAACATAAAGGAAAAACAACAACAGCAACAACAAAAAAAGAAAAATTACTTTTCTTCTTCACAGGATCTTCAGGAAATTTTGATGATCCAATTTCCTATTGGGGAATATTCCAAATATTGGGGTAAAAAATAATATGATTTTTGAAGTATTTTAATGATTATACTTAAAGGTAACGTGTAGGTATAGTGGGCTGGGACAGACAAAATGTTTTCTGCGTGCTTTATTAATATTTTAAGTGATTTATCTGAAACATAAATGTGTGAGGTTCCTAGGACGGTGTTTAAAACATCTTTTACCATTACACATTTTTGTATATTTGTAAATGTAATATCACGGGAACACATAATGCCACCTCATGAAATTAAGCTACTCAGCTTTACTATTTGACTGAAAATATTGTCTGTATATATTAAATATATTACTATTAATATAATAATATAATGAGTTCTCAATGTTAACAACATGTACATCATCCCCCAACACATAAAATACACGCTTAACTGTATTCGATTGCCGATTCATACTATATTACGCACAAGTTTACGTCAATCTACTAAACAGAATGAAAAACATCGGTAGGATCCATTCAGATGGATAAAAACACTATATTTTCCACACAGCAGTAAATACCAATGGCACTTCTGTCATGGCCAAAATCTCTCTTTTATTACCCGGGAGCTTCCATAAGCTCGATTCATATCCTCTTTATCTCGCTCAGCTGAGTAAGTTGTAGAGCTCTGTGTGCTGTCCTTAGCCCAGATGGCTTCAAAATGCGCTCTGGCCATTATTCTAACAAAAAAAACACCGCCAAACAGATATATGCATATTGTAATAAAAGGAATTTATTCCTTAGTTGCAGTTTATTTTTTACTAAGAAAGAGGAACAGATTTTGGAATGATTTTAGAGCATTTTTTATTGGGAATTGTCAGAAAGAAAGGGTTAATTTATGAATTACAGTGGATAACTAAGGCACTGTACTGTTTCTTACTATAACGCAGCACTGTTGAGTTCTCAGATTGGTCAGAAAGTGTTGATTAATTTTCTATTACAGCAGCTCTGACAATAGTGCAGCTACAAATCACAGGTTTATGTTAATGCAGTTATTCTGAAATTTTATTGTTTCTATAGTAAAGGCTCATTTGAAGGGGTTTATATGGTGGACACTCTGGATAAACGGATTTAAAAATGTCTGTAATTGTTTATATGGATACATTTTTGTTTAACATTGATGGAAGGAGTCTCCAGTGTCAGCGCTTTGTAACAGTCAGAGTTAAAGCTGAAACTTTACGTTTTCCGCCATAGGAAAGTCAAGACACTTTTACAGTTTCTCTTTAACATGACAAGCTACTTTTTTATTTATTTTTTTAATTTATTAACTTCAAGAGAGAGAAAAAAAAGACAGGCTTGTGATGCAATGATTGTTTACAGCTACTATAATGCAACTGATAACAGAAACTAGCTTGTTTTGTCGACATTCTACAACATTAAAAGTAAGCAGAGAGTGTACAAATTCTTTCTTTTTCTACCTCAAAGTTTCATTTGCTTTGTAATTATCGAGCTTGCGTGAAAATAATTCGCAAAAGGCACAAATAAATCAAATTGAACACACTGTGTAATGCAGAGCTCCTAGAAATCTCCTCTCAAGCTGTTTGCATCTTCCGCTACTCATAAACAGCTAGCTTTAGTGCGTTAACGGTGCGACAGATGGCAAATCGTCAAAGTTTACTTCCTGCGGCAAGATGAGCATCTCCCGACAGTCTATAATGAAGAAAATTCCGTTCACCGAGCACAAATGTAATGTTGTTGTTGTTTTTTTTTTAACTCCATTATAATTCTGCAAACATAACTCTGGCAGGAGTTTAATTACATGTACAACAGCACGTCTAAATGTTCTGTAGGTTTTACATTTCAATTCACACCAGAGACTCTGCGCAAACACCGTTTTTGCGAATTTGTGTATCTAATTTATTGTGTTTGTTTAACAGGGACAGTGCATATTAATAATCTGCTGCATGTGAGCCAGATCCTGCGTTGGCCTATGGAGATATTTCTTCCCCCCTGTAGCAAATGAATGTGAACTCACTAAACAAGCAAACCTAAAGACCGTCAGTTCCGAGTTGCTGAAATCTTCACGGTGTAGCACAGCTGGTGATTTTCTCTCAGGTGCTTTGAACGACACAAGCTGTTTCTCCCTCATTGAGTTTAAAGGCACGTTACCTGCAAACGGAGGAGCAGCGGCATCTGTGAGGAAAAAAGTTGGCGCACCCCCACGCTGCCCCAGCGACACACAGCGATTCGAACGGATGCCCACGACTTCACCGGAAAAAGAAATAAATAACGTGAATTCAGTGTGCTCGGGGGCTAGTTGTGCGAAAACAACACATGGCACCATATGCCAGAGATCTGCAGCAGAGACTGAGCGATAGAGATGTAGCATGGACGAGCACGGTGAGTTTTATTTAAAGAAGCTGGAGCCAAGAAATGCAGTGGAGGCACACGGAGACAAGCTTGCCAAACACGGACACTTTAGTTCAAGTGCTGAAATTGTCATGGTGCAGAAGTCAAGGTGTATGGCATGCATGGCACAATAATACTGTAGGAAATACTACTAATAGTATACAGATTAAAAAGCAAATAAAACCATTTAATCATTGATTATGGTAAAGTGTTCTCTGAGGAGACATTTATTTAACATTTGTGGAAGGAGTCTCCAGTGTCAGCACTTTGTAACAGTCAGTAAGACAGGAAAAAAACGCTTTCCAATGTCTCAGTAACACAACAAGCTCCTTTTTTGTTTATTATTATTATTTTTTTTTGGTACTGGAACAACTGTTTATAACAGGAACTATCATGCTTCGTGGACGTTCCACAACATTAAACATAACTTTAAACGGATAAAAAGTACAACGTCTTTAATTTAATACAAAATTGCACATTTTGTTGGCAAATTGACAAATTGACTTTGGGATGTGCTGTTATATCAAAATAATCAACTTTGAGGTGGTAACAGTAGCCCACTTTAATTATTTGCCTAAAAGACCATGATCCCAAGTGATTTATTCCTTACTTACTTTAGAATAACATTCATTAGTTAACTGACTAGTTAATCATTAACATTTAGCTACTGTGCTAGGAATTGCCAATCTCCTATCTAAGGCTAAGAAATTAATTCACAAACTGTAAATGTTATGCATTAATCATTCACTATTGACTGAATGGAATGATTTCCCATCTTGCTATGACAACTGTAACTAGCTTTATAAAAAGCTTGTGCATATTGTAATCATGTCACTCAATGAATTCACATGTTAACACTCTTGTATTACAGACAGCATGATATATAACCAATATAGTGTTTGGCAATAAAGAATTTTAAGAAAATGTATTTATTACACCCAAACCTACAGTCATTTATTAAATTATTACTTAAAAAATATGTAAAAATGTCCTTCTGTAATAAAGCTGAAACCCAGAAGTGCAGATTTTTTTCCTCTCTTATGCCTGTGTTCCCACACATATTTTTTTTTAGTATTCATAGTTCATGTTTGGATTATGACAAATTCTCTGCTGCTTTTATAAAGTGGATGCTGGATGTCTAGCAGTTGATTGACAGGCTCTCAACAAGCTCCTACTTTGTTTGAGAAATGAAACATTTTCTGTAGACGATGATGCAGCGGGAGAAAATCCACTGAGACTCTCTAGTCACTGGAGTTTCAACAAGGTGACTATGAATCTGTGAACTGACAGGAGATTCACTAAAGGAGGAAACTTTTTTGTCCATTTTTAGGTACTTAGACAACACCACATTTTAGTGATGGGTGAGCTAGAACTGATTTACAAACGACTTTTACGTAAATGAGAAGAAATGATTCACAGGTACAAATTCATTGTTTCTGTTTTCAGCTATAAATGACAAAAAATCCTAATTTAGATCACATGTGTAATGTCCATAATCTGATATGCATACATTCTAGATGATAATCATGCAGTTCCCTACCTGTCTTTAACTTAACGTAAGACTCCTCTTGGTGCTGAATCAATCTCTCTGCTAGTGCTATCATATTGCTTCTCTGACTAATGCCTTCTTTACCCAGTCACTGACTTTTGGTGGACGGCCTCCTCTAGGCAGAGTCGCCGGTTGTGCCATATTCTTTCTATTTTTTAACAATGGATATAATGGTGCCCCACGGGATGTTCAGTTTTGTATAAACCTTGATTGATAGCTTCCCAGAACTTTGCCCTGGACTTCTTTGCTAACTCCTTGGTTCTCATTGTGCTGTTTGAGGCTTCCAGGAACAGGTGTATTTATACTGAGATCACATGACACTTTAATTGCAAACAGGTTGACTCCATTCAACTAATTATGTGACTTCTGATGGCAACCAAAACTAATTTAGGGGTTTCACACCAATGGGGGTGAATACTTATGCAATCACAATTGTTAAATTTTTTTAAATTTGTAAATAATTCCAGAAACTATATAGATTTTTTTCTTCCATTTCAATATTCTGGGCTATTTATGTATAGATTCATGACATATAATCCCAATTAAAACTATTTCAGTTCCAGGTTTATAACACTACAAAAGGTGGAAAAGTTCAAGGGGGTGAATACTTATGCAAGGCACTGTAGTGTTTGAAAATTAAAAGAAATTTTTTTTTAGACATTTCTCTTTTGAAATGTAATTAGTAAAAGTCAAAAACTAAATTACAGTACAGATAATTGAGCATGAAAAAAACAGACATAAGTGCAATAACTTCCCAGCACTGCTTAATGTTAATGTTATAATCATACTGATACGCAGTCTCAGTCCTAGTGTATGAACGTGAACATCCCCTTCTGTAAAGCCTGCAATTAACTTCTTTGCAGACAGGATGTGGGTGGCTTTGACAGCTCTGCACATGTATTAGTGAACAATATCAGAATATGAAACAGCACTGCATTGTTTTAAATTGCTGTATGCAGTTCTTCAGGCGGTAATCTGCGAAAGCTTGTGTTTATAAAGGAAAACATGGCGAGAGCAATGTTTCAGAGGGAGCTCAATCTATTTGACGAGCACTTCAGAATTACCGTGGACTCGACTCTCCAGCTGAACAGTAGTGCAATTACACAGCGTAAACCACTTATGCTTCTTTTTCTAATTGCAATCCACCTCTGAGTAAATAAGCACAGCCCCTTTAGCAATTAATTGCGCCTCTCATCATCTGGAAAATTGTTAAATGCTGAAAATAAATCATCTGGAAATTGGAGATGGTTGCATTGAAACAGACGTGTTTGGGTAGGACTGGAAGAAAGGTAAGGTTGCTTCAGGAATTATACACATGAAACACTTAACAGCCTTTATAATTTAACATCTCTTCTGATGATTCATAGCCATTAATAGTCTAAATATGCTAGAAATCTAGAATCTCTTATCAGTGAATCCCAATGAGCAATAACAGTGAATATTTAAAATGCATTTATTCGTTCATTCATTTTTTCTGCTGGGGGTTGTGGTGACAAGATCTGAGAAGGTCAGTACAAACTTTTCTATACCCAGCTCCTCCTAGAGAGTCCCCAGACATTCCCAAGCCAACTTTGAGATATAATCTCTCCAGTGGGTCCTCAGTCTACCTCGGATTCCCTGAGGCAGCTCTACCAGGAATTGGCCGGGGGGCATCCTTGCAAGGTGCCCAAACCACCTTAGCTGGCTTCTCTTGATTCAGAGGAGCAGTGGCTCTACTCCGATTGCCAAGCTCATCAACCTGTCAAGGAGAGTACTGACTGTACTCAAACTGTGCTCCTGCTTCAGGACCACAGACAACGTTAACACCGCCTCTGCTGACCTGATTCATCAAGAAACCTGAACTCCCCCACCATGGGCAAGGTCTATTTTCCAGGAGAGAACCATGGCCCCAGACTTGTAAGATCTGATTTTTCATCCCAGCCATTTCACATGTGCATGTAGGAGGTCCAGTTCAGATGGTGCCAAGAGAAGAACATCATCAGCCCATGCATAAGTTTGACATGCATAAGTTTGACATTTCTTGAAATATGATCTCATAAAGTAGCAACACAGACAGAGTCCTTAGGTTCACCAAGGTTAACAAGCCCCTTCACCAAGACAAGGTCTCAATCCACAAGGGGGTGAATATTTAAAAATGCACTTCAAAATGCATTACATACACTTTCTCAAGCAAAACAAGGAAATCTTAACTTAGCATTATTCATTCTTTCATCTTCTGTAAGCATTTTATGCTGGTTAGGTTTGACATGGATCTGGAGCCAGTGGTCCCAGAAACACTAGGTGTGATGCAGGAATACATTCTGGATGGGACAAGGCAGCACAAGGCATCACACACATTCATGCCTAGAGGCTATTTATCTTAGGTAATCTACCTATTGGCTTGTTTTTAGAAGGTGGGAGGAAACTGGAGAACCCAGAGGAAACCAATGGAGGAGAACACAGAAACTCTACACAGACAGTGACTCGAGCTCAGGGACCATGGAATTGTGAGGATGCAAATTTTGAAATGGTCAGTTGTTTGTCCAGATTCAGAAGCAGAGTTCTGGTTGTTGTAGGAAATATATATTGTGAATGATAATCTAACTGGACACCATGGAGGAGCAGAGGGTAGTATTGCCACCAGGGTCACCAATAGCTCCAGGTTCCCCGAGCTCAGGCCATTGTCTTATTAATGAACACCATACAGGAGGAATGATGACGAAAAATGAATTACATGTTGGTTCACATGTGGGTTTTTTTTTTTTTTTTGGAACAAAACAGGTTCAAAGCAGATCCCTCTTTGCCTTAGTATACTGGAGGACTACTAAATGCATGACCTTTGAACTTTAGAGCTCATTAGAAGTTCTGTCTGCAGTGCAGAGTGGGTATTATATCCCAAAATTCTTAGAAACTGAAGGACACACATGCCTTAGTGGGATAACAACTGTATTGAGTCATTTTTACGGTGTTTGTGCCTGAGAAGAGAAGTATGTGGGTGTAAACTGGATTGCAAAAGAAAAAGTAACACATGCTTTAATTTCAATCCTGTTCCACTACGTTACCTTCCCTCTGGCCCACAAGCTACTAGACCTTCACACCATCATGGTGACTTTAATGTCTCTTATGCCTCTTCAGGTCAATGTCTAAATAGTGGGATCAGAAGAAAAACAGCTCATTTCTCTTATCACACACAATTGTGTCTTGCAACTGGGGCTGTGACTATATACCTGTATGATGTTATGTTGTGACAAAGAAAGCTGAAATAGCCTGAGTAGTAACAGCGCACTATAATTATGTCACGAGATCTGTAAAAATCTATGTAAGGAATAAAACACTTGTGTGTGTGTGTGTGTGTGTGTGTGTGTGTGTGTGTTCATGCGGGGGGTGGGGGGTTGGGCGGGGGGTGAGACAGTGCTGTTATAGGACAATAATCAATGAAGGGATGCTACTGTGGAGTTACTGTTGATTATTTTCCTATAACCGCACGTCCCTAAAGTTGCTCATATGTATTATTTTTATGTTTTATTTACCATATTTATCATTGATTTTATGCAATCAGTGTGCTGGCATCTTTCAGTGGAATCGGAATGAAATCTTTCTCCATTTTTTTGTGCTTGAGATATGTGCAAAACAGAAACATATTAGTAGAAACATATGAAGTTTTCAGAGCTATATATAGTAGAAAGAAAATGTCAAAATTTCATAATGTGAAAAGTTTTCCCAGTCTAACGTACATATTTTGAAAAGCAAATTCCTCTGACGGGAGATCACGCATTGCTGATCTTACCTTTTTCATCTACAAAACAGAATCTTTGATGATGTGTTTCCGGTTTTTCAGTCTTGTAGTCTTTCAATGCGCTAGACTTCAAGTGTGAGCTGATTGTTGCCTCAGGACAACACACACACACACACACACACACAGCCATGTTTACAAGGCAGAGATACGGTATCAAGAAAAGTATTCTTTAATAAGTCATTCATTTTCTTATTTCTTTTCTTAATTTATTTTCTTTATTTTCAAGTTTTACCTCGACAGTGTATTTATGGAAATGTCAGAAAATATACATTACATTCCACATTTTTTTTCAAAATGTTATGTAAATATTCACAAAACCCCTGCTCTCATGAGAACTTTCTTAGAACATTATTATAGTTTGTCTTAGTTTGTCATATTTCTATGCTAATTAATCTCAAATTATTGTTGTTAATCATTGAGACAGTTGTATCATAATTGGACTGTGCGGTGTTGCTTTTACCAAAGCTAACATCTCTGAACTCTGTTGCGGAAAATAATTGCTTCATTATGGTTTTATTTTAATTACCCTTCCACAATAAATCTAATCATGACATTTCGCAGTAAGATTGGAAATTGGCCTGTTCATCATCTTACATCTTACGAAGGTACTGATTAATCATATTATTCTTATGAAAGGAAAAAAGCTTACTGGTTGGAGTGTGAGCTAATAAAGTCATTAAACACAGATATCCTAATCATAAAGAGGGACTACTTTTCTTGAAGTTTAACTGTGTTATTTGCCTATTCAATTCATACTCATTTCAATCCCTTGATTCATCTGCAGGCAGTTAAAAAAGGTGCTTGATTTGTACACCCTATAATAATTAGCCACTGGATCAACCAATTCAAAAAGGTAACCTCAAAACCTCAGTTCTCTCTTTATTCTCATTCAAAGATAGCGAGAAAAAAAGAAATGAAAAATAGCACATGACAGAGTTTCTTTTGTTCATTTCTGTAGCCCATAGGGAGGTTGATTATATGCTCTTGGGAGAAAATCTCTCAGTTCGGTATGCATGTAAATGTCTTTCCATTTCAATGAAGCAAAAGGTCAAACAGCCAAATTCAGAGCGAAAAAAGTTCAAGTTTTATTAGAAGAGCATTACGCACCAAAGTGCTTACACAGAGTGACGTCAATATCATTCTGTTCACTTTCAATCCAGTTTAACTCTATTATCAGTATATAAATATACAGATAAAACCATGACACATTTCTATCCATTTATAGTCACATTGAAGGATGTAGAACATCTGTGAAACAAGTTAGTTTGTGTCCACTGTACAAGCCCATATGTAAGTTGTTACTATAGAAACAATAAATTATTAGGCTGAGCACATTGATATAAAACTTTAACTGCCTTGAAGCTGGATCTACTGTCAGAGCAGCTGTTTAAAAAAAAAAAAGTAATCGAAACCTTCTGACCAATCTGAACAGTGCTTGGTAGATCAGAGTCTCTCTGCAAAATGATTGGCATGTGAATATATCTTCCTGGATGTTCAAAATGTCAGGCATCAGTGTGTACTTCATAGCAAATGTTCATTCATTTACGCCAAGAAGTATTTGTATTGAATGAGAAGGAGGGGGTGGGCGATCAAGCAATCTCACTTGGGATATTAATGTTGCATGAGATCATTCGAGACTCTAAAAAGAAAAGGAGAAAACTTCCTTTTCTGAACTGGGGGAGGATTCGCTAAAATCTCCATTCATTATAACACCAAAGTAAGTATACATTACAGTATAAGATGCCAAGTCTGACCTCAGTTTACTGCTCTTATATTTAAAAGCTAAATGATGTTCATTCCAAAAAAATTGCCTAGTAAAGTGTTCAACAAGTCCATAATATCCTAGTTTATTTGACATTAGTATAGTTAGTTTCATTGCATATTTCATATGTGCACAGGGATTGCGATCCCATAGGATGCATTAAAAAAGTCACTCAGCAAGAGTTTTTTTTACATTCATGAGTGGCCAGATATGAAGCTTTTGGGACAAAATAAGTGTGACAGGTTGTTTACACTTGGCCACACCTACTTCTTGTTTAAATCCAAATAAAGATACAGATATTTCAAACTGCAAACAAATACAGCTAAGGATAGGTTCATTGTGTTATACCCCTAATGTTCCCACAAATAAATGCAGCAGTGAGTGGGAAAAGAGACACCATGTTTCTACTAAGCAAACTTCAAAACCATTACTCAGAGTATCTTTAAAGCATCCTTGAGTAAACTAATGGTCAGAAACAGAAGCTTCGGTTCCAGAGAGAGTGAAGTGCTCACTAACAAACCCAGGCGCATCTGTCCGGGGCCATCAGGCGGCCGAGGAGTAAGCAATAATGCATGCTTTTGTTCCAATTTCCCTGGCGTGCAGAGGGAATAGAAAAATGTCAAGCTACATTCCACTCAGGTGCGCAAATAATTACAGAGGTAGCGGATGCAACAGGGGGCCAGAGACCTCCTCTCTCCCCTTTTCTGCACTTAAAAACAAAACAACGGCTGTAAAGTTCACCTCGTGCTCCTCCACAGTGCAAAAATCCTTGGGATAAACAGTAGTGTGGGGCATAAATAGTTATTTACCGTTTACTGTATATCTGTCAAACCAGACCAGGGTTTTTTTTCCCATCCATGAGTATCTAAGCAAACAATGTAGGTGGAAGGGTGGATTATAAAGAAAACATCTCAGAAGAAGACTGGACAGCTGGAATGTGTGATTCACATGTGACATTAGGAAATTTAAGGCCACATGATAGTTCTCAAAAATGTTGAGGAATACTTCTGGTCTTATTAGTCCATTAGTGGGCAGGGGACTACCAGACTCGAGGACTGTTCTAGCGATGTATTCCCATGCCTTCTGATTCTAGACCTTAAAACCAAACATGAAGCAAGGAAACGAGGATGAGTGTTCAGCTCAGCTTTCCATTTTTCTCTCCTTCACACTTAGAAGTGAAGCTCCTACTGACACAATCATTCTTCTCTGCCATGTTCCCCACCAAGCGCCACCTTTCTGCCTGCCACAATCACATTTAATATCTCAGGAACACTGGCCACAAAGCAGGGATACCCATCCCTGGATGGGTTGCCAGTCCACCACAGCAACACACAGATTCACACTAGAGACAATTTAGTGTAGCCAATCCAGCTATTGGTAGGTTTTTGCATCCAAAACTCAATAGACCACTGTGACATTTGGCAAGTATGAGTGTGCTAAGCTGATAGACAACAGTAGCCTGTGATGATATAAAAATATACCTGTGGCCATTGAATATATGCATTTCACATACCTTTTTTTAGAGACTGGACAGCTGGAAACTTAAGTTCACAAAGAACTTACGAGTGATAAGTATATACTTTTAGTATTGAGTATTGTTTTGCTAGATTGTTACCTCAAAAAACTGTTCAACAAATCATATAAAACAATAGGAACAATCTGTGAATGCAAGTACGCTCTGGATACTGTACAAACATGCACTATGTAGCACAAGTTGTACATTTTGTGTTTTCCTGGAAGCAATTGAATTAGTAGATTGATTCAATTCAACGTACGATTCATGGAAACAGACATTTAAACAAAATCAGCCACAGAAATTGGACAGAACTTTTTTGTGAACATTGATTTGTTTGTTCACTCTCAAAGTACTTTCTGCACTTTAGTACAATCTTTATTTTATTTAACTGTGGACATGATCGACCGCTCTCTGAATTCATTTTGGACACGCAATAATAAAGACATTTTACACTTCCATTCGGCTCCCATATATTTCGAATGTAATATTTTAGAAACCTTGCATAGCTTCCATTTCTGGTGAAACCAAACTGTGCACAAGTGGAAGAGGAATGTGACAAACACCCCATGTTTTATCCACCCTGGCAGCTCAATCTCTGAACTCTGTTTGAAGTGCAGTGTGGCAACACTAATGGCAAAGTCATTCCGGCTGCCCTGAGCCAAGAGTTGTCTTGAAAGCAGGGTTGATTTTTTTTTCCGTGACTTTCTGTGTATCCTTTCATCACTCAGAGTGGACCAGAGGATATCTACTTGGATGTAGAGTTGACATGGTTCTAGCAGCTCTACAAAGAGGCCATTATCTCTTGTGATTTGTCATTAGATCTTCTTTATCATTGTGCATATAATGTATCATGCGTGTATTATAGGCTAAAATGAAACTATTTAAGTCCAAACTACAGTTACATCAAACAAACAAAAAAGTAGAAAAACAACAAAAAGTTTTTCTAAACACTTATCTTTTAACATTTAGTAATTTCTAAGCATTTTACCAAATTCCAAATAATTATAAGCATGTCATGGGAAAAGGAAAGTACACCCTCTTTCAATTCTATGTTTTTATTTATCAAATTACAATTGTGTGGTCCTCACCAATGTCTGTAAACACACAAATAACCTCAGGTGACAAAAAAACGCAACAGATTTCAATATGTAGTCATTTTTTCCCAAAATGTAAATCAACATACTACATGGGAAAAAATAAGCACACCATTCCTACTTCCACAATCATTAAGAGAGTAATTAGCAGCTAGGTGTTACTAATGAAATGCACAAGATTATCAAGAAATGTGACTACCTCTATAAAAGCAGAACGTCTAGCAGTTTGGTGTTCTGGAGCACTCAGGTGTTTGTCTACATCATGTGAAGAAGAAAGGACATCAGCCATGACCTCAGAGAAGCAATTGTTGCTGCTCATCAATCTGGGAAGGGTTATAAGGCCATTTCCAAACAATTTGAAATTCACCATTCTACAGTGTGAAGAATTGTTTACAAATAGAGAGCATTCAAGACAGTTGCCAAGCTTCCCAGGAGTGTGCGTCCCAGCAAATTCAGTCCAAGGTCAGACCGTTTAATGCTCAGAGATATAAATAAACCCCCAATAGCTACATCATGTGACCTTCATGTTTGGTCATCATGCACAGCACCATGTTTGGTGAAAACCAAACACAGCATATCGCCACAAACACCCAATACCAACTGTCAGGCATGGTGGTGGAGGGATGATGATTTGGGCTTGTTTTGCAGTCACAGGACCTGGGAAACTTGCAGTCATTGAGATGAACTGCAGTCAATGATGAACTCCACTTTACACCAGAATATTCTTAAGACAAATGTGAGGCCATCTGTCCAGCAGCTTAAGCTGGGCTGAAATTGGGTCATGCAACAGGACTTCCCTTGCAGGGAAGTCCCAGCAAGCAGACCAGCAAATCAACATCTGAATGGCTAAAGAAGACAAAGATGAAGGTGTTGGAATGGCCAAGTCACAGTCCAGACCTCAACCTCATTGAGATGCTGTAGCGAGATCTTAAGAGAGCTGTGCATAAACAAGTGCCCTCAAACATGAACTGAAGCAATGTTGTAAAGAAGAGTGGGCCAAAGTTTCTCCAAAACGATGTGAGAGACTGATAAACTCCTACAGAAAACATTTATTCAAGTTATTGTTGCTAAAGGTGGTTCTACATGTTACTGAGTTATAGGTTGTACTTATTTTTTTTCCACTTGGTTTCTGAATATTGGTTTACTTTTTGAAAAAAAAAGACTACGTATTGAAATCTGTTGTGTTTTTTTTGTTGTTGTTGTCATCTCAGGTTATTTGCTTGTTTATAGATGTTGGAGAGGACCACACAATTGTTATTTAGGGTACACTTTCTTTTTCCCATGACTGTACCAACACACCTCACCCTAAATTTACCAGTTCATAACTTTTCACCATATAAACTGCTGTTAAGAAAGCCCTGTAATTCAAAGACAAATAACATTCATGCTGTTCTGATGCCTTTTCCCGTAGAGTTAAAGGAATTGTACCTCAATATACTCTGTAAACACAAATATTTATTGGCCGAACAACCAAATATTTATTGGCCGAAGTGATGGAATGAGCTGCTCATTATATACGATTGATCCGTCATTGTTATGATTTTGTAACCTAGCAATGGAACCCACCGTCTTTCATCTAATAAACTAGAGAAAGGATGAAGGGTTGTGAATTAGATCTAAAGGGGATGCGAGAAACTTAGAGCGATGCACTTCACTGACCTCAGTTTGGATCAATAAATCAGTAACAGCCTCCTGTAGGCCTGAGGATATTCTGAAAATCACAGCTAGAGCTAGGAATATCAGACAGGTGAAATAAAATAAATAAATCACTTTGGCTTTTACAACACAAGATGGAAGATGAGACTTGCAAATCTCTGAAACATAACGGTTCCTTTATGGGCAGATAGTTGAATTCTCCATTCTGATTGGTTAGAAGGTATTGATTTCTCCATTCTGATTGGTCAGAAGGTATTGATTAATTTTCAATAACAGCAGGTCTGACAAATCACAGGTTTATTTTAATGTGCCTGTAGGGTGGACGTTCCGCATTAACAGATAAATAATTAAAAAAAATAGTTTCAAATGTGAGGTTTTCTGTAAAAAGATGTTTATGTAACATTTATGGAAGGAGTCTCCAGTGTCAACACTTCATAATAGTCAGACGTAAAGCTGTAGTTTTAAGTTTTTCCGACATGGGTTAGTCTTCAAGACAGAGGAGTTCATGCTTTGAGTAAAATGACAAGCTGTGTTTTTTGTCTTATTAACGACCGTCAAGAATGATGGGTCAGGCTTTAATATATAAAAAATGATTAGCATTGGTAAACTGGTAAATATGAAAAAGGAGTAAAACAATTCAGAACTTGCTGTTATAGGTAAATAATTAAAATTTAAGTTGGTAACTGTAACTTTATTTTGCTATTTCCACATCACTAATTAATTTCCTATAACAGCACACCCCCAAGTGTTTTTTTTTTTTTCTTCTTACTTACGGATCATTTCCAGTGCTGTTAAATTCATCCATTGCCAATTTCCTAGAAATACCAATTGCATTTTCTTTGGCTACTCTACGTTAGTAAATTGTCAGCTATATATGGCCAGTTTGTGAACATTTCTCACAAAAATGTGCCACATTTTCAAATGTAAATCTCCTACTTTACAAACATTGGGGCAGGTTGACGATTTAAGTGAAAAAGATTCATCAGTATTTCTGTGAAGAAATATTTGACAGGAAACTTTGACCTGACTTTTATCCTGTCTAAGTGTCTTTTAGTCTTTTAAGTTTTAAATCTGTAAATAGTTCTGAATATTAACATACACACATGGACTCATCTCTCATTATTAGCTACTGTTTACAAGTTAACTGCATTCATCACTTCCTCAAGAAGAATGCAACTGACTTATACTCATACTGGAATCTACTTTTGCTGAAAACGGTGGCAGGTTTTGTTGTACCACAAAAAAAGAAAAGGACATTACCTTTAAATTTCATTTAAAAGTAGATCCTTAAGAGCTTTGCGATTGGCTCACACATAGAGAGAGTGTCATTATGCAAGCAAGTAACCTATCCTAATATAACAGTACAGCATTGAGCCATAAATATTACAGCACTGTCTTGACATAACGGTCAATATGAAGCTGCTACAGAAAATGTTACGATGTGTCTTGAGCCGTCAAACTGCCAGAGATTATTTAAAGGCATTTGGAAAATGGCAGCTATTCACACATGACCTCTAAATGGAAGCGCGTTGTTAAATTTATGAAAAAGGTTGCAGGTGTGAAAGCGCCAAGAGTGTCCGGTCATGATTTAAGATAGTGTTTGTTCAACTGAGCACAAGTCGTGAGAATAAACCTTTAAACACACCCTGCTTCTTCATGACACGGGTCACAGAGACTTGATTTGGGTTTAATTTTCCATTCAGGTGTTAAAAAAACAGGCTAGAATAGGAACAAATGAGGCTAAACACATATCAGGACTTCACAGCATCCATGTTTTGACTACATACTGCAGTAATGAAGTATCATAGCCTTGATTCCTACAGTATAGACTCGTATCCATACCACCGAAATATAGATTTTTCATAACAAACATCTATACGTAACATGTTTGACCAAAAACTGGCTCCACAACCCAATTTCACACATTTGTAGGAATTCTAATTCAAATAGCCAAGAAGAATTTCATTGGATTACACACAATTGATGTTATAATTAAAGCTATGACCCCTATCAACAACTTTACATTTCATTACTTGGTAACATTATTTAACAGTTCGCTAATGAACACACCATCAGTAACTTTAATAAAGTCACTAATACGTTTATGAATTGACTTAAAACAACAACAACAACAACAATATATCAAATAAGCCAAATAATTAATGTTAATATTAACACCTTAACAATGACTTGTTATGAAGAGCTGTTTTATTCCTTTTATACAACAGCATTTTGCCAATTATTACAATTTTCAATTTATTAATAAACATCACATTGTACTGTTTATCCATTTACAGTTATGTGTAGTGTCTGTGTAACAAGTCTGTTCTTGTTGTCGCTTATGCTACAGCAGCTATAAATAGTAGTTCCATCTTTTTTTAAGTTAATAAGACAAAAACCACAGTTACAAAGAAACCAGACTCCTCTGTCCTGAAAATTTTCCCATGTTGGAAAACGTATTGACGGTTACAAAGCGCTGACTCTGGAGATTCCTTCCTCTGCTTACAGAAAAGATCACCATCATTTTTGCTTTGACTTGGTTTTTTTTCCTTTAATCTGTTTATTATAGTCTCAGATTATGCGAAGCATCCAGCACACAAGTCCCTGTGTTTGTTAGTTGTTATTATACATAGAAATGATGACGTATTAGTACGAGTGTATTAATATAAACCTGTGATTCGCAGCTGCACTGCAGTCAGAGCTACTGTTATAGACAATTAATCACCTTCTGACCAATCAGAATTGAGAATTCTACAGTTTTAGGGTAAACAAACGTTAATTAATACATGGGTTAACATGGTTACATGGTTCGTTCATGTTAACGTAACATTGATTACAGCTGATGTACATCAGTGGGTTTCATCAAGGCTAGAATTAAGGCTCAGTGCAGTATAGCTTTAACACATACACAAACTCACCATGGTATCTTGGCACTATCAAGTTATTGTTTTACACTCAAGGTGTTTTCACACAAGTTTTTTTTCCCAGTCCATAGTCCAGAGTTTGGCACATTTGGTCATTTATCATCACTGTTTTCAAACCCCGGTGCTGTCATGTCACTTCATATTTCAAGTTTAACGATGGCTTAGAAAAGCTTGTTGTGGCCTGCAGATAAAAGAGAATGCGTTCTAAATAAACGGAGTGCAACAAAAAAAAGAAACGCATGTGTTAAAAACACGAGTAACTACTACAAAAGACCACAGTGCAATGGATTTATGTATCCATGAAGCGACCTTCTAAACAATTCATCCTAGGTCCGGATCTACAGTATACTGTAATTATATGCATCATTTAAGCTTGCAATTTTTTGACATTTAACCCTTAAGCAAAAGTCACATGGGACATGACAAAAACAGAAAAAAATCAGTGGAAGAAGGCGTCCAGTCTAGATGAAGTGTAGATCGTGAGGCTAAAAGTATCATCCTTCTGATAGACTCAACAAGGCTGAACTGCTTTCTTTAACTTTTCAGGACTCTCTGTTTTACACAAAAGCACAATGTATGCATATATAGTGTGCGAAATAACATGCTAGCCAAATCAACCTGCTTATAGTCTATTTAACAAGCTAACAAGCTAGGAAATTACTCATCATAGCATTTTTTACCCAAGGGTATAAAGTAATACTCTTGTTCCCGTGATTGAGGAGTTTATTCTTAGGAAATGTACTTTATTAAGCAGTTTAAAATGAATGGACTTTTAGCTGAGGATGTTTTAAATGCCATAACAGAGCTTGTTCATTGTTTTGCCTTCCAAAACCCTTTTTTTTTTTTTGATCGATTATGTGCAGTGTGAAACCAAACAAAACCAAATACCAAAAATATGAATTTTGCTCAGATTGGGACTCGACAAACTGATTAATAGGTGTGAAAGCACCCTTACTTCTTCCATATCACCACATTCTCCTGTGTTGGAGTTGTTTTTGGTTTGACCTCTGCCTGCTTTGTGAATACCGATTATGGATTTCCCTGTGACACCTCCATCTGCCTGGGTTTTGACCCAGGCCAAGGACTACAATTTTTGGATAAGCCCTAATAAAGAGCCTTTGCACGTAAATCCTGACGTCTCATTTACTTCAGTTATTATTTATTTATTTATTTATTTTGTAACAAGCACATTTGATATTGTAATTATCATGCTGTAATATTTTATATCTAAAACCTAGATCTTGGACTGGGGATTAAGACATAAATAAATAATCACTACATGAAAAACAAATCAAATAATTTTCGTATTAGTATATTCCTGTATAAACCACTAGGATTACCTAAAATGCTTGTGGTGCCATAATTATACTCCATATACAGTATATAAAGCCGTCCCTCGGAGGAAGTGAATTAAAAGTCGTTTAATGTTTCCAGCGCATGCTCTCCTGCTTCGTGCAGCCCTCTGAGCTCTGAAATGGGCTTTTGTGTGCGATTAGCAGATGATTAACAATAGCTGTTTGCCAGCACTCGATTAAAAGCAGTTGCATGTTTGCTTTAATTAAACTGTGATATTTTTTTTTCTTTTTGAGGCAAGTCTATTTACAAGATGAAGCAATTACAGGCTAGCTAATTGAGCACTCGCCTCGCTCCCATTTCATTTACATCATGCAAGATTTGAGTGATTTACAAAGCTGCAGCTTTCATAGCATTAGCAGCCATACGTCAGGAATTACACTGGCCTTAGTACAGAAGTAGATTTCACTTTGTAAATCGAAATGAACATTCTATATGAGCAAATCATTTTTTCCACAGTTAATTACTGAAAGTGATTTCACATTCAGGGTTCCATTTAAACTCAGGTAGAGTGTCAATCACAACAACCTATGAACATGTTTCAGATAATTTCATTATATGGTGGAATCAAAATGTATTAGCTAGCACAAGTCGTCAATTTCCAATAAATCAGGATATGGATGGAGATAGAAGGACGCTGGATGAGTTCATGTCGCATGTCACTAAAGCCTACTTTGGCTGGTAGTCTCACTCAACCCAAACCTTGTTGATAATCTATCCAGCTAAAAGCCCAAACCTGAAACCAATTTATGCAAGCCTAATGCACTAACTCACTGGAGGTAAGGAAGAGAATGCTGCTGAATGAGCATGCCATGAACTGCTCGGGGATACTGGAGGAAAAAAAAAAAAAGAAGCAAAAAGCAAGGTAGTGAGAATATAAACTTTCCCAAGCCTCCTGTCAATGTAGAAGTGCTGTCATCCATCATTAGGCGGTGGTGTGCTGTGCAAATTAAGGCCACCTCATATGCCATGGGTAAGAGCATAAACAGCCTAACTGCCATCTTTCAGAGCTCGGTGTTCTGCACAACGAGCCAGGTATGTGTGAGAGGATGCAGCTGATTAGGTAGAATATGTGTGCAAAAAAAAAAAAAAAACAACACAACATCTTAACAGCTTTTTAAAAGGGTAATGTATATGTATAATATATAAATGATGGATAAATAAACATGATAAAATTGATAAATGAACTGTTGCATTAGGTTTGCACAAATTCCCTCTGAAACACTATAAAATGCCTAAATGATTTATGCTGAATTGTGCTGATTTTTTTTTTTCTTCTTCAATTAATAAAGATTTCTCAGATTATAACTATAGAATGGACTTGATAGAATGGAGAGTTTGGAAAGCAAACATACTTCATTATTATATAACAACTGAAACTGACCATAATTTAGATTTTGCTCTGAACAGTATAATAAATGTAGTCCAGTGACTTTTATTAGAGTGGACTGGTATTAATAAAATGAGAAAAAATGAGAAATGATTTTGAATTGTTCCCTTCATGGATTGAGATCTTGTCATGGAGAAAAGGGTTATGTCATTAGGTGAATTTCAGGGCTATGTCAACGGGAGCTTAATACGCTCTTAGTAGCCCCCCCCCCCCGGTGACCAGATCTGAAGCGAGTGATCCAACAAAGAGCAATCTTACAGACTAACATGAAAGGTACAAAAACAGACTAAGTGTACTCTGCCTGGATTAAGGTTACCAGGACCCAAGCTTGGAGCCAGGCCTCTGCAGGCAAGCACCAATTGACCAGGCCTGCGATATAACCCATTTGGGCTTGAAATGACAAAGTGGAATTCACCATCTGGCAGGTGGTGAATTCCACTTTGTCATTTCAAGCCCAAATGGGTACTATCGCAGGCATTTGATGGACAATTTTTCGATAAACTAGAACTGGCAAAAACTGGCAGAAACTGGCTTTGGGAATGTGGACTGTGGCTGCATGTCGCTTCGCTGGCAGGAAAAGAGCATCCAATTTGAGAGGAGCTATTTTATTTAAGGTGGTTTGGGCACCTTTGATGGATGGCCCCTTGGATGAACCTTTGACAGATGCCCCTTGACAGCTTCTGCTAGAGCTGTATCAGGAACGTCCCACTGGATGGAGACCCCGTAGCAGACCGAGGACCCGCCGGAGAAATTATCTCTCACAGTTGGCTTTGGGAACATCTGAGAATCCCCTAGTAGCTCCGGAGTCTGGACTGGCTTTCTTATCCTGTTGCCATCATGACCCCCACCAGAAATAGGGGAAGAAGAATGAATAAATGAATGAATAAATGAATGAACATACTGTAGTGCCACAGGATAATTGCAAGACGTTAATTATTTGGTTAGGACTGCTGCTACAATATTGGCTGCAGTCCATTCGGAAGTGATCATGACTATGCCTTTCACAGCAAAAACTCTGAAAGGTCCCTTACTGTAGAGGTTCAAAGTAGGAGCCATTTGGAATGCACTTTGTTGTCAGTTTTCAAAGCCCAAGTCGAAGTGTTGTACTGCCTCACAATCAGACATGTAACTGAGACCAATCTTTTAATCATGATGAGAAGCACTAAGCGGCAGAAACTTCATCATGCAATCAACAGTTTCTTTACCAATTACGGGTTACTTAAAATAACCCATTTACAAATGCAAATGCTAATAGAAATGCATAAACAAATTTTATAGGTTTCTGAGGTGCTAATAAAAAAAGACGGAAACTCAGGATGATTTCGCACTTGGTGTTTTTTTCTCTGCTGCCAGTGAATGTTTTACATGTAATCCTACGGGAAGCGGCAGCAAGGCAGGTGGAACGCAGTTGCTTAAAACAAAAACAAAAAAACACTACCATCAGCATTTTTTTGGTCACAGTGGAGCTTCCAAAAGTTGAAAAAAGTTCAACTTTTCGGGGAAAAAAAGTGCTGAGCGATGTTAAGCACGTTTTTAACCACCCGACAAAACAGGTCACAACTTGGGGGGCATGAGAGAAAAACAAACATGGAAGATAAAGAGACTGTAGAATATTCCAACACTGCAATATAACTAAAACTAACAATGTGTTTATTTTTGGGGCTTTGACTAGTATGTGATGTGACGTCCCACTTTAACTGGGGCTGCATACAGTCAAGTCGCACAAGCAGCGCATTTTTTCTCAGTTTTCTGCCTCCAAAGCTACAGCAAAGACACATATATTCTATAGACCATGCAAGGCTATGACTGATAGAAGCGTTGTTATGGTTACAGTGAACCATTTACCAGCACATATCAGCACAAAAAGTGCCCAGGCCAGTGATGAAAGCAGTCCTAATCCCTACTTTCAATTCGGGATGCTAGAAATAGCTGCTTTGTGCCCTTTGTAGACTTCATGACATCAGAATGGAGCACAGCCAACGTTTGCACTTTTAACATTCAGTTATGTATGAGAACAATACCAAAATACAATTTTCTCTTGTTTTCCTGTGTTGAAAAAGCCACCTTGCATTTGGAGATGCTGTTTCTTCATCACTGTATACCATCATATCAGTATGTCATCACACCATGGAGTGGCTGATGTAGCGACAGTGATTACACTGGAAGAAAGGGTCAAAAATGAAACGTTCCACTGATTAGAGATGAAGCAGATGTGCCGGAAATACCTGCTGATTACCTGAAGTGTTTTGCCCTCTGCAGTAAATGAGCCTCGAAATAGAAAGAAGTATCTTCATATTGAGTTAAAAGGACATGTTTGAGATCTTCCACTTACTGCATGTGATATATGATTTTTTTTTTATTTTTATGTGAACCCTGCCTTGTCAGCATCCCATTATCACCCAAACACAACAAAGGCTTAATAGAAAATCTGTTGACATGGTGCATTTTAATGAACTGCAGAACCGGCATAGAACCAGTGAAAACCCCGACCCTGACTATAGCTGCGTGCCAGAACATCTCCTGACAGTGTGTTAAATCAGCAGCGGCACCTCCAACTTCCACAAAGGGAGCGGAGATAAAACCTGGCATTTAAAAACCAGCAGTAAAAAACACTCCCAGCATGCACTTTTTTTTCTCCAATGAGAAAGGTTTGGCTCTATGGCTCTCATTTATCAAACGACACACAAGACAAAATGTCCAAGCCATTGACTTGTGATGGTGGCCTGTAGTTTTTAGCAGTGTCAGAAGAAGAATACGGCTGTTGGATCATGTGATCATATTAAACTAAAGCACAAAAAGCCAAAATGAATACTGATTTAGCATGCTTACCTGGAACACCATGTGTTTGGGATTGTAGAAGCACAATATAGACAAAAGTATATTATATGCAATGAAGGTGTTGAATACCACAATGACTTGTGACATACGATAAATTAAAAAGGAAGAAATATATAAATGTTTTTCTAGCATTAATGTAAACTTCCATAAGGTTACATAAATAACCATGTTCTATGAACATCTGGTCTACCTATCTGACCTTTACCACAAAGTCACATGGTGACTATATGACACTATATAATGCCATCATTAACAGCCGTTATTCCCTGGAACCTTACTACCATGTCCGGTGTTGGTTCTGAGTGACAGGGTACCTTGGCAGTTATCTGGAGTTCATAAAACAGGGTTACATATGCAATCTAAGGTTCTATTTCACCCCTCCTAACCATCACTGGTGGTGTTTCAACATCTGTATGACCTATACCTGTAGACTTGCCCTAAGACTGACAGGGGGTGTTCAGATATGATCACCACACTGACCCCACTGGCAGGGGTGATGCTGATCTTATAGAACTTGGAAGAATACATGGTAATGTCCAGGTAGCAGCAGCACAGACCAACATTAAAGGTACAAAAAAAGGTCAACCAATTGATTCACCAAGGTGGTTTATATGACTCTTGCCACTCCTTTATCATCTGGCTACCGGCGTGTCCAATGTGGACTTATTGCCAAGACTTGCAGCTCGCTTACTCCAGCAAGAAAGTTGTCTTGAGAGAACATTTCAATTTGACACCCTGTTTGGGCTCACTAGGGAAGGCTCTAGGTCATTCTAACACAAGCGTGAGGTCCCAAGCTGGACTCTTAGGCAGACTACAACTCATTTGACACCAAGTGTTGCCTTTCTGGGTCCAACAAGGGTCACTGGACAAAGGTGACATTCAGGGTCACTACTATGCTCATTTTTGAACCATTTACTTAAGCCTGTGACCTGGTAGAGGATAAATCAGATCCACTCTTCGGCACAGATGACCATGACTACTGTGACTCGACTGGCAATTCCCTGTCAAACAAAAAGAGCCTCTCAGATACAGCCACAGATACAGCCACAGATACAGCCACAGATACAGCATTCTCACACTTTTCAGATGAGATGGCTTCTGGCATTTGTCAGAATGTGGCCTCCACGTCATCATCATGGATTTCATATGAGCCTGACACTAGTTCATTTACAGTTGGGTCCAGTCATCTGACCTCAACCCAACTGAGCATGCTTTTCATTTAATGAAGACAAAACTGAAGGCAGAAAGACCCACAAGGCTCTCTTTTGGCCTTTTATTCGATCATCCAAAGCTGTTTATGGTTAACAGCCTTCCTGGGCCTTGGCAGTCAAATAATGTCTGACTCCAAACTTGGGTCTAGATCCACCAAATGATCATGCCATGTCGGCATCAGCATCAATGTACATTCTGCCCATGAAACATCTGTTCTAACAACTGCTTCTCTAAGATGATCAAGGATGAAACATCTACTACACAACTGATGAGCCGATGAGAGAGCCTGGACATGCCCACACAAGCAGAAATTTTGAATTTTTTATGCTTTACTTTCTTTTTGGACCTGAGCTTGTGAATAGTGTGTTTGAAGATCCACAAATCGCTACTAAGACTGCTATTCTGACAGCAATTCTCCCAGAAAAGCCCAGAAACTTCTTCTGGAAGCAGAGGCTGTAACTGAATGAATTGCTGAGCAATTGAATTCAACAATTCAATGAATTCAACAATGACTCCGCAGAAGAAAATAAGAAAGAGTATGGCTCCAGTTCACTGATCACACGATGAAGTAGATTAGCCACGAGTGCCTTAAAGCCACAGCCGCAACCCAGAAGTTGACAGCCAGTAACGCGCTTCAATTTGAGATTTAGTCACTGAAAAAATTTCATCATTACTCAGGTAAAAAGTAATCCACATTAAAACTAGTCATCTTGTTTAAAACCAAAGTTCTGATAAAGACGTGCCTCTGTTTTTCAGTATCACATCCTTGCATTCTCGATCCTCACTGTACAAAAAAGCACTTGGCATTGCTCTACTTTTTTTTTTCTGAAAAGTTGAATGTTTTCAACTTTGGAACCTCTGCTCTGCCAAAAAAAAAAAAAAAAAAAACTCTGGCAATAGTTTTGGTGCAAGGTGGGTGGAATCAAAATGCTTCCCATAGGATTATGTGTAAACAGTGTGCTAGTGGTTGAGGGGAAAAAAACAGCAAACACCTATACTTGCTGTTGAATTCCTAAGCATTTTTGAATTCCTAAGGAAAACCAGTTTTGATGACTCCCTTACACCGGTTTAACTTAATAGCGTAACAGTCAAAGGTATTGCTGTTCCATTATGGTTTCCAACACATGAAAGTCTTCAGGATGGAAAGCTTTGTGGATTCTCTGGAACACAATAAGCTGCTTTTTTAAGTCTTATTAACTTCAGGAGCAAGAAATAAGAGAGTCTGGTGAGTTATTTTTAACTGTTGAGAAATTTCTGCTCTATAAGAGGAGCACCACTTTTCAGGACGTGCTGCTATTGGAAAATAATCAACTCGGAGTAGTAACAATAACTCTGCTTCATCACACTGTTCTGTCCTTGTTTATTTTTCTATAACAGCATGCCCCTCAAGGGTTTCCTTACTTATTTTTCACTAACAATACAAATCAAACCCATAAAACTAAGATATGCCCATACAATATATAGACAACAAAACGCAAAATATACTACTGTCTTAGTCTAGGGCAGAATACAGCTTTGTTTTCTCACAAGCATGAATAAGCATATTGACTATTGGCTGGCTGGTTACCCAGTCTAGCTCATATTAGCTGGCTGTCTCCATCATCTTTAGCCTTTCATAGCTAGCATTACAATCATTAATACATATAAGTACAGTCAGGAAAAACTGACAACTGAAATGTTCAATATAAAATGTTTGATTACAGAGTTTAACTAACAGAGTGTGACTAGACTAGCCCACTAAAATGTCCAAATCCACTTTAAATATCATGCACTATGTTGTAAAATAAACCTCCATTTCATGTTAGGATAAAATAGCAGTGAAAATAAAATACAAAGTGCAACACCAGACACCAACAACATTAGCATCTGGAGTTCAATTCTGTTCCACGCACTGCGTACCGTACGTCAGCTCTCACACTGATCAGCACGCCTCAACGGATGACAGACGTCAGATTCCTGCAGATTAATAAATCAAATTTTCGGTTTGTAGTTGATGTAGCAGCTAGTGCACACTACCATTTTTAATATGGAAAAGCAGTAACCCAGGAGGGTTTTTTTTTTAATAGCAAAAAAAAACATGTCCAATAAATAAAACATGCACCGCTCCTTCTTTCTAATTCGAGTGAAAAGCGAGAAACAGAAACATGGGCTGAAATTAAAAGAGAGGGTGAGCCGTGGCAGAGAGTGATTCAGCCAGAGAGCTGGGTTTTTTCTCTCTCTTTCTGTCTGCTGTCTGGGCTTTACTGTTCTGCAGAGTATTGATGTTGATCTATATATATATATATATATATATATATATAGAGAGAGAGAGAGAGAGAGAGAGAGAGAGACAGATAGCACTAGTCCAGAGAGAGATTAAGTCCAGTCCAAGATTAAAAGCAAACTTCGGTGTAGAATCATCGCTGAGATTAAACCGGTTCTCAAGATGAAGCCTGCGTTCCAATACTATTTACACACACGTGTTGTCTTCGCTTCACAACTTGGGGAGATTTGGGTTTATCGACAGAAACATTTGACCTTGGCAGCAAGAACAATGGCAAGAGATTCAAGAGATTTCCTGGAGATACAGTCTCCTTCCTTCAAACTTACAGTTACGATGTATCCGGATAAATGAGAAAAGTCATATTCATATTTGCATTTTTCTTTTCTTGAAAAGGAATTTTTTTTCTGTCCCTTGGGTGTTAGTGTTTAGATAATGGGTTTTCAACTGACGGACCACGGCCCAGATCTGAACCCAGGTAAGTGTTTTCCCGAGTACCTGAAAAATATGAAATGCTTTGCTACATTCTGCTATTGCTAAGGTTTAAACATTCAATGTTAACTGTTGTAGCCATTCATCGTGTTAGCTTATCCAGTCAATTTTAAGAAACTGAACCATCCCTAATTATAGCTGAATACCCCTTTTCTCATCTGTCTTGCTTTGTTATAATACTCGTGCTAAACCCCACCCAAAAGAAATATGTAGTACACAGGATGTGAACAACACAAATTTCCAGTAAGCCAAAGACAACTTGATGATGGATTATTTGTTTAAAGCCTTGTGGAATTGTATCGCACAATGCAACATGATCCAAAACACTGGTGATGGTTATTGTACATATCTACTGCAGTATGATTTCATCTATTCATCTATGTTAACTGACGACTGTTAGCAACATACATGCCTATACGAGGCTATATAAGGCTATATAGTGCCTATATAAGGCTTCAAGTAGAATTCAAGTGGAGAGTATTTTGGAATAAATGTAGTCCTAGAGGCAGGCAAAAGGGTCAAAACTGAAACGACACACAGTCAGCAATCAAAACAAGAGGAATAGGCAAAGGGTGTCACTGGGTAAACAATCTGAAAGTATCAGAAACCAAGAAAAGCCAACATGAGATGTGAAAGCTTAGTGCTAATGAAAACCAGTGGTGCGTTCAAGTGACCTAGGAGTGGCCTAGTGTTCTGGTGATGGGGACCTCTATTGGTGTGGGGTGGAATTGTCACGTGAAACCTTAACAAATACATTTAATGTTAATATGTTTTCCTCGAAAGCTTCTTAATTCTCAGCTGGCTGTTATGGCTTAGAAAAATTAGGCAAAAAAAAATTATGCTAGTTAGATTAGATCTGCCATTACTGTACTCATTACACTCCGTTCCATCGCTGCTGCCTAGTATCTTTATTTTGGGGTATAACTCAAGTGTTATTGTAGTAACATGGTGACAATTAATTCACATCCAGATTTATTCACATCCAGAAAGAACACTTGCTCATGTTCATTCATGCATGTGGATTTTAGATATTAAACCGTTTTTTTTTTTGGGTTTTTTTTACACCTGCTGCATGCGCTTAACATATGGCACGACTTGAGAAAAACAGATCTGCTTCGAACAAGACAGCCGACATCAATCAGACGAGAGCCTGCAAGGCAGAATTCACGCTAGGCTGAGACCATGTTCTCTCCCTCTCTCCCCATCTCAGCAGAGAGAGTGAATACTGATGGACAGCTCGTCAAAGGCCGATTGCACCGCGGCTTGCTTTTACTCAGGAGAAAACACAGCAAGACACACACACACGCACACACACTCCACATGCTTGATTCAGTTTGTAGGATTATATTTCACACTGATCGTCTTAGGTCCTTGAAATTTGCCACAGATAATCATATTGCAAAATGGAGAAATGACCTGAATTTTGATCAACTTTTTTTTTTTTTTTTTTTTTTTTAAATCTGTTGGATTTTTCATAATTGAATTTACGGCAAGTCTCCAGGACCCATATGGTTTTTTATGGCAATTTTTTTTTATATTATTCCAGATTGATGAGATCAACTGGTGAACAACCTATTTTCCCACAATGCATCTGTGTTCAGATGCGCCCGAGATAATATAATAACTTGCTTGCTAGCTAGTAGAGTAAAGGACATCACGTGTGTCAGCTGTTGTGATGCAAATGCACTTAAACCTCAAATCGAATGTTATATCCTTGAAATATAAAGAGTTTGTTTTTAGGCAGCTTCATTTTTTTCACTATTTTGAAAAGGAAAGTGTGTAGTGTTGTCCGGACAAGTTCCGCTCATCTCATGAAGCCTACACCCGTGCATTCAACCTATATCTGTACTGATAAAGGGCTTCAAATTAGAAGCATAAATCCAAACAGAGCTACTACATCCATTTACTTGCTCTTCTCACCCACTTATCTCAGCAAGACAGATAACGCTATTATGTGCACCAGAAGCGTTGTTTGTCCGTCACAGGCGCTCTCAGAGGATGGGTGGGATTACCAGTCCTTCTATTAGCTCTCCGACTCTCCTGACCCCATGGGCCTTGGAGGGTGAAAAGTGTGTGCGCTGTCAAAAAAGGAATGTCAATCCCCATTTACCATGCCATCTTGACGCCATTTTGAATACAAATCCCAGATTCTTGTCCTGCTCAGTGGAGGCATAAGCCGCATCCACTTGTACAGGCCACAAATTGGATAAGAATCAGTGGAAAGGCTTCACTGCTTGTGGCTGCACTTGGAGCCACTTATTTTAGACGAACAGGCGACATGTTGTGACAGGGACATGGAGAGGCTTTCTCCCACAGTTAGCCCAGCAGGATTTGTTTTGCTTGTTTCGCTAAATTCCATCCATTTAGCTATAGTCAATGAGAATGTGTGCTTCAGTAAGGATTTGTGTGGTTCGGTATGGATTTATGCACTTGTGAGACCAGCAATATTACGGAACATTTGGTAACAAGGTACTTGAACCCTGAAGAATGTTATAAATACATCATTGTAGCTTTTGTACATTGCTTTAAGTCATAATGGCAGTTTGATCTCCAGTTGTCATCTGTACTCTCTAGACATACTTTTTATCTGCTTACTCTTACACTGTTATCGCTTTTAAATCACTTTTATGTTATAGCAGCTATAAACAGTCCTTCCCTCACCAGCCTCTCTTTTTTTCTCTTTAGAAGTCAATAAGAAAAGCTTGTGAGGTTACATAACAAAAAAAAAAAAACTCCTCTGTCCTGAAGACTTACTGACTGTTAGAAAGTTTTGACACTGCATACTCCTTCTATAAATGTTAAATAAACAAATATATATATATATATATATATATATATATATATATATATATATATATATATATATATATATATATATATATAATACACAGACCAAAACAGGTTCTCTTCATAACATCATGTCATTGTCATTTGATCAATCAGAAACTATATTATTATTGTGGCCATGGTATAAAACATCTTTTGTTATGGCAGTATTCATTATGTGTCCGCCATCTGTTATGAAGCATATGATTACTAGAGCACACTTTAAAAATTAGCATATGACATATGCTGTCATGGCGTCAAACATTTCCACCATTAGCATGAAAATTACTGGTAATTATAACATGACGTGCTTATATTACTGCATGTCAACTGTCATAGCAACTCATATGACATATCTGCTGACATGTTTATGACATGGTTATGTCAGTTTTATTATGCCCAGTTCAAGTAAAGTGTAACTGAACCATCATAAACCATAATTTAGTCACATGACTATTTTTACACATCAAAATTTTGGAAAAAACTGACATGTAAAGAAAAGAAAGCACTTTTTTATTTTACCTTATAACACTGGAATGAATCCTATATTCATAAAAATTGAATGAATTTAAATTAACATTACTGTTTTGAAACAAGTGATTTAACCAATAACATCCTAGTAACTGGCTTGGTAAAAAAATATTACTTTGCACTGGTCTCAGTTATTCACAGTTGGTGCATGATGTCCTCATGCGGTCTCACAGCGTGAACATTACGCTCATCTGATGAGCAGAGATGTGGGTTGTGGTTAGTGGGGATGAGGAGAGGAGCTCATTCTGCTGTCCTCACAACCTAGCAGACTTTTTCTGGGTGGTATACCAGTCTCCCACCTGTCACGTTCAGACAACGCCATCGCGCTTTAAGCAGGCCAATAGTGCGTGTTCATTAATAGAATTAAATTGCTTTTGATTGAGGAAATTCTGACTAGGCGCCCTTATAGCACCTTAAGACTGCCCTTATGAGTGCAGTCATTTGCTCTAATTACATTTGGGAAACTGGACATTGCAGCAAATTGTGCTTTGATGTTGGCCTCTTCACTCACCGTGTAAGGAACTTTGATGTACTGACTTGTCAATTTAATTATGCCAACCAATACGGCTGACACCCTGGAGCTTAAGGATGGTTGGGATATTCCCAACCCATCCAAGGGTTGTTAAGACCTGTGAGTGGACAGGTATTGCACATTGGTTTCTCTAAATCTGGTACTCAGCATACAGTTCCCAGAGAAAGGCTCTTGAAAATTTTGGAAAACGTGGTTTCTAAAAACACATTCTTGCCCTATTGTTTGGTTGGTTTGGTCTTCTAACAAAACCAAAAACATCATTGTGCCATAGTCAATGCATCATTCTCTAGCCTATGTATGTCATTCTTTAGCCTATTAATAGATTAGGTAATTAGCCTGTAAATACCAATACATAACAATTTACTATTTTGTATTGAGAGGGGATTAAACAAACTGCAGACTGCAAATAGTTAATTGGAGCAATAAATATCATTACATAGAAACAGACTAACTAACCAGTCTACACAAATAAATTAATAAACTCATAAAAATGCTGTTATGCTTTAATGCTTCTCACGTGCAGTTATTATGGAGCTCCATAATTTGATATGAATTGTAACGTGTAAGAGCAGTGATTTGCACATTTAGCTGTAATTTTCTACATATCCACAGGGTGTCGCTAATTCCTGCTGTTTCTAAAATGTTGCAGGTGGCCTTACGCATAGTGCTTCCGTAAATATACGCTCAAGTATTTCTTTATAAATCCCGGTTTCTGTGTTACGTAATCCTGGTTACGTATGCAGATTCCAGAGCTATTTTTGTGCGTACTGTGATGGCTGGCCTCCAGCCTGCACGCACCAAACACTGCATGCTCCTCACACGACTGCCGACGGGGTGCTGAATGGACAGCGCCATTTCAGCACCACTGTTTTGGAAAGCAAACAAGAACATGGCCACAGGGCGGGGTGGAGAAATAGAGCAATAGTCTCGTGGCGCAAAAGGAATGCGGCACCTTCTCACCCTCACAGAGAAGCTATAAGAAAGAGTATTAAAGGGCGCCACGGCTGCAGCAGGGGGAGCAGTTTCTGTCTACCTATTGATGGTACATGTTTTCTGTCTCTCCATTGCAGGGACCAATGACAGTGACGACGGCAACGACAGCAACGCTCACCTCCATTGCCGCGCCAAGAGCCCTCTTCCCCAGCACCCACGGGAGTGCCCCTGACCTCTCGACTACCCATGCCAATACGCTTGCAGTGTTTGCCACAGGATTTTGTGAGACTGTGGTGGGTGGCCCTCTGACCCTATTGGGGGGGTCCGGGGGCATGCTCCCCCATAAGAAAATCTTGTATAATTTAAAATTAAATTATACATTTTAAGGTTAAATGCATCAATCTGGTGCACTTTGAGAGCAAAATTAAGAGGCTAGATCTATGAAGAACTTTGTGCACTTGTAAACAATTTTGTGCTCTAGTAGTAATTTAATCTTAAACGCATTGGTTGTATAGATATGAATGGTGATGACATTGGAAAAAAAGTCACACCCCCAAAGCAATGTTAAACAAGACGGAGTTTAACGTGGTTCATCATACATGAGCCATCAAAGAAATGAAGCAAAAGTGGATACCTGTGTTGAACTGCTTTATTTTTTAGAAAAATAAAAACTATATTGGATGAGGAGGACATTGATCAACTCTCCCTACATCCCTATTGGCAAACTTTGCACCCTGAATTTGGAACCAGTTCTAATGCTATTTTGTAGTTTTGTAGTTATTTTGAATTCCTCTGGGCTCAGCTCATTGATGGAGACCCTCAGGCAGGCTGCCAGGTGTTCTCCTTGCAGCCTGTTATGAAGGTCTGATTTGAAAATGAAGGTAAATACAATTAGCCAAATGAATGAAAATAAAAGGTGCATTTCGAGCACAATATTTGTACTCTTCTTTTAGTTAAGAAATATATGCAGTTTATAATGTAAGTGCAATGGGGTTCAATGTTTGGCAACTTCAGTCTTACTGTCATGCCCTCTGTCCTTACCCCTGTTCTGTAGAAACATTTCTATCTGTTAGTTATGCGCAGAGACAGAACGCGGAAGTTTACACGGGATATTCGTAATGCAGAAGGTTGGAGTTAGGAATGTGCAATAAGATTGCCCCGCAGTCGAGGTAATTAGTAGGAAACACTGATGCCTGGCTGATGGGACACATTGAGAGTCACCGCTTTAGTACCTCTCATCACAAAACCAGCACCACCTACAATACCACCCTGCCACTTTCCTCCTCACCCTAAGAAAATAAATTCACCTATCCTGTCCAATCTTGTCTCAGCTGTGTCTGTGTTCTGCCCATCGCTGCTGCAAGTCACTACAGTACGTACTCTTTATAAACGATGCCTCTGAACATGATTAAGACCCAATTGGGAAATAAATCAATAATGACACAGGGGCAGAGACAAGACTGAATGTAAACAAAAGCACAGGGAGAGAGAACAAAACAAAGCAAGGACCTGCAGGAAGATTTAGCTGACACTGAAGTGGTGGTTCACCATTTTACTATGCAATATCGCTTGCACATACGTGATCTGCATGGAAGAGTCATCAGAAAGAAACCTTACCTGTGACCTCATCACAAACGTGAATGCCTGAAGTATGCAAGACAATATCTAGATAACCTGTAAGCATTTCACGTGCTGTGGACTGATGAAGTCAAAATGGAACTCATCACCAAAGGTTTGTTTGGAGAAAAACTTTCGATGAAAAGAACACCTTTTCAGTTATTAAGCATGGGCGTGGCTCTATTATGATTTGGGGCTGTGTGCTAGCCAGTGGCACAGGAAACTCCACTTTGCCCGTTGTTAATCATTTTCTTATAATAGCACACCCCCCAAGTGTCTTAGCCTCTGCTTAAGTATAAAATTAAGGCCCCAAACCATTTTTTTTCAACTGTGAAATTACATTCTTACCTCAAGCTTTGCACGTAGGGACTAATACATAAATATTCATTCCATGGTGTTATTCTCTTATCATGACAAGAAGGCATGTTTTCAGGTGGATACGTACATATATATAAAAGATGAGATTTGAATTCGCAGTCTTACACAAACAACGTGTATCTCCTTTTTAAATAATCACGCGAATGATGAATGGACAAGGCAGCGCTTGTGAAGCACAGATAAGCGACATCTTTCCTGGAAAACCATCTGTGGACTTGAAAGCTTGAAAGGAGAGCAGATGAAAACAGTGGGACATGAGCAAACAGCAATTTAAAATGCCACTGAGATCACTGCATGCTGTTTGCAGCCAAGAGAAAAATATCCCACTACCCGCACGTTGTTGGGATAATGGCTGAATGTCGAATGTGATCTACTTGCAACAACTGCAAGTCTAAATGGTGTTGTCGGAAAAAAACGGCAGTGGTTCGCACCACATTAGAGCAAATTGGGCAAATTGACATGTCCTGTATTTCAGCCCTGCTTGTATTTTAGAGTCCTTCTATTACAGTGAAAGCATTCAGTACCGCTGGCTACATCTTTCACCATAGCCATAACTGAGTTTTTACTTGTTCTGTCAAATTGACACATAAATCATATTTATGTGACACACTGTTTTAATGTTGCCTGTTGATCTGTCCTCATTTCCTAAACATGAACTCATGTAGGACTACAAACAGCTTTGAATGAATCACCATCAACAATGAATATCATCATTACTGAAGACTATATAGTTTCTCCAATTTTGCAATTTTTTGCCTTAAAGAAAAAAGTGCACCCTGAAACAGAATGAATTTTTTATACTGAAATATTTGTGACGTGTTTAGCAAATCTGGTGCTAATTTGTTGGTTGAAGCTGTATTTTCATTATGAGAAGTTGACGTCATGTGGTGACATTGCTAGTGAAGTTACAACGTTACACTGTCGTTTTTGAATTGCTGTTCCAATTGTTACCAGGTGCTGCTTTGTTTTGGGTTCTTTTTGGTTTGTTCTTTGCATTGTTTCTGTGTCTAGCATTAAATCCAAGCATTGTTTCCCAGTTTCTTGTTTCCTAGTTCCTAGTTTTGACCCTCTCCTGCTTTCCCAATATATGAATATGGATTATCCTGTTTTGATGTTGCCTGCCTGTGTTCTCAACCTTGCTATGAACTTTAACAATGACACTTTCAATATGCTAAATAAAACATGTGTTGAGTTTTTGCACTTGAATGGTACATTACATGTTTAATATCAGAAATAATTTCAACAATTTCAAAAATGATAATGGTAATAGTCCTAAAACCAAAAGAACAACAGCTTATTTTTTCACTCACCCTTTTTCAATGACATGAAGCATCATATTAATGAGAAATCCAATGTAGGATTTGTGGAAACAGCAAATGTTGGACTCTAGAGGTTTCAAAATGCAATGAAGATATACACTTAGTCAACTAGTTTGCTAGTTAGTGATCTATGACATGACAAGCACTATGGCGCTGATCAAGGACGGTGGTAATAGCATGAAACTTTGAAATAACATGAAGCTTTGAAAGCTTGTAGTACAGATCAGGAGGGGTGACAGCTGGATAGACTAAAGCACTAAAGCACCGCCGCATCGATCTCTTTAGATAGAGATGAAGAGAGGGCTAAATACCAAAATAGACCAAAATTTTGATGAAAAAAAAAGTTGAAAAAAAAAACCGCAACTCAGAAATACAATACAAAACAATTGAAGGTCATAATGATTATAAATATTTATATGTAAGTCATTCAGGGTGTGTTTTCCTTCAATAATACATAATCCAGTATGGAAAAAAAAATGGACGTCCAGAATATATGCTCTCTCTCTCTCTCTCTCTCTCTCTCTCTCTCTCTCTCTCTCTCTCTCTCTCTCTTTCATTTTTTTTAACAAACACCTTTGAGTTGCTTCTCACTGGCAGTGACATTTCACAAGCTATCTCCCTCAAAGTCTTGGGATCAGCAATAACATGTTGGCCTTATGAGGAAAGACAATTAGTAGAAAATGTCATACGGCCTTGTGATATGAGGGTACGTTTATCGAAAGATGTTCCACATTGGGTCAGCTCATCCCCCCTGAGATTCAGTAAATGCCACAGCACTTCCTGAACCTTCCATCACAGGTTCAAACATGTGCATATGGATCTCTGTGACAAGCGCACCAAATATCACTTCCTGAACTTCCTGGTATTCCCATACTGAATCCTTCACCTCAATAACATATTGAATTAAAGTCAGATCTTACATAAACAAAGGACTGTATGTAAACAAAGGACCAAATTTAATGCTAAAGTCAAGGTTTTGTTCTAGTAACAGGAAGGCCATAGGTTTTAATCCCACGATTGCTAAAAAAAAATGTATTCTCTTGTAGATTTCCACACTTTATACCACAGCACTGTTGAATTCTTGACTCTGATTGGTCAGAACCTGTTGATTCATTTTCCATAACAGCAGCTCTGACAATAATGCTGGCTGCAAGCTGAATCCCGGGATTATGTTAATGAGCTCATTCTAATATATTATTGTTTCTATAGTAACAGGTCATTCACAGATATAAGCCTTAAAAATAAACAGATTAAAATTGTGTTGTTTGTTGCTCTTTGCGGTTTCTTAACATGACAAGCTACATTTTTTTATTAACATCATTTTAAGGTCAAGAGGAACAAAATATGAGGGTGTTGAGGGAACGATTGTTTAAAACTGATTTACATAAGTGATAACAGGAACTAACTTGTTTCTCAGATGTTCCACAACATTAAATTTAAATGGAGAAAGTGTATAATGTCATGTTCTCGAACTTGTAAAGAAATGTAATTGTTGGCAAACCGCTGTGTTATAATAGGAATAAAACACTCTATAACAGCTGTTATAGGAAAACAATCAGCTCCAGGGTGGTATCAGTGAGTCCAGCTTTATACACACCACACTGTCATTGATTATTTCTCCATAACAGAATGGTCTTTAGTTAAAAAAATGCAACACAACCAAAATTGTGTCACTGTCCAAGCAAATGTATAACAATGCATATGACTCCACAGAACTAAACAGACCCGAAGCAGTTACTATCGAGTGTAGCCTACATAGTTGCTGTACTAAGTACGAATAATTGGTGGCTGTACTTCATGGACGGCCATGCTTACCATCCCAATCCCATGGATACAAGTGTTACAGCACCAGTAAACATAAATCTATGATTGTGTTCTTTACTCTCACCAACCAGAGAACTCAGAAAATTAATCAATGCTATCTGTTGCTATCTGCAACCAAAAGTGAAAATTAAGCTAACAAAGGAAGTCTAAAATAACAAGCATGATCATTCTGAAAAAAAAACAACAACAACAACATAGGTTTGTACATGTAGGATATAAAAATCACAATTCTCTCTGCTTGTGCTGTTGTGTTTAGTAAAGCTTGAGTGGCAATAGCAAGATGGAGGTCTTGGACAGATGGCTGTCCAATCATTCGAGCTTATTCATTATAATATTAGACCTTGCCCAGAAGTGCAGTTCTTAGATCAATCTAATTGGGAAATTCAGCTGGTTTTAGCAGTGTTTATCACGTTTTTAATTAACTCGTGCTGGCTCACTATTACACAATAATCAAGTGAAGTTGGCTTCATTTCCATCAAACAAGAGATGTATGATCATGACCACAACTTTCAATCTAAAACACGCTTCTAAAAACCATAAAGTCAGCAGTTACCTTCGCCAAAGTTGAAGTCCATGAGCCAGATCCCAACTATAAATCCCTTAAAGATGCGACAAGCTGCTTGGTTTTGTTGCTTATACAGTATAAGGAATAAAGCAGATATTTTAACATGGTATTGTCAAGTGGCTTGTATAAAAACCCATATTTAGTGTAATGAAATTAAACCAAACAATCAAGTGAAGTTCAATTCATCTCGCCACAAAATTGGCTGAATTAAAAAGCAATTGGCATAAAACTGCAGATGACCGTGCAACTGCAAAACAATTTCAATTCCACACAGGAACATCCACAGATGGTCAAGGTCAGAATCACCGAGAGCTGAAAAATGAAAAATTCAATTTGTAATTTCACTTTATATCCCAGTTGTGTGAGGAGTTAGCAAAGAGGAGAGTGTTACTCTCCTTCTTCAGTTGGCTCAAACACAGAACTCCGAGGTCTTCTCAGCCATGGTGACGGAGTCTTTCATACCGAATGGAAAAATGTGATATGTGCATAAACTGCACTTTCCAGCAAGGGCACATGAACTCAATCAGGAAGGAATAACAGTTCATGCTTCATGTATAAAACGCATTACATCATAGGGTTTGATTATTGTAAGGGGACATATCCTACTTTCGCTAATTAGCTAATCATTTAAATTTCTATGCATTTTTATTCCACAGCATTATGGAAGCCTTTGAATTTGATTAATCAGAATGTGTTGATTAATTTTCCATTAACACCAGATCTTTCAGTAGCCTATCACAGGTTTATATCAATGCGCTCATTCCAATATGTCATCGTTTCTATAGTAACAGCTCTCTGACAGGGATTTGTATGGTGGACACGTCATATATAATCCAAGGCTGTGAGCCTGGTGAAGGAATGACTGTTTATAGCTGCTATAACATAAGTGATGACAGGAACTAACATGTTTCTCAGACATTCCACAACATTAAATTTAACAATAAATGGTTAAATATATGATGTATGATGTTCTTTACTAAATGAAAAATTGTAACAGCTGACAAATTGCTGTGATATAAAAGGAATAAAACACTTCAGGACGTCCCCCGACATCGATTATTGTACTATAAGAGGAAGCCCTGTTGTGTTTTATTCCTTACACAAGCGTAAATCAGAATTTAATAGTCCCCACTATGAATATACATATGTTTGTACCCCCTAAAGGTTGTGGCCTGGATTGAATGCTGTCAAATTAGTAAGAGTTAATCATTATGTACCAAAATGATAAGAAAAAAACACACACACACATTATACATCATTTAAGGGAATAAGATATCTTCTTCTTCCTATACTGAATCCATAATTGGTGTTTGTGTGTGTGTGTGTGTGTGTGTCACACAGGGCAATATAATACATTTCTGTTTTATTCCTCTGTTATAGTGAAAAATACATTTAACACAGGCAGTAAGCGGAAGTCTGCATAATGCTTCACATACACACACACACACCCACACCCCAACATCTGTGCGTTTGGTCAAATATGTGTTTAGCATTGCAGGAACCATTCTGTTTTCCTCACAGATTGAATGGCAGGGAGTAAAAGCACGTTGGTTTATGATGGTGAATACACATGTCCCAGCAGCTTTAATGTTTAACAGTTAAAGGCAACTGGCCTGCACGTAAATAAACACACCACATACAAAACGCTGTGTTGCATTCATCTTCGGCCAGCTGCTGCATATAAAACGACTTGTAAAGATTCATGCCTTTACCACACATCTTGGTTAGCTCTGTGTGTGTGTGTGTGTGTGTGTGTTTTTACCCATTGTGTTCTTAGAGGTAATTGCTTCGGGTTTACAAAAGATTAAAACAGCAGCCTTTGCTAACTCATGCATCAACACCTTCTATGCTTTGATGCTTATTCATGAAGAATTGCTTTTGGCTCTGTGTTTCAGCAATTCCTCCCCAGGTAGCTTGATTTGTGTGTATGTGTGTGTAGACACTATGAAGTGTTCTCCTCTTTCCTCTTATTCAGTGGTTACATCCATCCTCAGTGCTTCAAACGAAAAAAAAAACCACAATTGAGTGATGCATTACATGGCATAAAAGCCTCCAGAGTCTCAAAAAGTCTTGAGGGAAAAAAAAAGAGAGAATAAATCCTGCTCAAGCTCTTCATCTTTAGCGTGTGAGATATAAACTCTATGAGTTTACAACACAAAGTGATATACCGCCTTAATATCACGAAGGGTTCGTGCCATATGCGGTCATTTTGCGAGCTGTTGCCTGTGATTTGTAAAAGCGAAAATGAAAAGCGTCGCCCAAAACGTTGCATCTGCTCGATGGTGCGCATTTTCACGGTCCCAAATAAGTCGTAAAGCAGATTTGAGATGAAAAACGCCTGACAAATACTGATGGAGCTGTCACTTCGAATTCGGCGTTTATAATTCAGCAAAGTCTCTTCTAACTCGCACCGTTTAACACTGTCTGGCAGCAAGCTTAACTGATGTCTTCTTCGGAATTGAAATTCTCAACAGGCTTAAGATGTTTGTGTAGACCATAAAGGATTTGTGCATGAGCTGTACTGAAATGTGAAATCTGAACCTGTATAGAAGGTGTCAGAATGCAACATTTATTAAATTTGTGTTCATAATTTATTAAGCTTTCATTCATATAAAACTGAACAAAATGCCACCCCCAGGCTGATCATTTTCCTCTAACAGCACAACCTGAAGTGTTTTATTCCTCTTATATGACAGCAATTTGGCAATGAATACAACTTCATTTATTAAAGAACACCCTGGTAAATGTTTTATCCATTTAAAGTTACATTTAATGTCGTGGAACATCCATGAAACAAGTTAGCTCATGTTATCACTTACGTTATAGCAGCTGCAAACAGTCGTTACTTCACCAACTTCTTGTTTTTCTTTCTGTTGATATTAACCCTCTACTGCACACATTCATCTTCAATAAGCGCTTTATTCTGGTGAGGGTCGCGGTGGATCTGAACTCAAACCCGGTAACACTGGGCACAAAGTGGGTGAACTCACCCCAGATAAAACACCAGTCCATCACAGGGCACCGCACACACACACACACTCATTCACACACTCTTTAACAATGTAGTGTAACCTATCTTTAAATTTAAATTTCTTTAAAGTTTTCTTTAAATGCTCAAAAAAAAAAAATCCAGATAAATGGCATGTTGCCAATTGGCAACAGTGTGCAGTAGAGGGTTAATAAGACAAAAATTGCAGCTTTTTAACAGAGAAAACAAAAGGGGCAATCTATTTATTATTAGTCTTATGATGATATACTAGTCTAACAGTAGTCAAATTTGTTGTGATGTTAAGGCTGATTGTCTTGAATAGTTTAAGTCGTGATCGCGTTACTTTGTAGCCAGAAAAGTTTTTTTTTTCCTAGTTCAATAATATGTCCCCCCTCCAATCCCTACATTAACTGGCCACCAGGTCACGATAATATTTAAATTAATCAATTTGTCTGTTTATTTTTATGTTGTGTGCCAAAGTACAAAATTGTGCACAATTTTGTTTAATGTGGCAAGTAGACTACATCAATGTCATGAAATCGAGGTAACAAAATGCATGCAATTTACTTTGCATTCTCCAGTTAATATACTGGGCCAGTGTTAATTTGTGTTCTCCTTTAAACTGCTAAAGTTACAGCACACATAAATAAGCATATTCATTTTATCGTAATAATTATCATGCCATAAACATTCTGTCCCCAAGAGAAGTATTGTACGATGCTGGGAGGTGAGATGGTGGTTATATTTTTAATATGGCATGGCGACAAAAGAATATGTTGAGGTAATGTTTCGAAAAGAGCTATTTCATGGCTTCAGAATACTTAATTATTGGGAATTATTGTATTTTAAAAGGTTTGAGATAGAGTAGTCAATTGAATTAAAACCAATTTTGCTACATGAACCTAAAAATGGAGATGACTGATAATATTATACTTATATTATACATATTATTATAATATATATATAATATTATACAATCTTGGAATGATGAATAAAGATATTCATGTCACTGGCATTGTGACATGGATATACTGTTAAGCTATGAAGTTTTTTTCCCACCAAATAATTAATAGGATGCCACACATTGGCTCAAGTTACACAATTTATGGCCATGTCTTTGGTATCTCATGGTCTCTATACAATACAGCCACACCTTATTAAAAAAGAACCCCCATGTCATGTAGTATTGAAATATTGTGGCTACCACAAAGAGTTATTCAAGATTTCTTCAAGGTCAGAACTGTGCTTATGTGAGACATTCCTCTGGTCGCCTCACATACACAAATAGCATGTAACTCTCTGAGTTCTGAATCGCAATGTGCACAATTTCATTAATAATGTGTACTTTGCACATTTCACCTAACTCTGAATAGATGTCAGTCTTGTTCAGGGTAATATTAAACTCATCTTCGTTTTAAATAATAGATAAAACTTTCATAACTGATCAAATAAAAACAGTTCTGGTCCGACCATCCTATCACCAAAATACCAAAGTGCTTCCACTCGGACCCACTTTCAAGATGACATCTCAGAATGAACACTTTTCAAAATGTTTTTCTTTTTTCCCCCCAGAAATGGACTTCTTGGAATGCATCTCATTCTCAAAATATCAAACGATCTCTATCCTCCAGGAGATATGCTCTATCTTTCTCTGGTGCATATTTCACTTTTTCATCTATCCTAGCCTTTCTGTACTAATCAAAGGCATAAGGTACTATATATGTATATGATTTATAGATTACAGGAAGTCAAATGTGTGTCTGTATTTCTGCATTTCTCCTTTGAGAGAACGTTGCTGTAACTTTGCAGGAGGATTTTAGTGACTAACGTGTCTTGAGACAGTAGTCAAAAAAAGTGAGATGAATAAAAAGAACAGCTCTCATACTGTGAGGATATAAACACTGTTTCCTTCTCAAATGCTGTAATTCATACATTCTATGTTAAAAGAATGGCATACAATTAAGCCAATATAGTCACTACTTTTTTGTAGTGTTCACATGGTACTAATTTCAGTACACAAAATAATGGTATTTCTTCCCATAATGCACTTGTGGCCCTACAAACATAGCAGAAAGTTCTTCCCTCGATGATCAATGATTTAAACGAAGGATTTAACAACAACAATTTAAAATGACATCACTTCACCAGAAAGAAGAAATAAATGTTATAGAATTAGTCTCAGAATAAGGATGTTTTTACAAAATTGCAATATAGTCGTTTTTGTGCAGGTTCTGTCACTTCTGCAGATTAAAAAAAAACAAAAAAAAACTTCTCTAGTTGTATTTCTAAAATCACAGTTTACTGGAAACAGACAGATGTCCAGAGGGCACTATTGATGGAGCTTCAAAATATGATGTTACCCTTAGTGTTGACATGCCAGCTGACAGCCTTTTCCATAGTGCAGAGTTTGACAGCTATACCACCATTGAATAAGGTTGAAAAAGGAAAGAACGTATATTGTTTTAAGCATGTTTACATTTCAGAGTAATTGAGCTGGTAGTAGCACCAAGATGGAGAAAGCAGGACTCATTAAGAATGTCCAGTTCTGGGAAGCTGTGCTGAGGATAAGCTCAATAGTGACCAGGTGTCGCACGTTCGTCTGTTTTTTTATTATTTAAACTCACACATTCAATGATTTTTCAGTGAAACTTACTGTTCAAAACATACAGAACATTATATAAACCTGATCTACAATATCCTTACCATCAATATCTTCATCAATCTGAAGATAATGTGAGATGCTGATTTCTGGACACCGATTTTAAGAACACTTTCATCAATGGAAATAACAGCAGTCTACATTGGTTGGAATGCATCCACGCTGTTCCTTAGTGGATAAGATTGGACGCCACTGGAATACACTACTATACAGGTCTAAAAATGTTTAAAATGCACTTAATAGACTCTGAAATCTGTACACATGGCAGACAAAATACTATAGACTACTACATACATGCCATATGGTATCATTAAACATTTTTGGCAACAAGTCACTAGTCAATTATCCCTCCTGCTGAAGCACCCCATCACACTATCCCCATCACTTGGTCTGCTTAGAGACACGTCAGAAATTAATATCACACAGAAAAGCAGCAGAAAAGCAGGTATGATTCTTACCGCATCAACCATTTCCAAAACTGGAAATCAGAGAATACCAGCAATGTCACTCACTGTAGCAATGGTGGCTCAGTGGTTAAAGCTCCAGCTATGATTTCAACCCACCAAGATCAGTGCCAGTCAGTGTGTGTGAAGATAGTGAACAAGCAGTATGCATTGAGTGGCTTCAGGTGCAGATTTAGCCACACAGTCGAGTTCTTAACCCAATTTAGTCCTCAGCTAAATTGGCAGGCAACTGCCTACATATTCGACAAACAATGCATGCAGAGAGTATCACCCTCCCTCTTCCAGCACCGAGCTGTACGCATGCTGCCAGTGCCTGTAACCGAGGAAGCATAATTGGATTAAAATACATTGTCTAACTCAGATACCAAGACTTGGTTGTTGAAGGTTTGAATCCTGCAGCCAAAGTGCATTCAAAGTGTTCAGTTTCACCTGAGCCAGCTCAGCAGGTACTCAGCAAGATTTTCTCCAGAAGGTAATTACTTGAATCATATTTACCCCAAAATTTATGGATAGTGGTTCGGCATTTTTGCTTCTCAGCTTAATAATTGGAGCAGTATTACTCATATAACATGAATGAAACATTTACATTACTTTTATATTATATTAAATTGTATTTTTATACACATGTATTGTTACTATTATTTTTTTCTTATTTTCACTGATATTATTTATCACATTTTTTTCTATTTACCTTTTTAACTATTTTATTTTTGACTACCTTTTGTTGTAGTCATGTTGGACGTGTTACGCCTACAAACATGTCCGCCCTGGACTACAATATGGAAGTAAAATAATGACGTATGTCTTTGAAACCAAAAAGCATGTTGAATTGCACTAATCGAAAACAATGCATTGTTTAATGCATTGTAATTTCAGGGCTTGCATTTTTGGGGGCTGCAATTCAACATGGTTGTATATTTAAGCTCTGAATATTTCAATTGGAAACATTTCACACACTATTTCATTATTAAAAATTCAATAATCAATATTCACCTTCCAAAGTTTCAAAATATTCAGTTTGTTTAAAAATACCACCTATAATATTCGACAGGCAAATTTCAGTCCATTTCATTTCACTTTACAAATTTGCTTCCACAAATTCAGTGGTTCAATTTCGGGTGGATATTCAACATTGCATATCTGGGAATTGCAGAAAAGCAGAAAAGAGTACCGATGTCCACCTGCTGCTAGTCTATCTCCATCAGCGGGTGGTGCAAGCGGGTGTTGACGAAGACCAAAGCAACAGGTAGAGCCAGGCCTTCACAGTTTGATTTGCCAAAATGGCCCAAGCGGTAAGTACAAGTTATGATTATCAGGGCCAGTATATATGTGAAAAAGCTGATTAAGACACGAAAGCAGCGCTTATGTTTATATTCAATGTCTTAGCAGTTACACTTTACCACCATGTACGTGTACTGTAAGCAGCTTTCTCCATTTACATTTACGGCATTTGGCAGATGCCCTTATCCTTATATAGCAAAGGGGATATAACGTTATTCCCCCCGACGCTGATGTAAAGAACGAACATTACCTCTGAGGAAGACATATATTTTGCTGTCTGTTGCTTTGCTTTATTTTACGATGTTCAATATTTGCTGCTGTGTTTCATTCCTTAACTTTATATCATGGCTTGGGAGTTTTAGTCTTACATCAGGATTCACCCACCGTTGGCATTTACATGACGTTTTAGAACTTTACTTTCTCCAAAACCCCTGTAATAAGCCAAGACAGAGCGAGTGTTGTTGTGCCCACACTATAGAACGCTGCCTTCAACTGGCTATGTCACCAATGACAGGATACAACACTGATGGCAGTACTGTTTTTTTAACATTATAAATTAAATATTATATCTTGACTACCATAACAGGACTATTCATCCTTATCTTAATACTATTACTTCTTGTCTTAATTTTAAAGAGAACTTGTCCCTGCTATTGACCTGCATTTGCATGATTAACTTGACAACTGTGATGATGTGATGGATATACATGATAGTGAAGGAGTAATGTTATTATCTTGCTAACCTATTGGTCATCTTGCATCCATGTCTTGTTTGTTTAACAAAGGAGACAATGAAGTGTTGGGGTCAGCAAGACACCTTGTGTCACTTTTGAGCAATTTTCAAAGACAAGCAAGATCTGATGGGCCTTCAACCAGCCAGGATAGTAACAGATATAGCAATTCCTTTTTTTTTTCATGCACTGTGTGCTTGAATGTGGTTTGTCACATCATCTCATGTCAACAGACAAAGAGGCCAACCTCAGGGGCCATCATCTATTCACACAGTAATGACCAGCACAAAACTTTATATTTCGTTCATAATATACATCTGGTTATGTATTGCAGAACTGCCACTCTGGATGAAAACATGACTCATCAGAAGGTAGAGTACATGATATAATGAGCCATTATGGTCCTCAGCTCACCATGGCATCTACGTCAGTGGAAAGCCCCGAGGACCACACTCCCGTCACAATCAACTCTGAAGACCTTGACCTGAAGGAGGTATTCAGTAAGGCCAAGGCCAAGGCCAGTGGCCTATGACAGCCTCATCGATCTGCTGCCCAGGGCCACTCTCCCTCACAAAAGGATTTACCCCCTGTCCATAGCTGAACAGCAAGCCATGGAGGACTACATCCAGGAGGCACTCCAGCAGGGGTACATCCACGAGTTCACGTCTCCCACCTCCACTGGTTTCTTCTTTGTGGAGAAGAAAGGGGGAGGTCTCAGGCCATTCATCGACTATCAGAGTTTAAACCAAATAAGTCTCAAGTACCAGTACCCTCTGCCTCTTTTCCCTGCAGCCCTCGAACAATTCCGTTCCACCCAGGTTTTCACAACCGCAGTGCTTGCAATCTACCATCTAGTTTTGCTTAACATCAGCTGTAATATAAAATAATGTAGGTTTAGGTAGATAGATAGCTAGGTAAATTAGCTACATGACATATTTGCTGACATTATTTTCCAACTGCATTTATAAGCAATCAAGTAGAAACAAATCCATTTCAACATACCTCTAATCTTTAAATCCCACTTGGAAAATCTGGGTTTCTCAGGAGTGCTAATTAGTCCTAGTTGGAATCCCATGGTGTCTTCAAAATGGCTACACATAATGCGAAGTAAGAACCAAAAAAGTTTTGGAGTTTGGAGTTTCTATTTGTGTATGATCTGTTCCAAGACCACTAAATGGAGCTGGATAATAAGATACAGCTTTATTCATTTCGTACAAGATTAATGGAAAAGCAATTTATTTGCTGTTTCTATCCACATTGAAGCCAAACAAATGCGAGTGTACAGTGGCTGACCTTTTCTCCCCAACCGTAAACAGTTGAGGATGTAAAAGCACTCTGAGAAGAAGAAAGTTAAGAGTCAGAAAATTCAGTCTTCAGCTGTCATGAACGCAGCATTTGTGCAACCTTTCTATATCAATTTTCCGCTCTTTTACTTTAGGAATACTATCCATAGCGGGCTCGGAAAGGTCACACCTCACTTTTGGCACTATTTCTTGTTTATTACTAGGCTCTTGTACTGGTACGGAAATATTTTATAGACGGCTATCTTTCTACAGCTGACCCAGCCATGATTACGTCACAGTGTCTGAAAAGGCAGTGTTTAAAAAAAAACAATAAAAAAACAATTTTTTAGTGTTGCGCTTCAATATTGTAGCTACACTTTAGCCTTCACGAACATGAGTTCCTGACATTCTCTTTTTAGTGACTCTTCTGTGTGACACATTCAGCCAAACTACACCTTCTTTTAAGTTTTTTTTTTTTTTTAACTTATACTAATTTATCCCACAGCACTTGTAACAGTCTGTAAGTTTTCCGTCACAGGAAAGTATTCAGGACTTTCGCTTTCCTCTTGTTTGGTAACATGACTAGCTGCACTTTGTTTATAAAGATGAGCCAGTGAGAAAATGACTGTTTATATCTGCTATAATGAAAATGGTACCAAGAACTAACTTGTTTCACAGATGTTCCACGTCATTAAATGTAACTATAAATGGATTTTTAAAAAAAATATGACATCATTCTTTGATTATTAAAAAAAAAACGTTTGACAAAACTGTTGGCAAATTGCTGTCTCGACAAAAATCCTACCACCTCCCATCCTTTACTTTCACCTACATTTCTCATTTCCAAAAGCATCTGCCCGCTGAACGAGGGAAGATAAATCATCTGTTAGTGGCTCTCTGTTGAGATTCTAACTTTTAACTTTTATGAGCTAACTTGTTTTTCACGGATGTTCCACAACATTAAATGTAACTATAAATGGATAAAAAGTACAGAATGTCCTTATTTAATTAATAAAAAAAACTACTCCTGGCAAATTGCTGTGGTATAAAAGGACTTAAACACTTCAAGACATGCTGTTGTGGGAAAATAATAAACTTTGTGACGGTTACAGGAACTTCACATTGGGCTGCATCACACCATCCTGTCCTTTTTTTATTTTTTATTTATTTATTTTTAAAATTTTCCTATAACAGCATACCCTGTCATGTTTTATTGCTTACTTATGATGGTGGCACACCCATACACTGCTAGAAATAGTGTTTCCCTAAGGGCCTTTCATAGTTAAGTTAGAAATGTCTGACAATAGTTCTAATAAACACATTTTAAAAAAAAAAAAAAAAAAAAAAAAAGCTTTTATATAAAACACAACAAATTACCACTGTAACCATCTTTAGGACAGAATACTGTACACACCAGGCAGCTGATTCAAAGATCAAAGATTGTTTCTCACAGAATCGTACCCTAAGGGCATCTGATTAAGAGAGTGAAATGATCTTTCCAGACAGAAGCTTTATTGATCTCGAAAATCATTTCAGGACATTCGTCTTCATTAAGGGGTCGCCGCCACCGTTATCATCTCATTGTTTGTGCATCTGCTGCAAAAAGCGCCCGAGTAAACACACAGAGCGATGAAAGTGACAAAGTGACGGTTTACGGAGCGCGATTCTCTTTGTACCCCCCCCCGCCGCCTCCCATCCCACGCTTTCTCCCACGTTTCTCATTTCCAAAAGCATCTGCCGGCCGAACAAGGGAAGATAAATCGTCTATCAGCGGCACTGTGCAGAGGGTCGGCCATTTTTTATATTTTTTTTCCATGTTGAAATTCTTCCTCCAGAGCAATTTATCAGAGCTCAGTCCTGCTAAAATAAAATGGAAGTTTGAGTCCCTAGGAATCATAAAAAGATGGGTGAAGAAGAAAACAAAAAAAAACAGCAACAAGAAGAATAACAGAAGAAGAAGAAGAAGAAGAAGAAGAAGAAGAAAAGGTGACTTTGTCTGACTTAAGGCCAAGAATAAACAAACTCAAGTTTGGGACTTACCAAAAAAAAAAAATCTCAGCGTATTTTTGGCTGACTGTCCCTGAAAAACTCACTCGCAGTAATCAGTCTCAAAGACCTAATTACGTATTTTGAGGAAGTGGGTCATCTGTCACACTATAACACAGAGCCACTCGATCTCTACCGTTCTGTTTTTCTAACGCAGTAATTAGTCAGTCTTCCTGAAAATGGCTGTTAAAAACTGTAATGATAGCTAGTTAGTATAATGGTATTATAGCAAACCATCATAAAGATGTCTGAAATCCTTAAATCAGTAACATATAGATAGTATTTGCTTTTAAAACTTGACCATTGGTACTTGTTCAGAAGCATGGAGCTAAAAGCATTGAGTAAATATGATAATAAAGCATTGCAGTTCATGAACTTTTTCAATCAGTAAAGGCTAAATCAATAATGGCTTCGTTGTACTGTTTTTTTTTTCATATGCACTGTAGAATACACACTAGATATGCCATTTCACCTCATCATTGCATCATTAGCTGCGTTTACATGGACACTAATAATCCGATCGTAATTGGACTAGAAGCACAATCAGATTTAAAAAGTCACATGTAAACACGTCAATCGGAATGAATTGGCCAAAACCGATTAAAATTTCATTCGGATCGTAAGGGGTGGTTTAAACCTTTTCTAATCCGATGAAGAGAACATGTAAACACTTCATCGGATTGAAAATGAAACCAGATAGTTCTGAGCATGTGCAATGACGTACAAATCACGTAATGACGTATGACGCACGGCTGTCAGCGGTATTGGGGATCTGACCGTAGCCTCACCAGGTGCCATGTTCCCCTCCGCCATTGAGCATAGTGTCATAAATGACTGTCATGTCATCCTAAAATTCTCCTTCCACTCCTCGTCTGTGAAGTGGTGCAAGACGACGTTGTCCCACCAGTCCTTGCTTCGGACCCTCATCCACAGACGCCTTGTTCTGGGCTTGGGAAGGTGCATTTTAATTGCTTGATAAATACACGCAGTACCGCACAAAACATCACGCGCTCGTCGTCTTCTAATTAGCAGCTGAAATAGGCAAATGTTAAGTCTACTTTTTAAAACGAAAAAAAGAAGCAATGACAAGAGAGTGGCTGCATGTTGGAATGGCGGGAAACGTGTATTCGTGCACTGTGCGCATGTCAGAAGATCAAATCCGATTCTGTCATGTAAACGCGCATATCAACCCGATTACTTTATTCAGCGTTCTTGTAAACACTGCGATCGGATTAATCAATCTGATTGATTTCATTCCGATTGAAACAAAAAGTGTCCATGTAAACGTGACTAGTGACAGATAGTGGGATTATAAATCATTACAGTGTATAGAGGACAGACAGACAGTACAGAGTGTGTTGAAAGGATATTCAGAAGGAGCAGATTGGGATGAGCACAGGACAGTGTTTATGATTACAGCAGCAGCTCTACAGCTGAAAATGCACCCTTGAAGCAAGGATGAGTATTTTTCCTGTTTTTGGGAAGTGCAAATCTTTAGGACAAGGGTCATCAAGAGGCAGACCATATTTCAAATGAAACTGAAAACATACTGTAGTAGAGCTGATGGAAAACTGACCATATTCAGAAACTCCACGTTTTTCTTTTTCAGCTTGTCTCCTCATCTCCTGTAGAAGATTTATTTTATTCTCTTTCTGCCCGACTCCACCCTCCATTCACAGACTGGTGCTTGACCACGTCCCTGCTGCTACAACCACATTCTCTTATGCAGTTTATCCAAACATGTGCATTCATGGAAATTATTTACTGGACCCGAGACTAGCTTCAGGGCTCAAGACATTAGCTGAGAAAGGGGTGAATTTTCACAGACCTTCAGATGTTTTTTACTTTCTTTCTCTTTTGAAAATGCCAGTGCCGGTGAAATATGTGTTTGTATTATCCCTGTTTCAAGTTCAAAACCGAGTCCGTGGCACTAGTCAAAAGTGTGAAATAAAACAATCACTTATGATTGTTTTATTTTTTAGCCGTTTTAGTTATCGCCGTTCAGTCATGTTAGTTGCCAATCCTTTGTAAAGAAGGAATTTTGTGGTCCTGGATCTTCACAAGTTTTAGCTCTGCTTTAGGTTGTCCATGTGGGACCATCCACAGCATCAAAAGAATAGGAAAATGTTCAATTCCACTGGCCGTTTTCCCGTTTCCTCAATCAATATGACATGAACAGGTGAAACTCCGCATAGACTGTAACCCGACCTCAGGATCAAACCAGAGATCCTGGAGCTGTCAGGTTTCAACACTACCCACTGTACCAATACTAATATCTTTATAAAAAAAGAAATCAAACCTCAAAGCTACAGACCTGTCATCTTTTTATTAAATAAAGTACTAAACTATAATCACACAGGTACACTAAATATACAAAAAATATCGACCAGACAGTTCTACAGCACTACCGCATGAAATTCTCATATCAAATTGTAAAATACCTTTATTTTGTATTTCTGTGCAGTATGCATTTATTTAATTGACAATTTTGCCAGTTTTGGTTGTGTTTATTTCTTATGTGTCATTTGCATGCTTAATAAAACGTGCAAACAGAAACTGGAGACTTTGATCTGATTTTAGATTAGCGTTTCATTCACATCACATAGATACACCCCTGAGAGTATCCTCAGAGGGAAAAACCCAAAAAACCCTTAACATCCAAGTCTATGATAGCAAAGCTGAAGATATGCAGCAAGACACACACATGAACAAATAATGGCATCTACACCAACTGTATATTTTGATATTAAAAATCACAACGCTATATGCAAACATGGGCACACTGGCCATGACTAAATAACAGCAAAGCCAGTTAGATTACTCACTTATTTTATGGCCATTTGATGGGCTTCCATTTCAGATATATCACACATGAGCTGTTAGCTAACTAATTAAAGTAAGTGCATTAAAATGACCAAACCATTAGCCTTTGTTAAGCTAGTTATGGTACAACTTAGCAGCCAGTCTAATGCTGACATGGGTTCGAGAGACAAAAATGATGAGGATATTGGGTGTAAACTATATACAAACCCAGAAACGTTCAAAATACATGTACAAACATGGGCAAAAGGACCAGAAATAGAACATCAAACCAACATCAGACAATCTATAGGTACAAGTCTCACAAAGGGCGAGGGCAGAGAATTGCTATATACACATATAGCTACACAAGGAACACCTGGGACGACTAATGACAAGGTGGAGTAACTTAACACCTACAGATGACAGGGCGGAGCAATGACCAAACCAGGAAGTGACTAAGATCTAAGTAGATAATGGTTATGTATTAACCAAAAGTGACTATGCCAGAGTTAGGCAAATTATAACAGCCAGAGTTCACTGTTAAGGATGAAGACAAGGAACCAGAAAGACCAGATGTAAAAAAAAAAAAAAAAAAAAAAAGCCTAAGTTGTTTCTCTTTTCTCTCTTTAATCAGCTTTATGTTTACAATCGATAGGCATTCTGATCATTTCGCCCAGTAGGCTTGTGGGCTGCTGCACAGTTCCAGTCATACAGGGCTAACAATTAGCAACTTCTAAGTCACCTGATCAGTTTAGATCCTATTGGATATGGGAAGTGGAAGCTCAATGGTTAAGGCTTTGGGCTATTGACTGGAAGGCCCTTGAGCGAGAACCTTAAGCCTCAACTGCTCAGTTGTATCCTGTCTTAAATGTTAGTAAATGGATATAAAGAGCCCTTCATAGACCTCCCAGATATCTACAAAATCAGGAAAACCATGGGTTACCTTTCAAATTCCAAAATCACAGCACAAAATAATGCATTTTCTAAAACAGAAATGTAAATTCTAACCATAGAGTACATTTCTTTAGCTTTCACAGTCTACTTCTTTAAGCCAAATGGGATGAGCTAGAGTTGCTGATTAAGTTAATTATTGGATAGAGGCACTTTTGATGCTTGCACAGTTTGAAATACTGTAAGTATTAGTATAAGTATTAGCCAAGCAATGGCATCAGCCCATCATCACGTGCCTGGCCCTCCTCCCTTTCTACCTCTTCCACTCTTCCTCTTGCAATTATTCTACCTCTTCTTATCCTTAAACTTCCTACATCTGAACGGATTTATTTGTAAACCAGTCGCAAGAGCGTTTTATGAGGATTGTGATATTCTGTAATTCATTTAGTTCTGAAAAATGTTCATACAAGAGTTTTAGTAAATTTATGTATAAGGAGAGTCACTAATGTGAATGTCGATTGTTCGGCTTCAAATGGTAATTGGTGATGAGTTACTGCAATTTTATGTGTTATAAAAAATTGAAGAAGCTCCAAGTTTACCACAAACTTGTTGAAAAATAGGAATAATTTGCTCATTTATCAGACTTTCTTCAATCTTATGGTTATAAGAATGCCACACCACATTAACCACACTGCCAGCCCTTAATTTACACTATGAACATGACAACTGACACCTGTTTTTGCGCAAAAGGACATATAATTCCTCCATAGATCTCAAACACTCAATACCACATAAACATCCTCAAAATAACCACCGGAGTAGCCGATGTGCTCCTGAGCCACTGTATTGATTTCCGTCTGGGGCGAGCAGGTTAATTAAATGTGAATGGTAATCCCGAAACAAAATATTGAGCATGGTGGATCAGGAGGAGAGGAGTCACTCCGTTAGATGTTAAAACAGTAATCGATACGGCGTGACCAGGGAATATCTGTCAACACAGAGCAAACAGATAGGATTGAGAGCGATCGGCAAGATTAAAGAGCTGAATTTGAGATTCAGACTCTGCTTTTGAGCATCTACAATGAGGTTCGGCAGGTCACAAATTGTTCCCAGCTACAAACATGAAGTTCTCTTGAGGTGCATTTTGCCAAAGGCCATAATACAAGAAGCGAGCACATGCTCAGTGCAGCAATTTTAAATTAGCTACGTATAAACAGGTTGTTTTGTACATGAATGTCAGACCAGTTTTAGTTAGTTCAAAGTACAGCTTGTTTTCCTGTCTTGTTTATGTAAACCAATAGCACAGAGTTTTGGTTAGCACTCAACAAGTAAGGAATAAAAGATGTTCTGGCCTCAGGAGGGGGAGACAAGACCATGCACAAGCACAAGGGCAGGGAAGTGTTGACTTCTAATGCGGATATTGTTGAGTGATGGTAGGAGGAACTCCTTAACCTAGTAGACATGCCCTCTCTTCAGGATGCCCTCTCTTCAGGATTGTTGCATGGAGATCTCGGACAAAGCTCTTGGACTGGCAAAAAAGGTGACTAGAGGATGTCTTCCAATAATATGGGAATCACACTCCTCATCTTCCCAGGAAAAGTCTATGCCAGGGTTCTGGAGAGGAGACTCTGTAGGAACAAAGCGATTCCCACCTAGGCTATGGAAGAGGGTTGCTGAACTTACTCTCTGAGATAGGGTGAGGAGCTTGACAGTCTGGGAGAGCTTTGGAGTACAGGCAATGGGTCTCTGAATTCAGAGGAGTCAGTTGTGGTGGTTTGGACATCTTACAAGGATATCTCCTGGTTGGCTCCCGCTATAGCTGTATAAGGCACATCTCACTGGATGGAGAATCCATAGCAGATGCAGGACCCGCTGGAGAGAAAGTATCTGACAGTTGGCTTTGGAATATCTGGGGATCTGCCAGGAGGAGCTGGAATCTGTGGCTGGGGATAGTGAAGTCTGAACTGATCTTGTCAGCCTGTTAGCACTCCAATGTTCACCAGAAAAAAAAGAAGGAAACTGAATGAAAAAAAAAAAAACACAACAAGATATGCTATTATAGGAAAATAATCAGCAATTTTGTGGCGTGATATGGCCTGATGCGAAGCAGAGTTACTCTTACCAGCTGGAAAGTTTGTTATTTGCCTGTAACAGAACATCCCAGAGTGTTTTATTTCTTGATTTGCCAATGATTACAATGTTTTATTTATAAGATGATGACCCATCATATTTTTTTATCAATTTCTAGTTAGATTTAATGTTGTGGAGTGTCTGCAAAACAAGGTGGTTCCATTTACATTATAGCAGTAAACAGTCATTCACTTACCAGCCTCTATTTTCTTTCTCTTAATTAATAACTTATTTAACTTCTACTAGTTAATAAGACAAAGCAAAGCTGATTTTTAAGCTAGTTTCAAATGGCCATTAGGCTGGCTAATGTTTCAGATTCTACTCAGGGTGTATACAAGCTTCACTCTAAAACAAATACTAAATACTTTTCAATTAGTTGAATTGTAGTGACCTGCAAGAATTTTATTAACGATCTGAAAAAAGTGATGAATGGATATTGAAAACAACTACATTGCTAAGTTGGGAGAAGGGCAAAATTAAACCTCTCATTACAGGTGAATGAAAGAGACCTATAGGTTGTTTAAAAGGTCTAAAACAATTGGAAATTACACCAAAGGAAGCCAATGCAATTCACTATGAAGGAGTGCACCAGCTGGAATACTAGAAATGTCCACGTTTTCAGGCTTTAAAGATTTGAGTTAAATCAGGTCTGTGCAAAGCTGTGCATTAAGTTAACAGAAGAACTTTGCCACTCTGTCAAAAAACATAATTGCAAAATGGGAAAACACATGATCTAATACAGCTAACTCCATAGTGATATGTACAAAGTTTGTCATAATCATATTAGGGAAAAAAAAAAACATGACTGCATCGAGTACAGCAATGGAGTCTTTTGCTCCATCTGTCATCTATAAAGGATGTTCCTCTGTGCAAAAAAAAAAAAAACAGCCCTCATCCCTAACTCACACTGCAACCATGTGTCATTTTGAAAGCTGAACACATGTATACTGAAATTTATAAATGTGGTGCCAGAGTTTATATAACGCTCCCTCGAGGATTAAAAACCAATCACCTAGAGCAAGCTGAAAAATTACCCACCAATACTGGTATAATTTGCACCTGAGCTGGCCATGTTTGCTTCAGGCATGTTTACGTGTTGCAACAACTAGACCTGAATTCTTGCTACATTTTAGGATAAAGAATTTTGATCCTTTCCCTTTTGTTTTGTGCTTCTTGCTTCACATAAAACATTCCTTTCCCTGTTTTTTTTTCTTTTCAGAAAATCTCCAATGCTAAAACTGTAATATAATATAAATTAGTATTTTTTAAAATATTCTGCTCAGTAATTCAGTGTAATCTGACCGCCTATCAGCTGCCAAAACCCAACTCATCCAACCAGTAGGCTATTTTTTTGTAGCTAGCTAGTATGCATGTGATGGTAGATGATGCAGTTTACAAAATAACACTATTAATATAATATCATAGACATGTTTTATACCACAGCACTGTTGAATTCTTGATTCTGATTGGGTGGACGGTGTTAATTTTCTATCATTTAAGTTGCTTTCTAAGGTGCTTTTCTCATACATTATCATTTCAATATGTTTCAGTTGTTCACAGGAACATATATGACAGATGTGTGCTCCACATTAACATAACATAAAGTTAAAAAAAATGTGTAGTTGTTGAAATGGTAATGTTTTCTGTAAGGAGCTGTTTATTTAACATTTTTGGAAGGAGTCTCCAGTGTCAGTGTCATAAATAAAGCTATAAATTTAAAGTCTTCAGGATAGACATGACAAGCTGCATTTTTTATTAACTTCAAGACAGGAAAAAAGAGAGGCTTGTGAGGAAATGACTCTTTATAGCTGTTATAACAAAAAATGATTACAATAACTAACTTGTTTTATGGATGGTCCGTAACATTAATGTAACTATAAATGGATAAAAAGTACAACGTATCATCATTTAGTTAATTTTAAAACAATGTTGGCAAATTGCTGTGGTATAAGTGGAATAAAACACTTCAGGATGTGCTCTTATTGGGACCTAATCAACTTCCAGGTAGTAACTGTGACTCTGCTTTGTGTCAGGTGGCATCACACCAAACCATCATTGATTATTTTCCTATAACAGTACGTCTCCAAGGGATTTATTGCTTATATAAATAGAACAACACCGCTTTATATTTGGTGTACACTCTTTAGTATGCCATTTGAGATGAAACCCAAGACTGAGCAAACTGTGAATGTTATAAAACCAAGCCATACTCTCTGTTTCAGAGTATAGTATATGATTGTATGATTCTATACTATACTACTGTACTATTATCATACTATTGTATGATTCTAACTATCAGGTGAACTGGCTCATAAAGTCTAAGAAGGCACATGTTCAGAACATGTGCAATGTATGTCTGCCTTAAGCTGTCTGATTAAAAGCTGGTCTACCGGTTCTTATCAGACCAAGCTGGATTTCTTAGCAGGATAGCCACTGGCACTAACCAGCTTCTCAGATAGCTGGATCACTATAAACCAAAGTCCAGCTTAAGGAACTGTTGCTAGATTGTTAGTTCGAGAAGTGTGTTATGGAGCCTGCGCGTTTGTGGAAAGAAGTGACACTCTTTATGAAGTTATATGTCCAAAATTCACCTAAGAAGAATAAAGCTGGGAGGCTGGAGTGTGTGCTGAAGAATATTATTCCCCCCAGCACACTCGACTATAGCAGATGGATACCACGGATCCAGGATATTTTTTGATTGTAAGAAATGAAAACATCACAATCTGGGATTCCTGTTTGATGGAAAAGCACAGCTGCGCTCATATTTTTAAACCAGGGACAGGTATCAAATGATATATATGCGGCCACTTCATGAGACAAAAGGGATGAAATAGCATTTCGGAGATAAGCAGGACGGCGATTTTGGAGTACCGCTACAGAGATTTAATGAGAACAGTCTGCTAGACATAAAGGCATGATTACACAATAATAAGGCTTGTGAGTTAGCACTGGAAGCATTTGTGTGAAAGATTATTGCAATTAATGAACAGCTACTTAAAATGTTGTATTTTTTTATGTTCTTTGGATCATTTGCAGTGTGAAGTTGACTGCAAATTAATATTCCTGTAGTATTCAGTATGTACAACAAGAACTGAACCAATATCTGGAGTTTTATCATTTTAGAAACTGTTACGAATATGTATATGTATATACTGTATATGGCAATTTGAATTAATGAAGTAAACAGGATCAACGTTAAAAATGGATTTGTCTCAGTTTTAATACCTGGGTTCAACAGTGACCTAGCTTTATAAGGCAGACCTTTAGCTGGCCAAGAACTGCTTACTCCTACCAGAAGCAAGGGGCTATTTTACTGACCCTGCAACCAAACAATCACCAGAGCCTGTCAGCAAACTCACAAGAAGATCATGTTTACTCATCAGTTGGGATGCTGTGAGCTAGTTTAGTGACTATCCAGTGAATATATCTAGCTCTATTTACTGTGTTCAAATGTTTGGATTAAACTGGTGCTCAAACACAGCAGCCAAATTGCAGCCTTCACGATTCTGAAGTATGTGGCCAGAAAAGTGTACAACAGATATCCATGGACTGCTGGTGACTCATTAACTTTACCAATACTAAAATCCCAAAACTTTGGGGAAAAAAAATATATTTATGTTTGTGCTTTGATAGTTTTACACTATTATTGAGGTTTGTAGATATATTGTGCTGTTGGTTATAGATCTATCGTGGTGTTGAATACATTTTTTTCCTACTTTCTATTTTCTATTTATTAAAGAACACAATGTCATACCTTTTTTTTATCCATTTATACTTATATTTAATGTTGTGGAATGTCTGTAAACAGGCTATGTCCTGTTATCTCTCTCGAAGTTAATAAGACATACAAAAAATGCTGCTTGTCATTTGAAAATGTTTCCAAAAATGTTAAATAAACATCTCCTTACAGAAAGCTTCATTACGTCAATGGATTTTTTTTAAAACGGTTTATATGGTGCTTCCAGCATACAAGTCAGAGCTGCTGTTATAGACAATTAATTAAAACCTTCTGAATTGAGAATTGAAAATAATAAGCAAGAGTAAAATAACCTTAAGAAGAATAAATGGTGGATTCAGATTTTTGGACCCTACTCTCTTACTAAGTATGGTTACCATTCAATTCACTCAATTCACACACACACACACACACACACACACACACTCTCTTGTAAAAGTGAACATACTGAGTTCATGAAGGTCATAGGAAAGTAAAGCGTGTCTGGTGCGTGCTCAGCTGTCTCTGTTGACCGTGCTCATGGGGAGGGGTGAGGAGGATTCTGGGAAACTGCTGTCCTCAGCCAGAAGAACCCTGCTGCGCATCTTCAAAGTGTTTTTTTCCCCCCTTACCTTAGTAAAGAAGAATCTCATGAACATAATCATCATAAACGTGAAAAAGTAAATGAAGAGTTCGGAAATCATTAAGAGTAACGGCCCAAGCTATGCATGTGCATAATCAATAACATGACTAATATACAATATATATATAATAGTTATGCACTAAATTACTCTGCCCCTGTCTCTCATTAATGGTTCTGTCTTCTTCTGCAAGATCAGAGACGAAACCCAGTGAAAGGGTAAAAGATGTGTGAATTGATTTCCACCCAAAAAAAAAAAAAAAACCTCTGTGGGCCAACGGTTCAAAGCAGAATCAAAGTCGAACAACTCACCTTCAGCTTTTTCTCCCTTGCATCTCTCCATCCATCACCTAAGTTAAGATATCTGGAGCTGCATTACTGTATCAGATATTTAACACTCTCTCTAACCGTATCCCATGCCCTCATGCAACGCTGTTCGAAAGCCTGTCTAACAAAGACATCCCACAGGGACTTAAATACCAAACGGAACCACTTGCAAAAGCAATTTACAATACATTAACTTCATTGAAACAGAATTAATCTCCCAATGCAAATAAGATAAGACAGAGAAACAAATTCACTGTGACACACATTGTCATTAAATTCCGATCGGAGAGCAAAGACAGGCTTGTGATACATCGTTATTGCATTTTAATGTCACTTGAAAGAGCGCATAATGGTTTCTTCTCCCTCGAAGACTTGCATAAGTCTGGCCTATATAAAACGATAGGCAAAGATTTTATATAGAGAAAGACAGAGGTAGGTCATAGACGAAACAAAGCAAAGACCACATGAACATTAGCTTTAATTTTAAACTAATTCAATCGCAATTACAAAGGCAGCTAGAACGAGGAGTCATATTATTGTTAATTTGAAGGGCAAGTTTGTCCAGGATAAAATGCTGGATTACTCACAGGCCAAATCATAAATATCTAAAAGCATAAACTAGAGCAAAAATCAACAACCGCCCACCTGCAGCCTAAAAAAAACCTGGAGGCTTAACTACGGAAAAATAAACTCGGTCTTTTAGACAGGTCTATACTTATGAAAAACAAGGTTTTGAAAAAACGGTAATGAAGCTAATCATAGTTATGGCCATGATTGTGTCGTACTGTATAAACCACCAAACTAAGTTAAAGTTAATATATCTACTCTAGTGAAGGGAGAGAGTGATTGTAATTGTGGACATCCACAATTCAGGGCTCTTATTTATCCATTTATCCAGAGAAATGAACAAGCATGTGTTCAGGTAGTGCATGTTTTTCCACCCTTGAAAAAAAAAAAAAAAAATCACAGGCCATCGTTTTGCCTATGAGTAAGATCTGGTGTTCTGTCCATGCATTACATGTAAAAGATATTATTATTATTATTATTATTATTATTATTATTTTATAATTATTTTATACACTTTACCACATGACGAGAACGAGTACCATGCACTTACGGCATAGAGGTGCATTACACCACTGTGAAGCACATTACTTGCATATAAAACATATAAAAACATATAAAAACTACTGGTTTTTTTTAGATATCACTAAGATGTAGGGTACTTGTTATTCCTAACTGAGAAATTAGGAATAAATGAACTAGAAATCTGTTTGTCCAGGCTATTTGTTTTTAAATGTACTGATTTATCAACCCCTGGACGGTATGCGCAAAATTCTTTGTGTAAATCATGTGTACAGACTTTTTTTTTTTCCTTTTCCAAAAGCAGAAGCTGATTCCTGAAACCACTAACCATATATCATGAATTGCCTTTACAAATTGGTTTGGGGGAAAAAAAATGGTGGGGAAAGGCAAAAACAAAGTGTTTTTAAAATAAATCAAAACTATAACCTTTCATTTGCCTCATTCAGATTGAGTTTTATGACTCCAAATCCTCCATCTGTACACTAAATGATAGCTGGTTATGCCACTTCATATGACTTGCTACAGAATTATAAAGGAATCTGCATGTTTAAAACATCTTTAAATGCCTTTAAAAGCTATCAAGCTGATTTCCTTTCAAATTACACATATTTTGTGTGTTCGCTTTAATGAATATGCAGTTTGGTGTGTTTCTACCTATAGTGTGTAGACAAATATGTTATATATACTGTATTACACACAGATTGATTTATTGCAACCTGAAGGTTCACCGGCAAAGCAGACAAAAACAACTCGTTGAAGGAAGTGGTCACGGCTATTGAGAACAATTAGCTGCTTCCTCGTGCAACTTTGTACATGACTTCATTTACGCAATTACTTTTTGTAAATCGCTCACAACACACCCATTAACTGCACACACAATTTATTAGATTGCACATGCAAATTAGCCTCTTTATTTGGATCTTAGTAAAGCAGAGCCTCGGTGTGAAAATCTGGAGGACTATCTATCTGGTATCATTGTTCCTATTGGAAAACTCATTTCTATTCACAACCCCTCATCTTGAGCTGCAAATGTTATACACGTTTCTAAGTTGTGAAAGAAAGGTGGCTGGGGCGTGTTGGGAATGCTGTTCAAACACAAGGCACATCTAAAAATTATTGAAATTTCTGGAGCACAGAGTGTGTAGGACTTGTTCTGTTTCATCCCTCAAAGACTTGTCTTTTGTTCTTAAAAATTCAAAAGACACGGTTGGAGCATTCACTGAAGAAATAAAGATGCCAGAATGGTTGATCAGTGATCTTTTTTTTTTTTAAATAAAGATAGCTCATAGGTAGACAGAGAAGATGAGAGAACATCGACTGCTCTGCCATTGTGAATGTTCATGGACCATAATCATGGCATCCTTTACTGCCATGCTGCCATGTAAGGAATAACACACTTGGGGGTATGCTGTTATAGGAAAATAATCAATGATGAAAGTGTGGATTAGGTTTTACTATAATAGCTGCTGACAGTATTTCCGGTATTTGCTATAACAGTAACTAACAAAGTAAATTATGCTAGTTTAAGCAAACCTTAAAGTACTGTCACTTGTGTACAAGTTTTTTTTTCATGTTCCATTTTGCTCCCAGTAATCATTCACTTTGCTTCTATGCTAAACGGTTTGCATACATTTCTATTATTTTCATAGCCTACATATCGACTGTAGGCTACAGCTTACCTAGAATCAATCAATCAATCAATCAATCAAAATTTATTTATATAGCACATAAAAACAACAGGTGTTGACCAAAGTGCTGTACAAAACTAACCAATACATATTAATTAGTAAGAAATTTAAGATTAATAAAATAGCACAAAAGAATGACACTGCAAAAAACACACTACAAAAAAATAACAAAAAAACATGATATAATTAATCTAATGTATGCAAAATGTCCAACACCTAACCCATGGATGAAAAACGTCATCCTGTGGCAACAGGCATAAGAAAGAAAGAAAGAAAGAAAGAGACCTGGAAACTGTAGTAATTACCAGCAGTCATCTTTGGTTACTATGCATTTTATGGAATTGTAAGTGTTTTAAAGGCAAAGCTTCATTATTAGCAAAGAAAAAAACAAGCTTTAGTTTTGCATTTGAAAATATAGTTTGCATTTCAGTAAATTTTAAATTCAGTATTTGGAGTGTCTTTGATGTTCTTTTTTAAATGGTATATACAATACACTAAGGAACTGATAACTGTCACATATAAATATATACGTATGGGAATATATACACACACCGAATGTTGACAGCATCATTAGAAATGAGCCAACTGTGCTCACTGTCTGGTCACGTTCCATTTTCCTCCCTGTAATCAGTCACTCAGTGCTCCTATGCTAAATGTGCTCCAGGCTATAGCATTAACCATCACACAGCTGCAGTCTGATGCCCTTTCTGTGCCCTTTCATGTTGCTAAATAAGCTGTCACCAAGGTTTTAGCACTGACAAAAATCAACAGCATGTTGCCTGGAATGCTAACGGTACACGTTGTTAGCTTTCATAATGAGAGGAAATCAGCCATTCATCCAGGGGTGGCGGAAGATGTATGATGACAATGCGACAGCAGTGTTAAACTATCCGAGTCACCGTGCCAAACCCAACACATTTTTGTTTATCGGTCTAATTAACCTATCTTCTGCAAGGCACTGTCTCTAAATCACCCCCCATCTGTTAGCTCGAGGAAAGTGCCATCTCTGCTCCTCCGCCCCCATCTGCAGCGACGTGTCAGCCATCACTCTGATTCATGAACATGTCTGTCGCTCGGTCGCCGCCGCTAGCATATTAGCCTCGCTAGTCTCGAACTAAAAATCTCCGCAATATGCTAATTCATTAGCATGACAGCTCTCGCTATTCGTCAGCCCACCCCTCCTTTCCTGACACTTCCTGGTCTATTGAGTCCATGAAAAAAGTATCTGTCACAGTTAACGTCCTGTCACCTGGGTCACTGGATTTTAGATTTATTTTGTATTCCGTTACATCATGGCTGAAAAAGACAAGAGGGATTTAAGCTCATTATTTTCTCATATACACTTTGTTTAGACTGGGTGGAAAGTTTTTGTCACAGTAATGGGACCACAGTGCAGTGCTTGACATCTATAAATGGTGTTTAGCTCCAATCTCGGAGGTCCACAGTAGGACAGACATTACTGTTTTCACTGGTCTAATGTCCAAATAGCCTAGAATAGATATTGTAAAGTTGTCCTGGAAAGCTTCAGCTGGAACTAGATTAGTTTTAAAAAAAAATACTAGCAGGCAGATGAAAAAAATCCACCACAGCACCTTCGCATTTGTCGGTGGACATCATTCATTCATCCTGGGCAGGGTGGCAGTAGATCTGGAGCGTATCCAGAGAAAACTGGGCACGAGGCAGGAATACAACCTCGATGGGAAGCCAGTCCACACACATTCACACACTTTTTCACACCTATGGGTAATTTAGCATAGCCAATCCACCTACGGCCATATATTTTTGGAAGGTGGGAGTAAACTGGAGAACCTGGAGGAAACCTACACTGACAGAGGAAGAACCAATGCTGTGCAACAAGTAACAGTAAGAATACAGTAAGGTAAATCTCCAGTGTAGGAGTGTCTGTGGGACTGTTTTGTTTTTGTTTTTTTAAATTCCCACTTCCATCTGCTCCTGAAGGAAATTTTGACCAGTCCCACCCACAGTTATTCTTGTTTGTACCCATTTTATTTCCTAAAATATGAACAAATTAGTATGTTAAACCACAAAGCAGTTAATGAATATGAATGAATGAACACTGTATATGCATCTTTCAGTCCTGCACGAGCACCCAATATGCTCCCATGTTAATGAACCTAGCCTTTGTTTGTCTCGCCCACATTGTTTGTCTTGCCACCCATTCCTCCAACTGTTTTGTTGGGTCCTACAGTCCCGATGCACATCTCTAGTCCAATATGACTGCTGCATAATAATTCGTGGCTCCTCCAAAGAGATTACAGTCCCACACATTTGTTTTCTATTGGCAGAGACTTGTGAATTCACAGGTCAAAGTTCACCTAGATTAAAGTTGGCATGAAGTGAAAACTGCGTCTTTCGCATCCCACATCCTTTCCCCTTCAGTGAATAGGCCTTTCTGCCAGGCAAATTTAATTGCCATTTGGTCTGATCTGAGAAAGCAGAAGAGCAGAGTTTTTAAACCGTAGGTGTTGACACCACTGTGAATAGGCTTAATATCATGCATATGGATGTGTACAAGTCTTAATGGACATTGTAGAAAAGGTTCCGACTGCCTTCACGAGTATCTTTGAGTCTTTACATCACAAAATTAGCTAAATAATTGTGGTTTAAGAATTAAAGATTTGAGTATAGGAGGATTGTTAAGTAGATGTGTGATTAGTATGTACTCCACTAGTATTACTGAGAGCTCTAGTCTCAATATATATACAGTATATATATGTAAGAAATAAAACACTTGAGCATGTGCTGTTACAGGAAAATAATTAATACCTGTGACTCTTACAAAGCACTGACACTGGACACAGTTAAATAAATGTCTCCTGACAGAACGTGACCATATCAGTGCATTTGTTTACTATTAGGATTAGTTAATATGCCATTATAGTGCTACTGTTATAGAATTAATAAATGCCTTCAGAATGCATATAAATGCATATAAGAACTTTTTCGTTCTTTTATGAGGGCTACCATCATGATTAGCTGCCATCAGTGTCATCACTGTGTGTCAAACAGGCCAATTATCCAGGCCAGGCCTCACAGGACACACAAGGACAGCCTCTAAAGCTAGGGTATGTCTTAAAGGAGAGTGCCAGGAGAACTTAAATACAGTGTGTGGACATATAACCTATTAAACCTATATTGATTGCTTCTTTAAAAAAAAGACATGAATCAAGATATAGATAGCTGGATAGATGTGTTATTGATCCTGTAAAGGAAATAGCCTTGTTAGAGCAGCCAAAGAGGACAGTGCACAAATGAGGAGTTAGCACATACATTGGAAGCAACAAAACAGGAATAAAAAGTATTGCAGCTCAAATGTCTGTCTGCAGATTTGAGGATGTTCAAGCTGGATTGCATTCAGCAAGAGCAATGTCTTTTACCATTTCCTGTTAGACTGATCGGACCATCCACTTAGATTGTCCTGTAGATTTACAAGAATGCCATGTAGCTGGTGGGAGACATCTCCATGATGGTCTTTGATTTGGACACCATTCATCTACCAGTCACCATTTCCAGGAGGTCTAGATTTTACCCAGTGACCAGACTTCCCCACATTTATACCACAGTACTGCTGAATGCTCGATCCTGATTGGTCAGAAGGTTTTGATTACTTTTCTGTAACAGCACAGCTCAGAGATTTCCAGCTGATGATGATATTTCCAGATAATGTATTCTAATACATTATCATTTCTACAGTAACAATGTACACGGGACTTACACTGCAAAAACTGACATTTTAGCAAGTGAAAATATCTTGAATATAGTCAAATTTATCTAACAATTCCTATTATAAGATTACAATAAACCAAATGTAAGATTATTAAACCTATTTTGAGAAATTCTTACTTATTTTAAGTTTTTGGCAGATAATTTTGCTTCTTTCTAGAAAGAAATGCTTGATCTGCCAATAGAACAAGACTATTTAAAGCTTGAAATTATTATTAAAAAGGCTAGAAGTAGGTGTAATAATCTTATATTTGATTTATGGTAATCTTCTAATAGAAAATTAGATAAATCTGACTATATTCAACATATTTTCACTTGCTAAGATGTCATTTTTTGCAGTGTAGTAGGTACATAGATTAAAACACATATGTAAATGTTGTGGAGTTTTCCATAAAAAATGTTTATTTATCATTTATGGAAGGAGTCTCCAGTGTCAGAGATAAAGCTGTAAACCTTGAACATACTTGTTTGTGTATGTTCAACAATATTAAACGTAACAATAAACAGACAAATATGGTACGTCTTTATTTAATAACTAAAAATTGTAATCAATGGCTGTGGTATAAGCAGAATAAAATGCTTTTGGACATGTTGTTATTAGAAAACAATTAACAACAGGGTGCTAACAGCAACGTTGCCCCACATCAGACCACATCACACCACATTCCTTACACAGCCAATCATAAGGCAAGTCAGCATGTCTTAGTGTAGGTGTTCTTCTCGAAGTACAACTATGGCTGTCATATTCACTCAGCATGCAGAGGTGTTTTTTTTTTTAATCCTTCAAACCCCCTGTGAATCTTAGCAAGAAACTGACATGGAGATTACAAACAAGAGGTTAAATATTCTTATCCTGTCTTCATTTTAATCTGGAATTATGGTTTGGAATACCCTGAGAGTACCCTTTTGTTTGTCTGTTATACAGCCTAATAGACTCCAGAAAGGTTAGAAACAATTTCTACTGGAAATCTTTAACCTTAGTACCTTCCATTTGTGAATGTAACTGCCTCACTAAACTGCATTTTAACTAAAAAGAAACCTAGACAGGTGACGTGTCAGAGACACCCTTGAGTCTTAGATTAGTATATTAGAAAAACAACCAGGCTACTGTATACTACATAAAAGTTAGCTGGCTGACTAAAGTTAAGTATAAGATAGCCACACAAGCAAGTTAAATAAACATAAGCATAATGAACGTTTTCAGATATTAGGTTCATTACTGAAATACAGTAAAACCAAAACACATTAGGTACAAGTTGACAATATTTATGTCTTTTTTTTCTTTTTGAGTTATTGAGGTTAGGATTAAACCCATTCAATTCAAGTGACCAGTCAAACAGACTAATAACTATAAGAACTCGGTTATAAATATAATAACTTTGATAATGGTGAGTTGCAGACCTCCTGACCATACGATGTACAGTAACTGTAATAAAATTATTTAAAAATTCCGGACCTCCTGGCTATGCTTCACGGACCTCACTTTGAGATTCATTACTTTAAAGGATGCAAAACATGCAAGGACTGTAAAATTCATTGGGTGCCCAAGGCTCAAACTTTAAACTAGGACTGCATATTGTATGAATTCTATGTTATCATCATGGTATTCATTATATGATAACAGTACAACCTTACCATTATTGTTTTTTGGCACATCATTTTTTGGCACAGATATTGGCATATCTGCTATCTGCTACAACTTCAAATAAGTTGACACTAAATGCCATATAACACTGCAGAGGAGCACTCTTTACCTCACACTGTATATTATTAAGTACATTTTTCTCTGATTTTCACATCTCAGCTTGTATTTAAACTGATATAACATAGCATTAATGTTGTTTTAGTTTTCTTATCGTGGTATAGTGTCCTGCCAGTGTATTGTCACACACTCTGGCTTCACATTCTCACTCATACACACAGATGCACACACCAGTGTTGCGCAGACGGGTCTGAATTGAGGTCCTTGAGGCCTGTTGATTTTGTGTGGGTGAAAGAAAACACACACACACACACGGGGCAGTAAACATACAATTTTATGAAGGTCAGATACACAGACTGCAGCTCCTAAATCCATTCCACACACACACACACACACACACACACACACACTCACACACAGACTTCCTCCGCCTCCTCAATCCAGAAGCCGAAATCAACAAACATTATGCCATGACAGATTTTCAGTATTCGTTGTGCAGATGTTGCTCGCTCTACACACTTGTAAACTGCTTTAATTTCGTAAATCGTCCTGCTAGCGTCCTCATCCATATTAATCAGGTGCCAGAAGGAATCTGCTGCAATTAGACAAAGCTGCCATTCACACTCTTAGGTAGAAAAGTTGCATTGTAAACAATCACGCCTAGGACCAGTAATTACCGCCTACCTAAACACTGTGGCCCTTATTTACAAAAAAACCAAAATAATGAGTGCGAATTTGTGTGTGCAATGGGATTAATTCTAAATAGTGGACGTGTTGCGGGTTATTTACAAAGAATAACTGCTTGAATTATGTCACATGCAAAGTTGGGATTTGAAACAATATGTAAATTGTGTTTTTATGTGTGCTAAACATTCTCACCCTTTAACCAAAGCAAGTTCAGAAACTCCGACAATAGTAAACTAAACTTGAGACTCATGTATTAGTTCGAATTAAGACAGAGAGATATGTTGAAAAACTGATTAGAATATGTTATGAATATATGAATAAAACAGCATAGACATGAGTGTGCATTATTTAATGGGTAAATATGAACATTAATATATGAAAACATTTTCTAATGTGGTCGGTATTGGATATGTGAAAATATAATATGAAAACAAATTTACTGCAGTTATAATACATCATCACTTCGAGAAATTTTCTGGTTATTTTACTAAAGCATAATCTAGATTCATATTCAAAGAAAATTTTGTCCTCAACTGGTGGTAATTCGTTTACGCGAATTTAATACATGCCCTCTGGACATATTAATTTGCACATGCAATTGTTGTTCCCATAGTTATTTTCAGGCTAAGTATGTGCTATTTTCAGGCAGTACATGCTATTTTGCTAATTTGAAAGATGCAATCCTGCATAGACCCTCTTGCTAAATTAACTTGCACATTTTTTGTAGCTGTTGTCAAGTTGTTGTTTTTTTAACCACTCTATAATAACATTGTAATAGCTACATTTGAGGCCCAAAGTTTGCATACACCTACTCTAAAGATATACAATCCCAGTTTTTCACAACTCCACACACACTTCACATTACCATACATTTCTTTTGACAAGCCAATTAGGGTATCTACTTTGTTCACATCAAAGGTCATTTTAAAACAATAGATTAATGACAGATTTATTTCTGCTATAATTCACTATTCACAGAATTCCAGTGGGTCAGAGGTTTAGATTCACCAAGTTAACTGTTTAGTTAACCTTTAGAGCCAGTGCCTTGATACCATGGGAAAATCCAAGCCAAGCCAAGAGCTCAGAAAGAAATTGGATGCCCAGAAGTCCAGTTCCTCCTTAGGATCAATTTCCAAAAAAGGTACAAAGGTACAAAGGTACCACGAGCACCTTTAAAAACAACCGTATGCAAATACAAAAATCTTGGGACCACATAGACACTGCATTGTTCAGGAAAGAGGCACAAATTAACTCCCAGGAATGAATGAACTTTCATCTGAAATCCAAGACAACAGCAAAGGATCTGGTGAAGGAGTTGGAGGCATCAGGTACCAAAGTATGTACATCCACCATTAGGAGAGTCCTATATCGCCATGGCCTGAAAGGCTGTCATGCATGGAAGAAGCACCCAATCCAAGACCAGTATAAAAAAAAGCCAGACTGAAGTTTGCATATGATCACTAGCCTTTTGAAGGAGTTTTCTCTGGTCAGATAAACCAAAAATTGAACTGTTTGGCCATAATGATCAGAGCTATGTATGGAGAGAAAAAAGGATGAGGTGTTTAAATATGAAGAACACCATCCCAACTGTGAAGCATGGGGGTGGCAGCATCATGTTGTGGGGGTGTTTTGCTGGAAAAGGAACTGGTGCACTTCAGAAAATAGAACATCATGAGGAAGGAGGATTATCTAGAAATACTGAAGCAACATCTCAAGACATCAGACAGAAAGTTAATACTTGGTCACAACTGTGTCTTCCAGCAGGACAATGATCTGAAGCAAACCTCTAACGTTGTAACAAAATGTCTTAAAAGACAGCAAAGTGAAGGTATCCGAGTGGCCGTCACAAAGCCCTGACCTGAATCCCATAGAAAATTGATGGACTGAACTGAAAAAGTGTGTCAGAGCAAGGAGGCCCTCAAACCTGACTGAGTTACACCGGTTCTGTTAGGAGGAATGGGCTACAATTCCAACCAAGTATTGTGAGAAGCTTGTGGGAGGCTACCCTAAGTGTTTCATTCATGTTTAAGCAATCAAAAAACAATACCACCAAATAATAACAAAATATATGTAAAATTTTGAACCACTGAAAATCTGATTTAGTAAATAAAAGCTGAAATAAATCTGTCTCTTAGCTATTATTATGAAATTACATATTATATTATGCTAATAAAGTAGATAGCCTAACTGACTAAAATTTGGCCTTAACTGTATGTGTAGTAGCTAATAAAAAAAGCAGAGTTGACTTACCACTCTATTATCTTGTAGACTATTTATACAATTTAACGAAAATATTCACCAAGCAAAGACCATTTTGCTCCTAATGTTTCAAGTGATTCACAGTTTTCATGCCTTTGTAATCTCCTTCCTGAGTTTTTTAGCCTTAAGCTAGATACAACAGGAGTTAGCCTCTCAGCATCAAATTTCTGGTTTTCTTCTTTATCTGTGTCTCCCCTCTCCATCTTCTTCTATTTTCAAAAACCATGCTGACCAGTGCAAGACAAAAATAAAAACTCCCAGAAATTACACCATTCAGTCAACATAAGAGCAATGAAGTGTCAAATCGTTAGAAACCACTAGCAAAGTAATAAGATATTAATATATTAAAAACCACCACTACTTCAATGTTCTAATAAAATTAATATCCAGAATGCCTCACATTTGGAAAATGTACCTTAAAGCAGACACTTCAAGGAGAAATTACTACCCATACATAATGAGAAAGATAATTATCATTCAATAACTTGTTTCTTCCCAAATAAATGAATTACTAAATAAAACAGAACTTCTTTGTGGTTTACTATTTATTATTCTGATCATTATATATGAGAAATGAGTTTTTGCTTACAGGAAAAGTTAGACAAACTTTGCATATGAATAATCACATGATTGTGTGATATTTACACATGTGGGTTTTAGACACTTCATATGTTATATTTCATGTGAAGTGCATGGGCTTTTAGTCATTTCATTTCACATGTTAATTCTTCACATCTAGGGCATGTGGTTTTATTTTTATGTGATTTTTTTTTCATGATTCATTTATTTTCACATGGTTATGTTTTACATGTAGGGCATGTGCTTTTAATATTCCATATTTAGTGCATTTTTTGTCCACATGTGATTTTTTCACATGATTCATTTATTTTTGCATGTTAGTTTTACATGTGCATTTTTATTTTTCCTGGGTGATCACCTATTATTCACATGATATGTGTCTTCTTGAAAACACAACTGGAATTTCAGGATATAACATGGTGAAACACACTTACACGTGTGATCAAATATTACTTGCATGTAGAAAAAATATCTGATCACATTTAAATTGCATGTGATTTTTTTTTTTTTACGTAAATGTTGAGTAATATATGACAAACATTTAAACAATATTGTATAAATAATATAGACTGACGCCATAAGAAGCATTAGAGTTGGAAATGTTATCCTCATGAAATTTTAAATTTAAATCATAATTAAAATCATTATTCATAATTAAAATTCAATGGGTTTTAGGGATACACAAACACCAGTTGGTCTTCTCATGAACAACCTGATGTTACTGTGTCCCAGAAGGATGATGAAGAGTGAGGAAGACTTGTATAGCTCACTCAGGGAGAAAAAAAAAGGTTCTGCTTCCTTAATAGTGGCCGTCTTTTCAAGAAAACAGAATCTGTGGAACATCAGCACCCTCTACTGTTTACTACAATTTGCAGATAGAATCACAGAGAGATGTCTGTGACAGCATATAATATACAGTAAGTCAAGCATTTCATAGGAATGAAACCTCTAGAGCCATATTCTGAATTTCTACAGTTATTCACAGACTTCATCTTGAACTTGTACAAAAAGCAGTTATTGTTGGAGACATTAATATTCATTTTGATAAACCACAGGACCCTCTGAGAACAGCGTATGTGTCTATTGTAGACTCAGTAGGGGTCGATAAGACTATAAGAGGAGATTATTGTGGACACATCTTTAATTTCATACTGAGATTTGGATTAAATATAGAAAACATAGTTACAGCACCCCAGTCTCAATATCATTACCTCATCTCATTTAAAATGCTTCTTAGTCATAATATATACTGTATGGCCCAAAGTATGTGGACACATGACCAATAACACCCATATGTGCTTGTTGAACAGCCCATTAACTGCTTTGCTGTTATAATAACCTCCACTCTTCTGGGAAGGCTTTCCACTAGATTTTGAAGTGTGGCTATGGGGATTTGCCCATTCAGCCACAAGAGCATTAGTGAGATCAGGCATTGATGTCAGATGAGATGTCCTGGCACAAAGCCAGCATTGCAGTTCATCCCAAAGTTGTTCAGTGGGGTTGAGGTTAGGGTTCTGTGCAGGCCACTCGAATTCTTCCACTCCAACCTTAGCAAACCATGGAGCTCACTTTGTGCACAGGAGTACTGTCATGCTGAAACAGGTCTGGGGCCCCTTAGTTCCAGTGAAGGGGGAAAAAAGATATTCCAAGATGGCGCCATGCTAGGACGCTGCAGTCACTCCAGATCTAACAAAAAGCTACTACTTGTTGGCTACATGTGTTTGTGAATGTAGTCATAAAGCAAATACGCAACCAAAGTGGTTATCAACTCACTTATGATCACTGGACGCTGTTGGACATCAGAACAAAATGCTAGACAAATATGTCAGAGTCACAAGCGATCTGACAATCCAGCTCTGCAGCCTTAGCTTGCTACGCCTACGTGTCCTTGCCTACTGCAACTACCCGGGCGAGGAGATGCCACAAGCAGGGTTAGTCAAACCAGAAAAATAGCAAGCGGGCTGGCATCCATGCTAGGCTAAAGGCTAATCCAGTAAGACCAGCCACACCATCTATTCTTTTGTCAAATGTTTGTTGGTTGGACAAAAAGCTGGACTGCATTTCTCTACAATGGATCACACAGCGAGAGATGAGGGACTGCTGTGTTTTTTATTTATGGAAATGTGGAATGTGGAAACAACAACATCATCCCTGCCATTTAGCTAACCGGGCCAGCCACCTTCTGAGTGGACCGAGGGGGCTTGTGTGTTTACATTAATACAGAATGGTGTACAAATGCTGTGATAATTTCTAACCAGTTCATGATTGTGGAATTCATGGCGGTCAAGTGTCAGCCTTACTATCTGCCAAGGGAGTTCACAGTCATTGTCATTGTGACTGTATGCATTCCCCCTGCGGCTAAAGCTAAGGACATGCTACAAGAACTGTATGGGGCCATCAGTGAACTATACTCTGCACACCCTGACAGCTTTTTAAATGTTTTATCAAAGTTATTCCAACATGTCAATCTTACACACTGGACTTTACACAACCAAAAAGCACTCCTGTAAAGATGCACCCCGCCCCCACCTCAGAGTCTCAGACCATGGTTCTGTCCTGCTAACACCAACTTACACACCACTCCTCAAACAAGCTAAACCAGAAACAAAACAGTTTACAGTTTGAACAAAGGGAGCCACTTCTGCACTCCAGGATTGCTTTGAGTGCACAGACTGGAACATCTTATATCTATTTATATCGGACACTACCTACATCAACAAGTGCATTGATGATCTCACAGTCACAAAAATCATCACCACAAGTGCCAATCAGAAGCCATGGTTTACAGCTGAGGTCCACAAACTGGACACCGCATTTACAGCAGGAGATGAGGCAGTGCTCAGGACAGTGAGAACCAGCTTGTTCTATGATAAGTCTGCAAAACGCAATCACACAATTAAAATCAACTGCCATTTCAGCAACACCAGAGATGTGCGGTGCATGTGGCAAGGTATCCAGGCCATTATGGACTACAAGTTCCACCATGTGCTGCCAAAGCTGACACAGACACCTCCCTCCCAGATGCATTCAGCTCTTTCTGTGCACATTTTAACGCACTAAAAAATCTACCCCTTCCAGGAACAAACGGGTACTCTGCTTGTCCTCAGCACACATAAGGAAGATGCTCTCCAGAGTCAACCCACGCAAAGCTGTGGGGTCAATCTGTCTCTAAATGTTGACAAAACAAAAGAGATGATTGCTGACTTTAGGAGGTCCTGCACTGATTATTCCTCTCTGTGCATAAACGGCTCCACAGTAGAGAGTGATGAGTACCAAGTTCCTTGACGTTCGCAATGCAGAAGACCTCACCTGGACAACCAACACTAGCTCCCTGTTCAAGAGAGCCCAGAAGCATCCCCCATCCCCCACCCCCCACCCATGCTCACAACGTTCTACAGGGGCACCATAGAGATCATCCCGACCAGCTGCATCACTGTCTGATTTTGGAAATGAACCGTCTCTGATCCTACTAAGGACATTGTGGACAGCTGATTATTGGCATGCCTGTACCTCTTGTTCAGGACATTTTCTACTCACACAGCATCTGCAAGGCCTGCAGCATTGCAGATAATCCCTCCCACAATCTATTTGCCCCTCTGCCCTCTGGCAGAAGGTTCTGCAGCATTTGCTCAAGGACTGCCAGCCTGGGTAATAGCTCCTATCCCAGTTCAGACTCCTGAACAGTATGCTGCCCCACACATTGTCCATACAATCAAGTATGATGAGGGGGGACACGATGAAGAATATGAAACACTGTGGGATGAGCAAGTGGAAGGAACCCAACACAGTATCAAAATAACAAACCTGATTGTGGGACCCCAAGGGGCAGCAGCAACAGTTCAACTGCCCGGTCAGATTGCTCAATGGTATCAGGTCAAAAATTCCGCTCCACATGTTTCCTTGATGGTCGGGCAAGGTTTTGAATCAAAAGATTTAGGCCCAATGGTCAGGAAAGCAGGTCAAGTGCCTAGCTGGACACCTGTAGGTAAGGGAATGAGTGTGTCAGCTAATAGGAAATACCTGAAGGTAGAACAGGCAACGGTAGACGTCATGGAAGCCAAAACGATATTGATCAGCAAACAAACTAGCAGTAGAGGTCGAATAGAAAGAATAGGACAGTTGTCCCAATGGACTGAAGGCCAAGAACTCACTGAACAGGGAGTAGAACAGGCACTGAAACAGGTCCCAGATCAACTGTAGACCAAACACCCTACGGATGTAGGATTGATAAAATCATCAGGGTTGGTGAAAACACAGCTTAAACCCAACACGAGGTTGCCCTATCAGAGGTAAACAGGTAGTAGAGGGAATAAGGCCAACAGTTGATGGGCTAGTTGAAGCAGGGGTGTTAATCCCAACTAAAAGTCCTTGCAACACCCCCATTTTTCCAGTCAGAAAACCAAATTCAGACAAATGGAGACTGGTCCATGATCTATGACCAGTAAATTGCATAGTGGTAGCGGAAAATTCTGTAGTACCAGGAACAAAGTGGTACATGGTGATTGATCTGTGCTCAGCATTTTTTAGTGTACCATTGCACCCAGAGTCTCAGTTCCTGTTTGTGTTCACATATGGTTGACAACAGTATACTTACACCAGGCTACCACAAGGGTACTGTGAAAGCCCCTCAGTTTTTAACCGAGTGTTGGCCAGTGACTTGGCAGGCCTGGATGTTCCTAGTATGGTGCTGGAGTACGCAGACGATCTACTGATTTGCAGCCAAACGAAGAAACAATGTTTGCAGGATTCGCTAAAAGTGCTGAAAACGCTGGCTCAAAATGGGCACAAGGTAAACAGAGACAAGTTCTGCCAACAAAAGGTGGAATATCTAGGTAGAGTGCTTGAAGGCACTACACGAAAAATCTCACCAGCGCACGTGGAAGCAATTCAGAAGGCACCGCGGCCTCAAACTGTGCAGCAGATGCTGTCATTCCTGGACCTAGCAGGGTTCAGTAGACCCTGGATTTGTGATTTTGCACTAAAAACACAGCCTCTTAGAGATATGATGAAGGCGGCCGACCAAACAAAATCAAGTGCCCCATTAGTCTGGACAGAAGAGGGCAGGGTAGCGTTTGAGGCAATTAAAAGCGCCCTGGTTTCGGGCCCAGCGCTAGCCTGCCCGGATTATGGCAAACCATTCTATCTCTATGTATCGGAAAGACGCGGGTTTGCGTCAGCCGTACTAGTATAACAGCAAAAAGGCATGGGAAGGAAACCAATTGCGTATTTTAGCACGGCACTCGATAACGTGGAGAAGGGCATGCCACCATGCTATTGGGGATTGGCGGCGGCAGCATTCACTTATCAAAAGGCATCCACAATCACAATGGGGCACCCGGTAACCCTGGTTACCATGCGCTGCTAACCAGCCAGAAGTTCGTGATAACCAATGCCCGCCGAATGGGATATGATGTGATCCTGTCGGCACCTGAATTGACGATTGAAAGGTGCCCCACAATAAACCCGGCCGACAGAATAGTGCTGCCCAATGAAGGAACTCCACATGAGTGCACTGAAGAGGCTGAAAAGTTTCTGAAAGCTAGACCAGATTTAGAGGCTCAGCCTTTGGTAGAAGCCCAATACGTGTTCTTCGTTGATGGTTAGTGTTACCGTGCTAATGATGACAATAAAGCAGGGTATGCAGTGGTTCAATACAACAAAAACGCAGATTCGTTTGAAGTAATATCGAGTGTATCGAGAAGTAATATAGTGTACCGCAACCGTGCTCTGCCCAATTGGCGGAGATTAAGGCGCTAATTGCAGCATGCAAATTAGATGCAGGACATTCCTGCACAATTTGTACTGACTCGGCATATGCTTACGGGGTTTGTCATGTGTTTGGGCCAATGTGGGCACAGAGGGGCTTCCAGAGACCTGATGGTTCTTCTATTACACATGGGCCAGCAATTTCAGACTTGCTTGAAGCAATGATGCTGCCACAAGCACTAGCCATCGTAAAATGTAAAGCCCACGAAACAGATGGGGAATGGGTTAGCAAAGGTAACTGGGCGGCAGATGAGACAGCTAAGAAAGCAGCCGTAGGAGAAAGTTGTGCAAAAGTGATGATGGAGGCAGGCACACAGGTGTCAGAGAATGACATTAGGGAATACCAGGAGGTAGCAAGCGGAGAGGAGTAAGAAATGTGGAAGAAGCAAGGTGCAGTACAGGGACCCAATACGGGGACATGGAGGAGTGTGGTATGTGGGTAGCGCTGGTAGGGTTATTACCAGTGCTCATCAAGGAAGCACGTGGCATGGACCATTGTAATTGTCGTGAGATTATAAGCATGGTGAGACGGGATTGGTGGTCACCATACCTGGCCAGTACGGTGGGCAACTTCCTAAGATCTTGGCAGACCAAGACAGTAGCTAAGTTCCTGTGCAGAGCAGTTATCCCGCACTTTAGTATCCCTGACCAATTGAGCTCAGACAATGGTACACATTCTGTAAACGAAATAATCAAAGCAATTACGGAGGTACTCGGCATTAAACAGCGGATGGGGTGTGTGTACCACCCACAGTCACGGGGTGTGTGTACCACCCACAGTCACAGGGAATGGTCGAAAGGGCAAATGGTGTACTGAAGGAAAAGATAGCAAAAATTTGTGCTAGTACAAAGCTGAACTGGGTTCAGGCGCTGCCTTTGGCACTAATGAAAATGCGTTCACAGACCAATTGTAGCACACATTTGACACCACATGAAATGTTAACAAGTCGTCCAATGCCAGTTGCCTTCTCTCGAGGGCCATACAAAGGCCCCTCGTTGGAACAACTGGAGAGTGAGATGTCTAGTTATGTCAAGCATTTAACACAAATACACAGAGCTTTGTATTCACAGGTTTGTGAAGCTACACACGGCACACGTGTGGAGCAGCCCTTTCGACAGGTCGAGCCTGGTGACTACATGTACATCAAGGTGTTCAAGAAGAAACACTGGAAGCAGCCAAGAAGAGAGGGACCTTTCAAAGTGGTACTAGCAACTCCTACTGCGGTCAAAGTCGAAGGTAAGGAGCATTGGTATCATCTGAACCATTGTTGCAGGGCTGCAGTTAAAGGGCTGGACTGGAAAAAGTCCAAGTCATGTCTGGAGCAGCCCGCAGTGCTGGCCGGCTCGCGGAGGAGGATGACGGCCCTGCGGTAGAACCGCCACAGACTCCGGGCCCAGCGCACCGGACACGGGCCAAGCGCACCGGACACGGGCCAAAGCGCCTCGTGGTGTACCACAAGCCAGGCCCCTTGATATAATGGAACCTACGCCAGGTCAGAGTAGGAACACCAGACAACACCGGATGAGCCATTCGGAGACACGACGGACAACAAAATCATACAGTTGCTTAGGGACTCTGGCAGTCCGCCGCCTCGATACGATCCATTTGCCACAATTAACCTAGAGGAAAAACAGAGCAGGATAACCTCAATGATGGGACGTAGAGGGCAGAAGGTCCGACACCCCAGGCCATTTCGCCCAACGTGCCTGGAATGGGTGTTAGTGGTTATTTTAGGGCTAATGTGGCTAGCTTTCATTCGAACGCTAATTAAAGGGAGTACTATCATCCCAAGAGATTCAAAACCCACCTCCCCCACTAGTGTAAATAGCATAATTAGCTCGTTATACCTGTTGGACTTATAGAGGAAATGCACATGTAGATGGCAGTTCCTTTGCTGTATATGGATATTTGTTATGCTCTAGTGTTCTCTGTCTCTGTTGTCTGTCTCGTTTGTCTTCGTCCTTGGTGTTTTGTGTTTTGTGCAGGCTCAGATAGTGGCTGCGAAACGCTCATGGTCACAGCACCGTAAGACCCCCGGGTTAAGCGGGCAAGGTCTGCAGTATCGCTTCCTGGCTCATCACTTCCACTGTCTGGCATATGAAGAGTTGCAGTTCAATATCTTCTCTCCGGGGAGCGATATGAGTGGACATTGGATCCTGATCCAAATGGTCCTGTTCCTCATCTTCTCCATCATGCCAACATGTTCTCTCTAGACGAGACATGGCTTCAGTCTGTTCAGAACTCTGTCTACAACTTGTGTAAAGTCTTGCAAATGACAGTACAGGTTTTTCACCTCTGCAGAGCAATAACATTTGTTAGACAAGCCACCACCTTGTCGCGCCTATGGCAACAGAGACTTGGCAGTATTTGCGGTCCAATGACACCCTATGTGGCGTGTTTCTCAAGGGATTATTTGGTGGAACATTTGGGTGACCTTACGCCGCAGTCAGTGTTTCGGCGCCCCACCCCGCTGGATACATGACCATTACAAGTGACACCACCAGCAGCGTCCAGGTGTCAGTGTGCCTAAGAACTGGACTCAATAAGTTGAGAGGCTGGACGCAGGTTGCTTTATTACTCAGTGTTTCTGTGTGTTTCCATATGTTCCTTACGATGTGGGGAGTAATGTCGACATAAATGTTTGGTGTCGACTGTCTTTTTGGCAAACGTTGTAAAGGGTGCCTGGTGATGTGCTAGTAACCTCTCCCAGGGCCCCAACAGACCCTCTACGATACGCAAAGTATCTGGGTCGGAAGTTAGGAAGATAGATGTTGTAAAATGTCACATAAGGGAAGATATGGGGATGCCAACTAATGAGTATATTACCTGACCTACGCACGAGAATGACAGCAGTACTGGGGGATAAAGTGTGAGACTTAAAAAGTCTCAGAGGGGGGAGTGATGTCGAGAAAAATATAGAAATATCGCTTATGGGCAGCTTAGTAGCCAGCTTTGACTATATTAGGAGACATAAGTAGTTTATGGTTTGTGTGCTCTTATCAGAGGTAGAAGTCTAGTGCACAACACGCGGAGGCAGGAAGTGGACGAGCTCAGCTGCAAGGGCAGACAGTTGGTGTGACAGAAGCCACACTGAAGGTTACATCCGGTGTGTCTGTGAAACTGAGCTAAAGTAGAGTAGAGAATAATCATAAGGCTAGCTTTAGGGCGAGATACGGTAGAAACATTATCTCTTGGTACAAGTTAATCAAGCATAAATAGTAATAATGACTACGCATAATCTAGAAAATATAAGTAGGAGGATGTAAACAAGCAGTATATGCAAGAGCTGCTATAGTCAAGAAAAATGCATTTTAAGCAAAAATAGCCACAGCCATAAAACAGCAAAATGAGAATAAAGCAAAACTTTCATGTGGCAGAAGGTACATCTGCACGTTGTCGATTCGGTATAAAAAGAATGAGTACAAAATAAAGCAATAACGCGAATAGAGGAAGTGAGGGCTTCGATATAGCAGTTTACTAACTAGGCCAGGGGTCAGGAGACATCTCAAAACAAGATGAGGAGTCTGAATGTGGTTTAGAACCCCATTTTTCAGACAAGAAAAACAGGATGTGGAGTCTCAGAAGACAGAAGTGTCTGGGTAACAAGTCAACAAGGCTGGGTAACTGGACTTTAAGGGGAAATTCTAAGAAGACAGACGACGACAAAAGGTCAGTAGGAGGAGAAAAGTCAGAAGATAATGGTAAATAGTGGGAAATGGTGGAGTGTATGTAAATTAGGATAGGAGGAGTCAAAATGGTTTAAACTGAAGATAATGGGAAATTATTGACATAGGCGGACCAAAAGGGGGTGGCACCAGCAGGCGTCTGGGTATGTATGCAAGGGAATTTGGAGGACTCGGGGCACTCAACTCTCCTGCGTGAGATTGTTGTGTCACCGCTGTGGCAGTTCACCTTCTTTGAGCTCATTGGAACGTGTTGTGTTGTTACTGCAATAAAGAAGTTTGCTTCTTCTCATCCAAAGACTGAAGACTCTTCATTAAGGTTTATTCTTTCGGTGAGTACAATAAGTGAAATATAGGTAATTGGCAGAGAGTACAGTCCACCCTCGAGTGTGTCCACTCAGAGAGGGACTCTGAGTTCTGACATTTTATTGGCGCCGAACGTGGGGCTCGATAGGCCAGCGTAAGGTCGAAACCTGAGCTGGGACCGCGCAACCACCAGGCTACAGACGCCGGCACCAAAAAAATTAAAAGGTAAGCAGACGTCTGTTATACTCAAAAGTCTGTATTAAAATAGTATCTGTGGCCTGAGGGGGGGTGGCCCCGGGGAGGGCATAGACTGCTGGCCTCGAGCCAAGAACCAGTGGGTGGAAAGCAGGATTGGATGGGAACAAGCAAAGATTAAGTCTTGTGTGAGACAAGTGATTAGTGTAACTTTGTATGATTGCCTCGGAGCGTCACTGCACATAGGTTAGGTGCAGGGTGGGACCCGAGTGGTTTAAAAGAGTATAAGATCGGAGCGTCACTGCATATTAAGGCAGGGTGGGACCCGATAGAGTTGAATTGTGTATTGTGTATTGGTGCGTCACTGCAAACACTGCAGGGTGGGACCCAATAGTGTTGAATTGTGAATTGTGTGTGTATTGTATTGGAGAGTCACTGTAGAAGCTACAGGGTGGGACCCGATAAGATTGTGTTGTGTTAATATGAGTATAGTGAATATAGCAAATGTTTGTTGTGTTATATTATGTTGTGTTAATTATATTGGCGGTTATAATTAATCATTTATAATTATATTTTATATAATATATTATTATAATTATATTTTATAATCATTGGAATATTGCTGGAGGAGTTTCCAAAGAGTTTTGGAAGAGAAATAGGTTTTATTACAAGGGTGGTGCGCATGGCGTGCACACTGGGTTATGTTTTAGTGGATTTTGCAATGTGCGCAGGAGGTTGAAAAGGAGGAAGTGGGTAAGTTGGGTAAACACACACGCACACACACGCACACAGACACACACACACACAGACTTATTTTTAGATGAGCGACGTCACAGAAAATACACACCTGCATACATACACAGAATACACGTGGTAATCATGACAGAGTGGTGGAGGAATAAAATAAAATATAAAATAAAATAAAAATATAAAATAAGAGTATAGGCATGCAGGCAGGCAGCGTATAGCTTTGTTGGCTCTAGATGTAGAAACAAGAGGTATAAGAACTCATAAGAACTCTTTTCTGGGACGAGCAAACATATGAAGATAGAAACGGAGTTGAGAGGGGGCAATCAGAACAGCAGATAAGGGATAAATTGTGGGCGATCACATGATTCCATTGGTTTAATATATTGCAAATTTTGTTCCCTGAAGAAGATTTTGGTATGAGAGAATCGGAGCAATCTGGAAGCTTCGGCTGCTAAGGCCAATATTACATGCCCTAGTGAAAACCCCAAGGCCCAGACAAGTTGTAGTTTATTTGTTTGAAATGTAATTTACAAATGATTTTTATATCGTATGATGAAGATGATGAACCAATAGTTGAATTGTTCGCAGAACGACCCAAACAGGCTAATTACTGCTCAGGTCTGGAAAAATTATCATGTGGTGTGTGTATATAGCCTAATGAACACAGTTGTAAATCAGCAAACTCTGGACACATCTTTTTGAAAAATTGGCTGCCCACAGTTACATAATCTGCAAACTTGGAAACTTTGAAATTTGAAATTCTTTGAAATTTGAAATTCTGAAAATCTGCAAAATCACAGGCTAATTATTATATTAAAATATGTTATGTTAGGAATTGAGCTAATTGCTAATTCATGACGAATTGAAATACTAGCTATTGATTATTAAGCCTTCTGAAAATCTTCACAGCAAAGAGTAAATATATATTTTTGATATGTTTCCCAATGTCAACTTGACATGGCACTTTGGTATGTTGATAATTCCACCCACACACACATAGATGTGGTTGTACTGGCATGGGCACATTCAAGTTAACATTCATGTACAAAGCAACAAGACCTTTCAGTTTTCATTTAGTATACTAGGCCAAACTAGCCTAGATGGAAGAAATGTAATGACCTGGTGGAGTTTTTTCATATTCACGCTCTACTTCCTCATTTGAAGATAAAGGCACTTGCTTTTAAGCTAGCTATTCCCCAAAACTAGACTACATTAAAAAATGATTCTGGCCTTTCATAGATATGACACATTTAAATTATGAATTGAGCTAATTACTAATTCATGAAAGAATTGCTCATCACAATAATTGTTTTAAGAATACACCTTGTTCACTAGCCGCTAAACACCAGTTCATGCTTGTTTATCATGCACATTTCTCCAGTCTCAAGAAGTCATCTTTGGAGGTCACAGACATCTTGATCATGCCTTGTGATGTCCTTAATGAGCAGCTATTTTCTACTCTTATGCAGAGGTACCCATATGTGATAGAGTTTCATGTGGCTAAAATGTGTCTTGCAATGGTATACCTTACAGTGAGGGAATGCTTGTTGTATGTGGATCTGTAGATGTCTCAATTTGGTGGAAACATCCAATTATGTATCCAGTGTTAAGGAGAAGTTGTATTTTCTTGTGAGAAGTGTTGTGCTTTGTATAGGGAGTATTACAGAGGATTTGAGCTATCTGACTCATCCACTAGAGAGATTGCCCTTACTGAGATTGATGACTTGATAGATCCGTAACCCCTTGTGGAATACATGATTGGGGGTTTGCGTATGGTAACTTTGAAAAGTTCCAGCTGCAATACATGGACGCTGAATTTAAAGAATTTATTAACCTGATTTCAGCTTCTGAGATTGAACACAAAAGCATATTGAATGTAATACATCTACCTAGCTTTTCACGTGCGGAGCACCAGAGCTCTGAGCCCCACATCACCTTGTATATTGTTCCATGTAGTGAGACCTCAGATACAACTTGCCTTGAGTCACAAACCCCTAATTCTTCACTGACCTCATCCAGCAGCGATGATACACTGTGCACATATATGCCACACTGATCCCCCAGAAATTCAGCGCTCGCAATTGTCCTCCTGGCCCAAGATGTTTGTGGTCCCTAAATTTTCTTACAACACTGAATTTCAACTTGACAGGGCAAATAGAGAGTTTGAGATGAACGGAACATACCTCAACCCTGCCCCAAAGCTAACAGGAATCATCCTTGATGGCCTAGCTCAAGAAATCCCAAAATACACAAAATATCCAAAAGATTACCAGTGTGAAGAGGTAGCAGCAGCTCTGACTAGGGCCCATCCTTGTCTGGGGCAGACTGTATCCAAGACAGGATTTTGAGGATGTAAACAGTCATTTTAATACAAAACTACTGCACAAAGCTTGGGCAGCTTGGACATCCTGAACTCGCTCAAACTAGAAGCATAAATGTAAACACTGGATATAAAGCAAAAACAGGCAGACTATGCTCAAGGCTGTAGAGCACAACAACAAAAGCCTGACAACGAAACATACAGTGACCAGGACTTAAGTAGGGGTGCTGATTAGGGGTAACACCAAACAGGCGTGAGTGTTCAATGAGACATGTGACAAGGCCATGTGACATGCTGGGGCTGATGGGAAATGTGTTTCAGTGCCCTTTAGGCAGTACCATGACAGCAAAATGATGCAGAAAAAGAGCAAAAGGGGAAATAAAGGGCAAAGGATCAAGGACATTCTGATAGTCACAGTTTAAAAAAATGCATGTAATATTATTTTCACTGTATTGGGGTAGTTATTGTAAGGGCTTCCCTTGAGGGAATTAATACTCATTTCCATACATGTCTCTTTTGCCTTTTTAAATGTATGATTTTATATAAAACACATTTTGGCAAACATTTGGTTAAATTGTGACATTTTTTTGACAATGGCATCAGGAGAGATCACATCCTGAAAAGCCTGGTCACCTACCTGAATGATGACCCAGAGTCTTTTTTTTCAAGTAGGATTTAGTAAGTTTATTATGATACATTTTATGTGTAGTATAGAATATACATTAGTAATCCTCCACAATGGCAGCTGACTGCAACCCTTGAACCTTGGATTCGATCATTTAGGAATGCTTTTTTCTATTTCAGTTAACATCAGTGTTTTGTGTTTGTATTTGTGTTGCTCAGTGGCATGCCTGTGGCATTGGTGATGTGGAGAAGGACATTGAGGATACAGTCATGGGGATTTACACAATCCGAAGAGATGGTAATGGGGATAAATTTTGTATTGATTATAAAATACTATTGACCTATAGAGCACTGAATGGTCTCGCGCCGCAGTACCCGAGTGAACTTGTGGTCTTTTATGATCCGCCATGCCTACTTCAATCAAAAGGTGCAGGCTATTTGTTGGTACCTTGAATAGTGAAGGCTACAGAAGGGGGTAGAGCTTTCTCTTACAAAGCCCCACAGTTATGTAGCAGCCTTCCAATTAGTGTTCGGGGCTCAGACACAGTCTCAGCATGCAGCAGCCAGGTAAGTGCACAGACACACAAGTATATCACGCTAACTTGCTGAAAAAGTGGACTGATCCTGCCCCTGTGGTGTCTGCGTTTGCGAGCCTTTCCACAGAACCGTTGAAGCGTACCTTGATCCACCGGGGAGAGGAGCTCACCCCGGAACAGAGCCAGGAGTTGTCTGAGCTGGTGAACCAGTTTGCCGACGTCTTCTCCTCCACCGCAGGCTTAACGCATCTGGTACACTACGACATATAAACCCCACCGGGAGTCATGGTCCGACAGCACCCCTACTGTGTCCCAGAGGCCCGCTGCAAGGCAGTCGAGGAGGAGGTCAGCCAGATGCTCTGTGACGGTATCATCAACGAGTCCACCAGCCCCTGGTCCAGCCCCATCGTCGTGGTGCCCAAGCCCGACAGGAGCATCCGGCTGTGTATTGACTTCCGGCAGCTCAACCAGGTATCTGACTTAGACAGTTACCCCCTCCCTAGGGTCGATGACCTTGACAACATTGTCATTCACTCCTCCACCTGGTCCGATCACCTCCACCATCTCAGGGAGGTCCTGGCCGAGCTCCGGAAGTCCGGGCTCACCGCCAACCCCAAGAAATTCCACCTAGGACTCACCGAGGCACAGTACATGGGGTATCGCATCGGCAGGGGACTCCTGATGCCGCAGAAGAAGAAGGTGGAGGCAGTTAGAGAGCACCCATGGCCAACCACCAAAAACAGGTACGTGTCTTCTTGGGGTTGGCTGGATACTATCGCCGTTTTGTGCCCAACCTTTCCTCAATTGCCTCTCCCCTCTCAGATCTCACTAGGAAGGCCAGCCAGACTGGGTGTGCTGGAGTCGGGAGACCGAGCAAGCCTTCGAGGAGCTGAAACAGGCGCTAACGAGTTCTGCCGTCCTGATGAACCCCGACTTCAGCCTCCCCTGAAACATCGGAAACAGGTCTGGGGGCCATATTGTCACAGATCTTTGAAGAGGAGGAGCACCTAGTCCTCTATGTGAGCCAAAAGCTGGCCCTGCTGAGATGAGATATTCTGCTGTGGAGAGGGTGGCCCTGGCCATCAAGTGGGCCATAGAAGAGCTGCGCTACTACCTGGCTGGCCAACCCTTCACCCTAGTGACCGACCATGCTCCTCTACAGTGGATGGCCTAGGCCAAGGACATCAACGCCAAGGTAACACAGTGGTTCCTCTCCCTGCAGGATTTCGATTTCACCATGCAACACCGAGCGGGGGCTCAGCATGGTAATGCGGATGGGCTCTGCCAGCGGTTCTCCCTCTGATCCCATCACATGCCAGCAGTAGGCTTGGAGCTGGGGGGGGGGTACTGTGAAGGCAGGCCGGCAGCCCACACACAAAAGAAGCCCAGCGTTCCTCACATGACTGCCGGCAGGGTGCTAAACGGACACCGCCGGTTCAGCACCCCCATTGTTTTGGACAGTCTGAGTGCACGTGGCTGCAAGGCGTAGTCACAGAATTCCTGGAGACAATGGAGGGATATAAAAGGAGCCAGTGGCCACTCTCAAGGGAGGATAGGTGAGGCTACACACCCCACTAATGACTGTCTCTTTCTTTTCTCCAGAAGCAGACGTCAATGAAGAGGAAGAGCCCCTACCTCTGCACACCGACCTAAGCCCTGCTTGAGAGTGACTGCTGTGCCCCTCCGTCCCGCCACCACACCGCTGCTGTCAGCTTGCTGTGCTCAGCTCCGGGACAACACCAACTTCCCTCCACTTCACCAGCCACTCTCGCCTTCACCTCCACTTCCTTCTTGCACAGGTTATTAAAATAAAGAGCATGTTCCCCACACTCCTGCCTCCTGGTGTCTGTGTTCAGCCCTCCTGTGGTCCCATGTTGTCACAGGGCAATGAGAAAATATACAAAATAAAATCGCTGCATTATGTCTACAATTGTATTCATAAGTGTCACACACTCATGCATTTGTGTGGATTCCATACAGTAGTAGAAGCGATGATGATGCAAGTTGGTTATTTAATCATTTAAGGCGCATCATACTGCCTACCAACCTTGCTGTATAATTAACTCTATAAAATACCTTCATGGCAGTTTTACTGAAAACCAGATCTACCTTTATTTTTCTTCTCCTGCTGTAAAATTCCAGTGTTTTAACAATTGTCCTGTTTCACACCATTGCAGCTGGTAGCCAGTAAAATATAATTAAACAAACTACACTATTGATGTAGTGTACTTGACGCAGCTAAATGGAGGCATGGGCAGAAGCCTTTAGCATTACTGCACAATTGCAGGAGGACACCTTTCTCTTTATTAAACTGATGCGCTCTGTAATCCTGCAGTTATCACTGAAAGCCCTTTTGCTTCAGCTCTCCGATTCAAAAGGCAAATGCATTTCCTGGCTTTACCAATGAACCTTGTGCACAGTCCATAATATAGATTTTTAAAATTATAATAATGTAATAACAATATAATAACAATAATAATTTTCATGATTTTCTATTCCTGTAGCTCTTTAATGCTAGACCTATCTGTATGGGGTCATAATATTTTAATTATCATATTTCTCAATAGGCAATTTATTAGCAAGCAGTTTATTACTTGTTTGTTTAAGTCTCTTCATTTTTGTTAATTTTGGTGCGCTATCATGTTGACCAATGAAAACACTTCCCAGCAGTCTCAAATCAAAAAGATAGTGCTGAGACTTTTAATCGGTTATTTTTGTTTAGTAGCTGATGGCGTTGGCCTGATTAGCTTTATGACATAATTATAAAGTTAAAAAAATTCAGAATGCCAACAATCACCATTACAATCACAAAAAAGAAGTAACTATGAGACAGTTTATACTCTAGAAAAGTAGTTAGGGAGACTCAGCGCACCAAGTAGGCCTGTACAGGCTGTAAATTCTTTAGGCTTTAGAAACTACAAATAATTTCCACATTTTGAAAATATGTGCATTACCAAGCTAGAGAAAAATTCTCTTAATCGGTTAACCTTAAGGTAGCTTCCAAAAAAGAGGCAAAATGTTGAAAATTTAGACCACCATACTCCGTACTATTCATAATAACAGTTTTTAAAAATATTTGACCCTTTATGTTACGATGTATGTTTGAATTTCAGGGTTACCGGGTCCATGTTCCCTGCCCAATTTGCACCGTGCATGGCTGTTCAAATTAGGTAGAGGAGAAGAATAGTGGTCTTCTTATTTGTTTGTTATATTGTCGGCCTGTCGGAATAGTTTAAACCAGTCGGGTCCAATCAGGCCAATCAGCGAGGTGGTTTAATGTCCTTTTACTAATCTATTAAATAAATACAAAAAATAAATAAAAATAACAAAAGTAAGCCTTTGTGTCCGAAAAGAGAAGAATAACCACCATGTAAGCCTTTGTGTCAGATATAGTACAGATATGGATATAACCAGTTAAAGACAGATTTCCTTCACTAATCTGATTCAAATCTATGATTGCCTTCGTAGCGTTTTGTTGATATAATGAGATGCATTTAATGAGAGGCATTTAATGGCATGAGATTCAAAATGGCACAACATGCTCCAGGCTCAATTGCCTTTGCCTAGCACCAAGTAGCCTGGATGTTAAACTTGAATTTTTCGTATTGATTTTTGGGTAACACTAAACAATACTGTTCAATAACTCATAAGTAACTATGCAGGAACAAAGCAGGAATGAATAAGTCTTATTCTTATAAAATACTAAGACCCACTAGTTAATTACTCAGCAAGTATGGTAGTAGAAGTTTATTATTAACTATACAGTAATAAACTTAGTCTTAGGCTGTACATTTCTAAAATGTAAATATTTATATGGCTTATTTAGATCTCCTCAGAAGAGCACAGGGTTGTAGTGTTGTTTTTATTTAGCCAGTCAAGGTCTTAGGAGTGAAATGAACAACAATAACCTTCAAAAGTACAAAGCTGTAATGTAGCAATCAGTAATAAATTCTCCATTATTTGTTTGTAAAATATCTTTTAAATAATAAAAATTAGTAATGATTTACCATGTGTAATACTATTCCACATCATTATTAACTACTGAAGAACAACACAGTAACACTTCAGTCATTACTAGTGAGTTTCCAAGTGTTTCACTTTACAATACCATTCCACATCTTCATTCATACATCAACTACTAAAGATTAACAGCAAGGATATAGAGCATATACATATGAAAGAGCAAGGATATAGAGCATATACATATACATATGATAAAACAGGGGAGGAAAGCTTTAATAAAAACAAACTTTTATTTTTTGTGCAGTTGATAACATAGATGAAGTAAAGCCATTATACCGATGGATAATGTGCACGTGTATTTATGTTGTTTTCCACAATTAGTGCATCTGTGCTGCTGAATGCCAGACACATATGAAATGTTAAGCAGATTTATTGAGGTCTGTGTGCTTCAAAATCACACTTGGATGAGGTTTTGCTGAGACAGAAATAATTTAGAACTTGTTACCAGCACAAACAGTGTGATTAAAAAGCGCTCCTTGTTGTTATGCTAACGTTGACACTATATACCATGGTCCCAGCATGAGCATAACTTGGATTGGATTACATGTAACATGCATAGTCTATAAATGCATAGCTGTTCACCTCCTTTCATGTTATTGGTTGTTTGCCATTCATATATTTTCTGCACAACACAGTTCATTTTCAGAGATACAGTGTGCTATATTCATTATTAGATTTAGCTCTGGAAGAACATCCTTTTTCATCCTTCTTATTTGCCAAGGCAAAACATTGTTTTATGTCAACTGAAACAACCTGTTCTCCCAGTGGGCTGTAGCTAGACAGCAGCACTACCTCGGATGCTTTTTTTAACAACACGCCCTTGGCAATGCAATCACACTTGCACACGAGATTCTGTGACTGTGGACAGACAATTTTTGAGGTGTGTGTCCAGGTAAGTCCAGGTGTTCATTTAGAACTGTGTATATGAGAATATATATATATATATATACACACACATATATAAAGAAATAGAAAAAAAACACACATATATATATATATATATATATATATATATATATATATATATATATATATATATATATATATATATATATATATATATATTTCTTTTTTTTTCCCCTAAAAATGTTTGTATTTTTATTTTGTTATTTTTATTACAGAGAGGAAAATATCTGATATAATTTGTCTGTTTTAATAAAAAAAAAAAAAAACCTGTAGCTCTTGACACAGCAGCATAGGAGTTCAGCAATAAAAGTGGACAGAATTCTTTGTCCATCTAGCTATCTGCTAAGCAAACTAGCTTTGGGTCTCAAATCACATACTTGCATACTATTCTAGATCATTATTCAAGAGTACTAACAGTAACCAGTTTTAATTTTAAAAAGCTCTCTTGTACCCTTCAAACATACTGAAAGATCTGTTTTGTGTACCAGTCTTCTGCCTTTTGTAAATTATAAATAGTTTTGAATGTAAGGTCAGAGTGTTCAATTTGAGATGCAGCTCATGACAGCAATCATGATGACAGTGGAAAGGTTAAAAGAGAAACAGAGCTCATCAGTCTGTTTAACATCACGTTGTGCATAATATCGCTAAACATTGATTAGTTCGATTTGGAAACCCGATGGCCAGGGATGTTTCAGCACTGATGAGATGTTTAGTGACTGTCACTTTTAATCCTCCATATATACAGTGTGTCTGATGAACCTATTTTCATTTTTGGTTAATTTAACCACTGTAAACTCAAGACTTTCTTACCTGGCATGTAAGTGTGAGACACAGGACAGTCAAATTTTAGACAAATCTTATGGCAAAAACATAAACGACTGCAACACAGTTGAGGACTGTGCTCAAAAGGAGCAAGCCTTCTGGTCTCTTGATTTGGTCTCTTGAGAGCCTTATATGGGAAGAGAGTGGAATAAAGGCACTGAAAGGGTGTTTTCTGTGGACAGACTGGGATGTTCTTCACAACACAGGAAATGAGGCAACAGAGACTGATTACGTAACTGATTATGTTAATTTTTGTGTGGACAACATGCACAATAAGAAGGGCATAACTGTATATTCCAACCACAAAGCACATGTAACAAAACAGGTTTGCACTAACAAGAAAGAAGCAACTTTTAGGAATAGTGACTGATTATAGATGAAAATAGTACAAAAGGAACTTAACCTGTCCAGGAGGGATTTCTATTCTACTGCTTAAGACTTGTGCAGAGGAAGTGACCCAAGCTTGGGTCACTATTTTCCAATATTAATTGGACTTGCACCAATTCCAGAGAAACCTTGTTTAAAGAGAATAATGACTATTGGCCTGTAGCTTTAACATCTTTTCTGATAAAGTGCTTAGAGAAATATGTGGTATCCATACTCAAAACTGAAAAAAAAAGCCATTGTTAAACCCAATTTAATTTGCTTACAGACATGGGCGGGCACTGATGATGTTACTGACACCATCACCCACCTGAGCCTTATGCATCTAGAAGACACAGAAGCATATGCATGCCTGCTTTTTATTGATTTTAGTTTATCACTCTCTGCAGCCCCACCTACTTATTTAACATGTAGCAGCTTAAATTAAAAAGGTGAGCAAGGTATAGGAACTTTGCAAAATACTGCTGGGATGGTGCAATACTACTTGATCTGCAATACTACTTGAGCTATGTAATGCTGGGACTGTGGAATACTCCTGGGGTTGTGTAATGCTGGAACTGTGAAATATTCCTGGGACCATGTAATACTGGTGGGACAGTGCAATATTGTGATTTCGTCACTATGCTATACTGTATACTGTGCAATACTAATGGGGCTGTGCAAAACTGCGTGCTGTGCAATACTGATGGAACTGTTCAAAATATGAAATACTGTTTGGTGGGAAAACTGCTAGAAATGTGTACATATATCAGCCTGGCAGGTTGTGTAACTTGTCGTTTAAGCTATTAATGCATGCTGTCCAAGAAAATATTTTCTGAGAGGACAACAAAATATAAAGTATTTCTTTTCTTTTCTTTTCAGGTGTTTTGCATATTCTGTTCTACGTACAAATTCTGTCATACATACTGTGCAAATGATAAATAAACTTGACTTGACCCTCATTCCCCTATTCTAATACACTATTTTGGCATACAAATAAGCATTGCCTATAACCAAAATTTCAGCAGTGTAGTATGTTTCCAAGTTTTAAGTACAGGGCAGGGCAGCCAATCAAGAAACAAGGGATTGTCCATATTAAAATTGTGTCTAGGATATATATATGCATCACTCTGCTCTACTGTTGCATAGCATCAAGCTGTAAGCCAAAGGTAAGCCAAAGTTTATCATGTTTTACTGTTGCTAAACATTATATGTGGTTTGTTCTTGATGATTTGTAGATTGTATTGATAAATACCTTACTTCACTTAAAATGATATTGTCAAATTGGAATAGTAAATGGCTTTAACAAATGTATACACCAGAATTCTATCACTTCTGTTGCATTTATAAGGAATAACCCTTGGTTTTTGCCACAGCACATGTGGTGACTCTGAAATGTAAGGTTTGATAATAAACTCTTTATAAGCAAGTAATACATAGTTTAGTAATTAAAGCTTATTGGTTCATCAAATGATAATTTTATAAAGTTTGAAAAATACTTCATACAATATATATATATATATATATATATATATATATATATATATATATATATATATATATATATATATATAAGTTAATTGATGCATTAACATTAACATATGTCAATTTAAAAAAGCTTTCTCTGCTCCCAAGATTACACACTTAGTCTTATCTTAATAATCACTTATCACTAGTCACTTATCTTAATAATAATGCCATTCATGAGCAGGATTGGATCAGGGCTGAGTTTTCCAAAAGCAGAGCAAGCAACGTTAACATAGTCTTAACTGGAAGACAGAGTGTTGAATGTGATGCTTGCTCTACCATTTACCTGTGATCTTTTTCCTGAGATTTGGGAATTTGGGAAACTTAACTCAGATGTGTTAGGAGCAGAAAAACCTAAATCTTTACAAAGCAGAATTGGAGTAAATCCCTGCCATGCAAATAAACAAATATGTGTTTTCGAATTTCACAATTAATTGATTAATCAAGATTAATTGGTAAGAAGAAGAAGTGTTTCCAAATTCTATAGGTAAAGTCACCAGGGTTTTTGTTCATGACACTTATCACTTTTAATTATTTACAAGCAAATTTACCAAGTTTGATTCAATGTTTTAAGCCCTCAGCAACAACTGAATGTGAGAGCCAAGCTGTCACTTAATGAGGATATTTTGATGGAGTTATAATTTAAGAATTAGTTGTACAACATTATGTTGTACTCTTTGATAAACTACAAGTAATTTTAACAAAGTAACAAAGATAGTTAACACCCTATATTAAAACCCTTAACAGGCAGTTGATATTACCTGATATTAATGTGACTAGAACACATCTCTTGTTTTTGACTTTCCACTCTTCACATTATGAAGGTAAATTATTACAGTAATACCTCCGTATTTATGTATGAGTTGTGTTAAAACACGTTACCACATGGTCACTAAGTTGCTAAACTGAAGTGACTTAGCAGGAGTTCACTGCCTTCTGTCAATCAGCTGTGAGCTGCATTTATCAGCAATTTCACAACCATAACATTTTTATCAAGATAACTGGTTGTTTTACAACAATTATCAAAAAGATGATACATAAAAATATATACCAATATAGGAAAGACCCAACCTCATGAACCACAGTCCTCAGGGTTTATTTCCAATATTTACAAAAGAAAGAGTGGCAAACTAGGTGTAGCATCACCACCGGCACCTGCCCGCCAGAGGGAGCCCTCGCCCGAGTTTTGACACCACCCACGAGAAACACTTCCGGGGTTTTTTCAGATATTTAAACAGCGCGTTCACTACACTAGGACGCGAAGTATTGTTTTCGGGACATTACCAAGCCTTTTCTCTCTGCCATAGTGTTTTGTTGTCTTTTGTGCTCGACCCTGTTCACATTTACGGTTTTCTGCCTTTGCCTTGTGTTTTTTGGATTTGTTTGCCTCGCTGCTCGACTTCCTGGTTTACCGGACTTTACTGCCTGTTTCTCGACTACGTTTCTGCCTACTGTTTTGGATTATCTGCCATTAAATCTGCTAATGGATCCTACACAACCCACCTCCAGCGATTCATTACACTAGGCAAGCTCACAATCTGAGCAGCTATAGGTTAAACTTTTGTAAGATTTTTATTAAAGTATGTAGAATAAAGTTTCCAACTATGTATGTAGGATATGTTGGATATGCAGTATATTTTATTTTGTTATATTGGTGTGTTTTTTTTTTTTTTTTAATAGAAAGCGATAGTTATGGGCTCATCCTGTCTAGTGTTTGTGGGAGACTAAATACCTAAAAATATTTGATTGTAAATATCTGAGCACTTGGATAAGTTTACAATCAAAATTCACTACAGTTGTTTTTGCAAAAGTAAAACCATTCTACTGGTCCATTGTGCTCAATAGGTGCTTCTACTCCTCACCTTAAATGGGCAACTCAACCAGTCGGTAGACATCCATAACTCTTAAACTAAAGGGTGTATCTGGGGGAAAAAAAAAAAAATCAATGAAATTCTGTTGAATGTGATCCAATTAGTAAAATTTGTTATCATTATTATTATTTTTACATCTATTTAATTGTGTGCCTGTTAAAGGGTCAATTGAAATTTTACTCATTTTACTCCATTATATATTTAAATGCCACAGCCCCATGTCATGTTGCACTAGAAACCATCCCAAAACTATAAATTTATTCTTTTTATAAAATAACAGAGCAGAACATTGTATTCATTCATGCTAGAGAAATAGAGTTTCAATTTCATGGAAACCTCTACATGTTTTCATTTACTTTGCATATATTATGTCTAATAGCAGTAAGATCATTTGTACAAGAAAAACACTGGGTGTCTGAAACAATGACTGTATTCATGGCGGGAGCTCTCATGCTGTGAAACATTACCTGAGCAACAGTGAACACTATGTTACAATGGAAACCACAGCATTATTAATTAATATGTAAAATTCTAAACTGTAGTCATATAATTTTCACAAGTACTGTATATTGATTTTACTATTTTCAGGAAAAGGATTTAGAGCTTTGAATCATGACTGACTGGGCTAGTATTTGCTGGCTAGCTGACACTGGTCCATCATGTACAAAGTATATGTTCAAAGTTTAAGTAGCTAATGTAATGTGCCAACTGAAAATATAAATATTGGTGCTATTTGGTACTACTTGGAAAACATGCTAATATACTGTTAACAGTTGGTAACATTTCCACTCAACACCACTTTTTTTTAGGAAAAAAATCCTAAAAACAATTAGACTAGTGTCACAGCTAGATGAAAATCTCCATGATAAAAAAGGAGTGACTGGCTAACCTTATCAAGCATTTTTGAGTGTTTGATAAGGTCAATACTAAATTGCTATGAAATTTAGCTAGTGTTAGCTGTCTTGGTTTATGCCATTACTTCATTAATTCTCATTAGTTTGCTAGTTACTGAGTTATGATATCATTGCAACAAGTTAGCTTTGACATTAAACTGAGCAACTTACAGCAACTTAAAACAGAATAAGACATGGCTAAGCTGTGAGATGTAAAATGCACTGCAGTCAGCCACCAAAGGGCCTGAGATACATTTTGGCTTCACTTTTTGTTCCCTATTATGACATCCCTTCATATATAGAGTGTTTGGTCTGAAATCAGAGGGGCTAATGTTGCGACATGACCTGACTTTTTGAAGATAGCATATACATACTGTATAGCATATCCTCTGTTGCCATATTGTCAACATATCCCAAAATCCCAGCCTGGTAAAAATGGTAAGATAAGACTGTGGCAACCAATTGTCTTTGCCACCTACGTTATAGTTATGTATAAAAGGAAGCACAAAATTAGCCAATTTCTCTAATTGTTACCAAAATCTTTTCACAGGTGATACATATAATTGTCCAGAGAAGTGGTACTTTCATTTCTCAGTTATTCATGTCTAGTAATATTTGAATTGAATATCTATATCTATACTAAACAGCATGTTTCACCAAGTGTATTACACTATTTTGACATAGTAATTAGCAGATGTTTTTGTACAGTCCCTAATTTTCTGACACATTTTCAGATTATTAGGTTTTACATTTGTTCTAAAGTTAATTTTTACAAATTTGATTAATTGTGTGAATTTATACCCAGAATGAGGCACATAAGAGCTCTTCCCCTTATTTTAATGTGTATTTTCTCTTAGACTTGCTATTTCTCTGAAACAAGACTTGAGGCTTGAACAACAAAAAAGAACTATGGCAGCGCAAGCAGAGGTAAGGATTTTGTAAATGTAATAGCATGTATATGTTGTAAGCTATGCCAATGTTTAATATTGTAACATTTTTTAAGGACAGAATCAGCAGGGTTGTGCAGAAGGGTCCACTGCAACCTGACTGAAATAAAGAAGTTAATGGAGATGAATGAATGAATATAGCTTTTTTGATCATAAATATATAGAAAGATTATATAGTAGTTTAAGATATATATGTTTACATATTTCTATACATCCAGATGAACTTTCTCAATTCGTGTCAATAAAGTTCCCTTAATTTTGTTTTTTCTTTCCCTCCTCTATTCAATTGAAACAAGGCTTCAGGTTCGGGACAAAATGCTGCTAATGATGCGTACAAGGTGAGAGGTTTTGTAGTGACATAAATTCTGTGTTTATTACTAATGTGATGGTTAACTCTTTCTTTTGAAGAGTTAGGAAGGCTGGGTGGCTAGACTTACATTTCAGGAAAATATTTGACGAGACTTAGCAAAAAAAAAAATTTGCAATGACATCATTGCATAAGACCTAGATACAAAGGCAAGTTACTCCACTTGCAGCTAAATAATTTCATATACAAGGCCTAGAATTGCAGAAGGATTTGAATTGCATTCCTTGGTACCTTCGTGAGTCTTTTCTTCTATATTATGTACGAATGATTTTTATTTGCATTTAATTAGTTAGTTTCTCACTGTATGCAGAATGGGAAGTTGAACTTTTTTTTCCTCTGTAGTGTCAGTGGCTTTCTTTGTGCTAAGGACTTTCTATTCACTGTACACTGAGTGGCATATATCATCGATGATTTCACCTTTGGATATTTCACGTTCCCTGCCTACTAGCTGTTTAATGAAACTTAAACTCACACCTAGCATCAAAGAGTGGGTATTCCCACCACACAAACATCAATTTTTTTTGCTGTACCTAGAGGGAGAGGAAGAGCATTGTTGGGTATGCTTGCAGCCTGGATGAAAGATCCAGGTTGCAATCACTAGATGTAGCATGATGTTGAGACTGCCACTGGTGTTGGCAACCTGGATCTTTCAACCAGGCTGCATCCACACCCAACAATGCTCTCCCTCTCCCTCTTTTGAAAAGTGTGGATTAAGGCCAAAGATAATAGGAAGGCCTCAACCAGACTAGCTCTGTTGCCATTCATTCATGTCTGGTTGAGTCTCTCTCTGCCACCATTTGCATCTGGGTGGTAAAAGGCCATGCTTAATGCCCCATCACCCCAGCAACGTCTATTGAAACAAACCCATTGTCAGCAGTGAGGCCATAAGCAAAAGAGTGACGCCAAGACATCTATCACAACACAGACAGTAACTGACACTAATTTGGGGTATTTTGTATTGAGATCATAGAGAACTACAAAGAAATATTGGTGCAAGTATCCAAATGAATTTGTGCCTAAGGAATTTAGTTTGTAACATCCTGTTTCTGTGGAAGGTTTCTGAACGCTTGTTACGTATGTAACTGTGGTTCTGTGAATTCCGGATGACCGCCAGAGGCGGTGCTAAGCACTAATGGATAATCGCTGCGCCAGCTAGATAGGTCAAGAAGGAAATACCAACAGAGTCACGTCATGACGTAGACCGAGATGCGAGGATATAAACCACAGCAGCTCGATGCCCAGCCTCGGAATGCTTTCTCGCGCATTCCGAATGATGAGGAACTCTGGCGGTCATCCGGAATTCACAGAACCACAGTTACATACGTAACAAGCGTTCTGTTTCATTCCTCCTGACCACCAGAGGCGGTGCTAAGCACTAATGGATGACACATACCAACACAGTCATGAGGAATGCCACCCACCTGCATCAAGGATGCTCCAGAAGGACTGCAGAACTCACATTATGGGAAGCAGCCACATTGACCTTGCAGAAACGCGCAAAGGTACATGGAGAGGACCAGGTAGCAGCTGCACAGACCTCCGCCAAGGAAACTCCCCGTAAAGTGTCCCAAGATGAAGAGACAGCCCTGGTAGAGTGACAAGTGATACCCACTGGTAAAGGTTGGGTAGAATGACTATACGCCAGCTTTATCACCTCGACAATCCAGCGTGCTAGTCTTTGCTTAGACAAAGGAGCACCCTTGCGTACCTCACCATAACAGACAAATAACTGATCCGTCTGTCTGAAAGAAGCAGTAGACTTAAC